>JBBPDA010000145.1:18430792-18460740 GCA_037974385.1 Arnoldichthys spilopterus
ATAGATAGATATATAGATAGATAGATAGATAGATAGATAGATAGATAGATAGATAGATAGATAGATAGATAGATAGACAGTGCTACTAAACACTAACAGTTCCCTAACTAAAGGATTTTCCTCTTTTCTTTCAGGAGGAGGCCTAAGTTATATGTCCTTTAACATGAAGTCCCATCTCTGATCTCAGGTTTATAGAGCAGCAGTGCACTGTACAATGTTCAGTATTTAAAGACCGACAACAATAAACCAAATGCTAGAACAACAAATCTCACACCTCAGTCTGAGAATCCCAGTCCTCCAGGGAAGCTACAGTACTATAGTTTTATACATATACTTTATTTATTTATTTTATTTATTTTTTTGCCATGTCCTCTAGCCCAATATATATTATTATTTATAGTTACCATCAAATTCATGGTTTGGCTTCATTAGATTATATAAGGTGCTGCTGGTGGAATGGGACTAAACCTATGTTCTTTTCAGCTTACAACATATCAACTAATCTACTTTTTAGAAATAAACAAAAAAACGTACTAATCTTTCTTGGTTTTTCTAATTCATTCTAATGTTAACTAATGTTACTCGCTGACAGAAAGATATTTACCTCTGAGAAATATGACTTTAGCTTTTAAAAGTTTTTAAGACTCTTGTACAGTACGGTATGTATGGCCAAATATATAAATATCTGACAGTGTGCATGTTAGTGTGTATATGGTCCAAGTAAACGTGAGTTCCAGTATGGCTCACTTCCACACTGGTTTGAAACAAGACTGCCATCTTGTGGACAGATAGGTCATATTCATTTTCCTCTCTAAAGAAGGCAGCATTTGCCAGCACAAGTGATGGAGGTCGTCTTGCCCTGCATAGTTTCGTGTTTTTCGTCCTCTTACACAACTGATTTAGCTTACTGAAAATTCAAGCATTCCCCGTCTCTCTCTTTTTTTCTTGCTCTCTCTCTCTCTCTCTCTGCTATCTGTTACCAAATCCCTTTGCTAACCTGCCATCACATATTGCGTGTGGTGTTTTGGGATCAAGGGAATGCTCCTATTTCTCCCCCTTCCCCGTTACAAAAAACAAACGACCAACATAGGCTAAAGAGAGCGCGAGAGAGAACGAGAGAGCTATAAGGTGGAACTGCTTATGGCATCATTGCATTATGCTGTGGTCAATATATCGATTTAAAAGAATGGTTGCAGATGGTTGGTAAATGTTTGCCCGAATGCTGTGTGTATCGTAAGGTAAGTCGTTACTGGTCATTTCATCTACAGATTTACTCTGATTCTGCTCGAAATAGGCTAAAACAAGCCCCGGAAAAACGCTCAAACAGCATAACGACATTACGTCATTGCGGTGTATATTAGCGCGCTTCCTGGGGGCTTCCAATGGGTACTGTTTACTCGACGCTCCAGCTGCTACGCTCTAAAACTGCGTGTGTGTGTGTGTGTGTGTGTGTGTGTGTGTGTGTGTGTGTGTGTGTGAGAGAGAGAGAGAGAGAGAGAGAGAGAGAGGGATCGCCACGTGACATAGTTCGCCAATGTCCTTCTACAACCCACTCAGAATCATGGCTGCGGATGCTACGGATGCTTTCCTCCCGCTCCGCATCCCGGGACCATGGCTGCTGCCCCTGCTCCTCCTTTTCGCTTTAGATTTCCCGGCACCGGCCCTTAGCCTCCTGGGCTTCCGTCCGGAGGACACGGGGAAAGAGCTGTCCGTGGAGGACGGGGTGCTGAAGGCAACGGAAGGGACGCGCTTCATGCTACGCGTGTACTATGCAGCATCTCCGCAGAGGCTCAATCGGACTGTGAGCGGCAGAGCGGACGCCGCCACCGCGCCGTGGATCGCGTTCATCGAGGAGCCCGAGCGCGGCAGGGAGGGACAGGTACACCCCAAACGGAACCTGTGCGTGGAAGAAAATGCGCGGAGCTCCGACATCGAGCTGCTGGGCACGTTCAAGTCTGCCTCGAGTCAGAATTCCATCCTGGTGGAGCTGCTCGCGAAAGACCTGCGCCGAGGTGAAAAAATCAAGTATTATTCCATGTGTGCCTTTGACGGGACCAAGTGGGAGCACTTTAGAACGAGGGACTTCTTGGTTGCGGTGGTCGAGCGGCCACCTCACGCGGACGGGTGGCTTCAGGCGACCCTGTCGGTGCTTCTGCTGGCGCTGTCCGCGCTCTTCAGCGGCCTCGTTATAAGCATGCTCGCTCTGGACCCCGTGGAGCTCAAAGTGCTGCAGAACAGCGGCACGGAGAAGGAGCAGAAGTACGCACGAAAGATCGAGTCCGTGCGCAAACACGGCAACTACGTGCTCTGCACGCTTGTACTGTGCAACGTGCTCACCAACACAGTCTTGGTTGTCTGGATGTGCCAAATCCTAGGACTCACACCTCTGTCGACCGCCGCCTGCACTTTTCTCATCTTCTTCGTCGGAGAGATCCTGCCGCATTCCGTCGCATCCCGACACGGTTTGGCTATAGCCTCCAAGACCATCTGGCTGACGCGACTGCTGATGCTAGTGACCTTTCCCATTACGTACCCGATCAGCAAGTTGCTGGACAACATGCTGCACCAAGAAATTAGCAACTTCTACACACGCGAAAAGTTGCTGGCAATGCTGCGCGTCACAGATCCGTATCACGATTTGGTTAAAGAGGAGCTCAACATCATACAAGGGGCCCTGGAACTCAGGAGCAAAACGGTGGAGGATGTGCTGACCCCGCTCAATGACTGCTTCATGCTGTCCTCTGACGCCATCCTGGATTTCTACACGATGTCTGACGTCATGCAAAGCGGTTACACGCGCATACCTGTGTTTGAGAACGAGAGGTCCAATATTGTCGACATTCTGTTCGTTAAAGACCTAGCCTTCGTTGATCCAGACGACTGTACTCCTCTAAAAACCATCACCCAGTTCTATAAGCACCCATTGCATTGTGTGTTTAATGATACCAAGCTTGATGCAATGCTTGAGCAGTTCAAGAAAGGTAAGTGCCAATAACCTGTAAGAGCCCTACCTAAGTCTAAGCCTACCTGTAGCCCTTGTTGCACAACAGAGACCAAGACCCTGTGGGTCATTTCACTTTGAAACCTTTCTTCCATGTGCTGGTCACAGCCCATCAGTTTAGACTGAATATGTTTACTGAATTGTCACATACAATCATTGGGTGCACTGCACCTTAAGCTGGTTCAGCTGTAATGCCCCAAACTGTTGATGCTGCACATTATACTTTACTCTTTATGCATCTGCTGCATAGCAATAAAGAGTAATAAGGCTATATATGAAGCACAGTAATTTGCAGCAGTTAGCTTAATCTTGATGAGTTGCCATAAACTAGGGAAAAAGGGGTCCAGTACTGTGTTTACAGACACCCTAGTTTCGACATATGTAACTTAAAGAGATGGAATGTGCACTGATGAGTGGAACATAAGAGTGGCTAGAAACAGATTTGAGTTGCTTTGATTTCTGTCATTAATTCATGCTTCAGGGTTTACAACTGAAATACTGCATTCAGTGGACATTATGTAACAGTGGCCCATTCAGATTGCTAGCATCCTCACTGGATAAACTGATGCTCTTCCATTGATGCTCTTCAATTGAGAAACTGAGCATACTTGCAGCATAAACAAACAAACAAATAAATAAATAAATAAAAAGAAGTTACTTGCAAGACTGGACATTTAAAATACACTAATCATATGAGCAACCCAGAATACTGCAGATTTCCTCTAGATATTTTTCTTTTCACACAGAAACCTTGTTTTAACATAGCTGTCATGTTGTTGTATAAGTTAATACCACTCTTTAGTAGTCTCTGGAAATCATTTTCCCCCCTAACTTTAGTTTCGCAGGAGTTTATTTGTTCTTAATATTACATTTATGGAAGTATTATGTATTTTATACCTTAATATATGCAGGTCTTTTGCTGGAAAAAAAACTTTATTATTAATTTTGAAGACATCATAACATCAAGGTGAAATGCATGAAAACCCTGACCAGCACTGTGAAAAAGACAGAATGCCTCTCTGAGCAGAACATCAGGGCAAATTAAGCTGTAGCAATAACCTTTTCTCTTAATTAGTATCTCAGCTTGGGGCCTTATGAGCAGAAAGGGCAGAGGCTGGAGAAGAGGAAGACATTCTCCCTCCTAGACTGAGCTCCCCAACCCTTGACTTTGAAACAACCACCACCCCCAACCACCTCCAGGTGTGTTCAGGGGGAAATCATGAAATATGCAAGTTCAACCTTTTCTGTCAAATAAAGAAGGTGGTTACACTGCAGGCTTTAGTGAAGGATAATGTTATGATTGGCATTCAGAGTGTTTACAGGATGAAACAGTAGATCGTGCTGCACATGGAAAAACAGAATTGACACTAAATTCTTAAAAATAAAGTAGTTGAAAGTCTTTAAACACAGTTTAAAGGTTTATAACATTTTTTTATTTGAGTTTCTTCATCTGTTTTTGCCACTGGTATGCTATAATAATTCACAGCTATCTCAGAGTAAGGCTTTGGGCTTTGTTAAACTTCTTTAAGACATGTCAGATTATTTGAATGCGAACTTGGCCAAAGAGTAGTAGGTAGGACGTTTGGCATTAAAACTCTTTGCAAAACCTGTATTTAGCCTACAAATTCAGCAGTTTGTGAACCATTTTTGAAAACTATAGTAAAATTTGTTTTGTAACCCCATCATATATACACATATAGAACACACACTCTGGTGGTTGCGTGACAATTCATTATTACTAGACTGTCAGAAAAAGGGTATTGTGAATGTAAATATACCTTTAAAGCTACAATGTGGTCCTTGAGGTCAAATGTTGTACCTTAAATATGTTTTCAGTAAAAGAAAGTGGAATATTTGTACCTATTTATAACTTAATGTTAGAGGTTAACCTAAAGTAGAAAAGTCAGAGAGAGGGCCTTGGGTCAGGACAGGGCCTAATAGAGTCAGTAAAAGTTCAAATATATACATGACATATAATGGATTATGGTAGAATAATGTTTCCTAACAAAATATATTAAGGACATTCCGTTGAGATAATCAGTTTCAGTTTAATACTTTTCTTCTAAGAGTGCAGTTGACTAGTTATTCAAAAAAGTAGTTGAGTAGTTGTCAACCACAGTAAGAAAAAATAATATAATAAAACAATCTGTCACACACATAAGAGAAAAGTATCTTGTTAGTATCCTGCTAATATTGGCTATCTGCTGTTTGGATATTCCATTCAAATAAGTTTTTTGTTGTTGTAATTCACTCAGCTTCATTCTCATTCACCCTCCACAAAATTACTAAGACTGTCTAATATAAACTGCCACACACCACAAACACCACTGCCCTCAGAATTTCACTTCTAACACAGACTTTATATAACTGTATATAGCAATCCAGGTTTGTTCATTGGGAAACAAGTGGATGTTTTTTAAGCAGTTTTCCTCTCTGCACATTAGAACAAGATAAAGGTTTAGCTGCTGTACCAGAAAACATTCCTGCTTCTATTTAAAAAAGTTATTTAACTTTTCTATGAAGCCATAGATACTTTTGCTGACTGCTGATAACTGTATTAAGGGTGAGATTATTTAACCTTACACACATGCAACCCTGTTGAGTTGGGGATTGTGGTTAAGTACAAATTAAGTGAATTGCAAATATAATTTCTCTGCAATGATTAGTGCAAACCTAATTAGGCTAATGCCAAACCATTGAGCTAAATGCATCAGTTTATGTTCATATGTTCCTGTGAAATATATGTGAAAAAAATGTCTCTGGAAGTTGTGTTTCTTTCATAAAGGGGTTTCCTACACAAGGAAAAATTTAAGCAAAAACTATTGGTTTCCTGCTATTCATCAAAAGAGTTAAATATAATAATTTTATTACAGTAATATTACAAATATTCCTAAATATTGATCCCTACAGCTCTTAAAGTGTTATAATTGATTTTACTTTGCTTTATTATGACCATTTTAAGCTTGTAATTGTAATTTTCCTTTGCCCTGGTGACAGCTGGGAGCCTGAGACAGTAATATGCCAATACGTGCATACTATATAAAGGGTTTTAAAAAAATGTGAAGACCAAATAGAAGACCGGAAAACCCTGGGAAACAAAGACAGCAAAGTAATGCACATGTAACAGACTGAACACTTTACAGTATGGAAAGGTATTCAGAAAGAAAAGATGGCAATAATAACAATAATAATAATACACAACCGTTTCCAAGTCAAATTTCCTCCAAACAACTAAAAACTTCACACATTATTCCCTACTGCCTTGCTAACTCTAAAGGTCTGGCTCATTCAGTTAATGCTGCTTTCTAGGTTATGACATATATTGTCTCAGAGTGTAATGTCCAAAATGATTTTCAGTTCTCTATGAAGTGAGTAAGTAAATTAATGGAGTATTTCTGCATTAACAGATTGGCAGCCATGAGTAGGTAAATACTGGCAGCCATAAGAATGTAGATAATATTCTGGTTATATACTGGACAGAAATACATTAAAGTAAAAGGCATAATGTTGATTTGTTGAGTTTAGACTATTTCAGACAGGGTCCACTTTTGTACAATGAATCAGAAAATAAGTGAAGAAGTTAATATATGAATATTGTAATAAAAAATTATTAAGTATAAATGCTAAATTAAGATTCAAATCCATACCTGAATATTTAAATCCCATAGGATATTGTCTTAAATATTTAGAAAGGATTAAAAAAAAAAAAAGTAATAGGCTTCAGTTTTGTGAGGAGTTTGCTTATAACCTGAGGTGGCATCGTACGAAGGGAAGGAACAGTTATTTTGGGATCTTCACTGCACAGAGAATAGTTAGTGTTCAGTAGGGTCAGATTTAATACCCATCATGTTTGTGTATCTGCGCAATGCTATAACCTTACCTGCCTCCTGAAGACTGCATGTTTGAAACTGCAATAATCTATGGCCACATTACTGCAGAGTTTACCGGTTTGCTATGAAAATGTAGGCACAAACAAATTTATTATTAGTAAACATTCAAAATGTATAAAAATTGAATAATTTAATTATATACTTAATATCTCCAAGTAGAGTGATTATTATAACTTTGTGATTATTATTTGTGATTTTAACTTTCTGAGTCTAATTGAAGCACTAATCATATAATTAAATATGCTAATCTAGGTTACTTGTCAAAAGATCAGACAAGCAAAATAGTGATCTCACAGTGTGTTGTAGGGAATATTATCTATAATTTAATTTTCACTAAACAGACTAATAATCATCAAAGAGCCAGAGTTGAATCAGAGTGGCAACAGAGTTATGCAACTTGGCATGTGTGGATGATGGGACAGGAGAGAGAGAGAGAGAGAGGCAGAGACAGACAGAGAGAGAGAGAGAGAGAGAGAGAGAGAGGGGGAGGGAGAGAGAGAGAGAGGGAGAGATGCTCAAAAATAGAGAGATGAAAGAGTGAATGCTGCTAATATTGAAGTGGATCTTCCATATGTGAAGTTTCAAATAAATCTTGTATCTTTGCAGTCACTGCTTACATTTGCAGTCACTGCTTACATTTGCTTAGGTGCATGTACTTCATGATTTGTACTTTTTTAGAAGTCTAAGATGTCTAATACAGTATATTTATGAGGAACTTAATCACCAGAAAAAGTGCCTTGTGATTGTGCTAGTGAACTACAACTACACTACAACTCCATGATGCCATAACTTACTCCTGCAAACAGATATGCATTGTATTCATTATGATTTGTAAACATCATGTGCCATGCAAAATCAGTCAATATCATGCTTCAATGCAATTTTCTAACACATATAACTCAAAAGCTGACCACTTATATAAACACAAAATAATAATAATAAAATAAAAATGGACCTGGCTGATTTGTGGAAATTTGTCTTAATTTTGTCTGTCCAGGTCATGTGCCTGTGTGTTACATTTTCCCACATTCAGCAAGTGAATATATATTGAAGATGTGTGTCAGAAATACATTAATAACCTTTTAAAGTATAAACAAAGGCTACATTTCAAATGCTTTAGCTTTCAACGCTCACAGTCTACACAGGACGGACCTAACCAAGACTTTGTATATGTCCCAAACCTCAGCCTTTATACCTGGGGTCATCAATCCAAGCGCCCGCGGGAGGGCAATGCAAACTGAAATTGAAGGCCACAAACCAGCATTATTAGGGTAAAGCATACAGTTTTTACTTAGTAAACTTACACTTAATGGGCAGGGCTAAACTGTCGTAGGCAGAGATATATGGAGATATAAGAAGATATATATATATATATATATATATATAAATCTGATCACAAAAACTATAATTTGAAAAATATTTTTGCAACTTACAATCTGTATATGGACTGTATGGATGTAAACATACATTTAGAAATGTTAACAGTACTAACAAACATAGCCTTTTAAATTAGAAAAAAAAGTGATAATAATATATTGAAATTGCATTGTATTGTAATCACAAGATGCAGAAGTATAATACTATATAGTACAATACTAATATTTTGTCCATATTGTGCAGCCCTAATACCAGCCAAATAAAGCCTCCTTCTGATTTTAACCGGGTAACATTTTACATTATCTTTGGCCTGATGACTTAGGTCCTGGATCAGGGGTTGCAACAGAATTATGCAACTTGGCAGGTATGGAATTCAGGATACCCCTTAGCATCCCTGAAAAAATCAGCGAAACTTCTTCAGATTTAAAGTGGTTCCCCTAAGTACAAAAGCACAAAAAGTACAAAAAGAATGGGAAAATGCAGATGCATCTTCTTGATAATATCTATAACTTCACAAAGAACGACAGACCAGTTCTTGGACCAAGGTACAATGCTTTTCATTCGTTTTAAAAAAGGGAAAGTTATTCTGTAGTGCAGCCTAAAACTTCATGCATTCTTAAGTGTACACTAAATGTGTTGTGCATAATTCAAATTTTTCATACTGGTGAATGATGTAAACTGTAGAGATCCATGTGTTCCAAACAGTCAATTGTTTAAATTGGCTTAACCATTTACTATTATATACAAATAAATATTACCAATAACAACATAATTTGTAAGAGCTGAACTATAAGGGCATTCTAGGCCTCCAGAGAATACCCAATGATTTCTTTTAATTAAAAAATACAAATACTTTTTATTAAGTAGAATCATTTGAATCAATTTACAATTAAACCAGAAATGTTATGCAGTATTGCTCTTATTTCATTGTTAAGTTTTGTTGCATACAATAGTCTTAAATTATTTTGATACTTAATGCCTAAAATGATGACTTATCTTTAATAGTAACAATTTGCCACTAGATTACAGAAAATCAGCCCAGGATCCTGACATCATTGTAATTCATTAAAAGGAATTGCACCAATATTTTTAAAAGTCTGCATAATTAAGTGTTAAAGATGCAAATTAAGTCATTCAGAGTGGTTTGATATGAAATGGTCTGTTTTAGAGACAGAGTCATAAAGTCAGAATTGTTAATAGAAGTTGAGGCAACAACGAGATGTCTGAAGAGTTTGACGCCCCTGAAAACTACCTTACAAAATATAATAACATTAAATGTTTACAAATACATTAACTATTGCCAAACACTGTTTTACAGTTTTGGCCTAAAATATGCTTTTAAAATCTAAAATCTATTAATAGATTTTTCTATGGCAAAGAAGTATATGCAGGGCACTCCAAGCCAAAATAGTCCTAAAGGGAACACCACTGTCAACATCCATGCATCCATCTATTTTCTAAACCGCTTCTTGTTTCTGGGTCATGGGGAACCTGGAGCCAGTCTGAGCTGACTAAGGCCCAAGGGATGGTACACCCAGGCCAACCCATTGCAGGGCAGCACATAGACAGACAGACATTCATACACACATTCACACCTATGGGCAATTTGAAAGTATCCAATCAAACTACTGCAAGCCTTTGGACAGTGGGAGTAAACCGGAGGACCCGGAGGAAACCCAAGCGAACCCTGGGAGAGCTTCGTTGTCAACATTACAATTAAAAATAAATTAATAAATAGAATATAGAAATAATATATTGATAAAATAGGATAATTTAATACATTTGGTTCTTAACATTGCAACTGTGAATTAATATTTGTAAAGAATCAGTAAGTTTCTATACAATACAGCATTTCACACCTGACCAGAATTAATGAGTGATTGAAATTTTACAAAATCGGTGGAAAACCTGGCTGCAAATCTCCTGGCATTTCTCTGCTCAAGATTCAGCATTAAATTCTACATATTCACAAATATAACTTTCAATTATAGTACATAAATAAGGTGTTTTGTAAATAAAGCCTTTGCATATGATGTTTATTTGGGGGGGGGGGCATACATAATACATGGCACGATGCAACACAATATTTATCCTTTAGCAGTAGCTCTAGCTGTCTGTCTCTCTATCTTTCTCTCTCTTTGGCCAGACATTAATATTAATATTACTGCACTCACTCTTTTTTGTACTGTGGTGCCTAATATAGCATCACAAGCACATGCCCAGTCTGCTGTTAGCCTTAAGTTGCTCATTTGCTGGCACGGCAGCAGAGGGAATCACAGGGGCATCCGTCTGGAATCTTCCCTTGGGGTGAGTGTGTGTGTCTGTGCACATACATTATATAATAGTGCTGTGATGTAATGCAGCCTTCTGAACATCTGTAGCTTAAGGCTGAGCAAACTGTTGTCTAGTCCTCTATCTGAATTAAGAACTCTCCACATGAATCTGACCAGAACAGCACTCCAAACATAAGGAGTGTTCAGTCAGTCAGACCTTTGTGTTCTCTATGGCTCCAAGGACAAATGGAATGGATTATATCAATAAATTCCCTCTGTATGGAATTATATTCCAAATTTGGTGTTTTGGCTATGATATGACTGCATTGATGTTACAGCATTTTAAGAGACAGAATGGACTCTCACGATAAACACTGATCATTGTAGTGAAAAGGCAAGTTGATTAAAATAAAAGAAAATTCCTAACTATTTCTGACAACTGGAACAGACGGTCAGCATTTTCTGAGAACATAAAAAGCAGTAGATTACTTCCAGGGGGCAGTGAGCACTGTTGGTGACTGCTGGTCAGTCCTGTCAGTTGAGCTAGGCTTTACAAACCCCATTGCATAATCCTCCACTGCTGTTTACATAAGGGCAAGTCTGAATCTTCAGAAGTCTGAACTGCGGCATCTAATCTCTTTCATATAAACAACCACTGATGACAATAAAAATGCATAATTTATTGCTGAGTCTGCATGTTGCATTGCTTTCTTGAATGTCCACATACAAAGATCATTTACTTGTTCTGATTGCAAGAAAATCAATATGCCTGAATCACATGAGATTTGTAATGTCATTATTTATTTTTCTTTTGACTATTTGGGAAGCTCATTTAATTGTATCTGAGATGTAGGCACCCAGTTATTGAGATGTAATACCTATTAAAACTGAAAAAAAAATATTTTCATAATCATCTTTTTTTTAATTGTTAAGGGAAAAACCATTTGGCCATTGTACAACGAGTCAACAATGAAGGAGAAGGGGACCCTTTCTATGAAGTCATGGGCATTGTAACTTTGGAGGACGTTATTGAAGAGATCATCAAGTCTGAGATTGTGGATGAGACCGATCTGTACAGTAAGTACAAAATATATATATATCATTTAAGCACATTCCCAGCTCTCTTGACTTTTTCACAACTTAAAGGAATAATTCAAATGTACACTTTTTTTTCACTCACCACATATGTAGACATTTTTATTGTCCAAATATTTCTTTTTTTAGTTTAGAACTGCAGCTGTGAGCTAACAAATACTAGAACTCCCAGTAGTGATCCAGATTCTACATTTTCTGTAAAAATACTTTTAACATGCTCAAACCACATTCAGCTCTTACTGTGAGCTATAAAAATGAACAAAACGTCACTAGTACAGCAACTTCAGACAACCAGAGACTGTATTCACAAAGCGGTTGTACGTTAGATTTTTAAGCCACATCCACAGGTCTGCAAGCCTCTGGGTGTGGTTTAAGCAAGTTGAAAAAAAGTTTAGATAATAATTTTTTAATTTTTTAATTTATTTTGGGTAGAAACAGTTTGAAAAGACCTCTGGTATTAACCACTGAAATTATGCATGATAAAAAAAAACTCCACTCAGATTTCTTTACAATGGAGGAAATGGAAACCAGGGTTGTGCTGTCTACAATGTACAACCCCAATTCAGAAAAAGTTGGGACAGTATGGAAAACGCAAATAAAAAAAGAAAGTAGTGATTTCTAAATTTACTTTGACTTGTAATTCTTTGCAGACAACATGAACACAAAATATTTCATGATTTGTCTGGTCAGCTTCATTTCATTTGTAAATATACATCTTTTCCTGTCATTCAGATCTGCAACACATTCCAAAAAAAGTTCCCATGCCAACTTTTTCTGATTTGGGGTTGTATAAACCCCATTTCCAGAAAAGTTACAAAAATCTGATATGTTTATTCACATGAACCTTTATTTAACTGACCAATGTACAAAAAAAAAGATTTATTTTGTATTTTACTGACCAGTTTAATTGTATTTTGTAAATATACACAAATTTAGAGATTGTTGTCCAGACCATTATCAGCAAAAGGTGCAAAAGCCAGCATCTGTGATGGTATGGGGGTGCATCAGTGCCTACGGCATGGGTGAGCTGCATGTATGTGATGGCATAAATTAGTATTTTAGAGAGACACATTTTACCATTAAGGCAATATCTCTTTCTGGAATGTACATGCTTATTTTAGCATGACAATGCCAGATGACATTCGACACAGGCTATAACAGCGTGGCTTCATAGACACAAAGTGCATGAGTTTTACTGGCCTGCTGCCAGTCCAGTCCAGATCAATCTACTATTGAAAATGTATGATGCATCATAAAGAGGAGAATTAGACTACAGCGACCACCAACTGTCGAGCAGCAGTCTAAAATCATGCAAAATCGCAAAACTACTTAAATTAATATCCTCAGTTCCAAAATGATTAAGAAGTGGTATTAAAACCTAAGCAAGCTTGGGATTGTCAAAGCCACTTTATAAATTTGTAAAAGTGAAAGGTGGTATAACACAATATTAAATATGAACATAAACACCTCTGTCCCAAATTTTGTTGAATTTGTTGCAGCCATCAGTTTCTAAATTTGTGTATATTTACCAAATACTATTAAGCTGGTCATTTAAACAACTAAAAATCTTTTCTTTATATGTTTGTTAGTTAAATAAAGCTTCACGACATATCACAGATTATTCTTTTTATTGCATTTTGGAAAATTCCCTTTTCTGAAAATGGGGTTTGTAAATATAGCTATATTTACTATTCAAAAGTGTCTCTTAAACTTATACATATAATGTTGATGATTATATCATGATCATGATAGTGGGTGCTCTGGCCAATCCTATTTATAATAAAGATCAACTCAACCATGAGGTAGTGACACATACAGATGCATGGTGTATTAGATTATCTCTCTGCATGGAAAACGATTAATATTTCAGATCTGTTACATTTTTAATTACCTGGTTAAATATGTCTGTGTGTGTGTGTGTGCATGTGTGTGTGTGTTTGTTTGTCTCAGCTCTACAACACAGCTGTTCCACTTAGTCATATGTTATTTTATCACTTTCAGGGTACCACAACAAGCCAGTTCATCACAAATGATATGAATCACAATATGGCATATAATATTAGTTTAAACTGTGTTGGTGGATATTTAATCAACTTGCACTAAGTAATACATAATGAAAGAAAAATATATGAGAAGATTTAGTGTAACCGGTCTTATGCACAATATTATTTCTGTTTCCCATGCTTCTTTATGTTTAATAAGATCTAAAAGAAAGTTGCTGATTGGCTCTAGAATTTGTGGTTAGAAACATTGTTGAGGTACTCTTGTGTTTGTAGCTGACAATCGCACCAAGAGGCGAGTATCACACCATGAGAGGAAGCAGCAAGACTTCTCCATTTTCAAACTATCAGACAGTGAGATGAAGGTGAAGGTGTCCCCTCAGCTGCTACTGGCAACACATCGCTTTCTAGCTACAGGTATGGCTCTGAACACACAGCAGTAGAGTATAGAATAGATCACATAGACTATTGCAATAAATCCCAGTGGTTCTCCTGTGATTCACTTCCTTCCTGCCCCAATCCATCTGTCCTTAGAAGTGGAGCCTTTTAAGCCTTCCCACCTCTCAGAGAAGATTCTACTGCGCCTCATTAAGCACCCAAGCGTTGTGCAGGAACTCAAATTTGATGACAAGAACAAGAAATCACCAAAGCACTACCTCTACCAGCGCAACAAGCCTGTTGATTATTTTGTCTTGATTTTGCAGGTAAACAATGAACTGCAATCTTTGTATTTGCCTATGCATTTTAATATTTAGTGTATACATTGTTGTATCTGTATATTTGACAACTGTTTTTGGCAAGGTCCTCCAAGCATTAAAAAATTTGCTTCTGTAAGTTGAATGCAGTAAATGTTTGGACATATATAAGGATTTGACATACCTTTAATCAAATTAAACATTTTGTTGCTTTTCTAAATGACAATGAAAATAAGTTTACACATCCTCCTGCGGGGAACAAACTTGCATATGGCATTTTCTGTAAATGTATAGTTCACACTTTTATATTCATTTGCTGAGTTTAAAATATTGCAACAAAAAAGATACAGTGCTTGTTATTTTGTGTACACAGAGTCAGATGTTCATAACAGTTGTGGTAGCAACCAGAAGAGTTTAATATCTTGAATCTACCTCACAAAATTATATTACATGAGAATATTATGAATACATGGATAGTTCCACACACAATTACGCAAAAGTTTTTTTTAGCCCAGAGGATGGATACATAGAAATACATATTTTCGGACCAGGGTGTGCTCAAACTTTTGCATATGAAAAAAGAAAGTAAATATTGTATTCTAGAAAAAGAGGAACAGGAACTACCATAGTGTATAATAGTGGTTCCTAAAGTCACACCTGAGGACCTCATGCTGTGCACATTTTTAATGGGTGGCATCATGTGTGCTAGACAAGGGAAAGCACAGGAAAGTAGGGTTCCTCAGAAATTACACCTTTCCTGGGTCAGATTATAGATTAGTTAGAAGTTTGTGCATTAGGTGATTATAAGGCATAGGACATATTTCAGTTTATCTAGATGTGAAGCTTGAGGGAGTTTGTGAATAAGCATTGAGTTGTCTCCTGCTTTTGCAGGGTCGAGTGGAAGTTGAGATTGGTAAAGAAGGACTGAAGTTTGAAAACGGCCCTTTCACTTTCTATGGTATGCCTGCCATCATGGCTGTCCTACCCACAGGTATGTTACCAATATTACTAAAGCTGTATTTATTAGAACACCAGTATATTTTATCTCATAGCAGAGAATATACAAGCAAAAAGGGGAAAAGTGACAGTTGTTTTACTCTCCTGAAATTTAAATTTATATCATAACCTTGTTGCGCTTATTGAAAAATTAATAAGCAATTAAAAAGACTGAAAGGCCTTTGTGTCTGAAAACGCTGATAGTAGAGAGTACAGGCGTGACCTGCCTTACATAAGAGATAATTAAGGCAAGCAAACACAAGTGGAGCGGCTGTGTAAATCTTGTGGGAGCTCACTGGAGTAATTAAAGTAAAAGGCAGACTCTTGCTTGGGCACTCAGAGAAAATTGGCACATTGTTATGTAATGTTAAAATCCTCATAAGCACAAAAAAATAACCCCATAGCTGCAGCTATTACTTATACTGCAAAATTGTAGCATGAATGTGCTTCAGACATTGCTTTTGACATTCTCACTGTTTTTGTTTTTCCTATAACTCTTAGAAAAGCTCTATAGCATTTTCACTAACAGAGACACAGACTTAGTATACACACAACAAAAAAGTACACACACACATACATGGGCATGGGCAACGTGAGCTGTCTAGACCAGCTTGGTCCAGTACACAGGTTTCACTAAAAGGAAAGTGTCATCTGCTGGGGCATTCACTAGAGCCAGTAGGATTCCTTGTGTGTTACATAATAATGCCTGAGGCCATCACCACTGACTTATTCATTCATACCTTTAGTGTTAGTTCAAATGTATTTAAACTGGTGAAAGTGACTATTTGTCATTGTGAACACACTCAAACACAACAACAAAATGTGACCTCTGCATTTAATCCATTACACATAGAGCAGCGGGCAGCCATCAACAGCACCCAGGGAGCAGTGTAGTGGGATGGTACATTGCTCAAGGGTACCTCAGTAATGCCCAGACCAGGACTTGAATATGCAACCTTCAGGTCCCAAGGGCAATGTCCTAACCACTAGGCCACCACTGCCCACTATTATGATAGAGCTTAATGCAAGAAAGGAGTGATGCTGTGCTAGTGCTGTGCATAATTACCATATATTAATCACATGCATTTGACAGGTTACAGATTCCCATTTCAGAAATAATAAAATGTAGTGAGATGTATGTTCAGTCAGTCTTGGAAATAATTAAATGATTTTGGATGAATGGCCAGTCTAGCCTTTAAGTAATTGTTTTGACTTTCAACAGTAGCATCAACCATTTAGACATTTCAGAGGCATTAAAATAAGACTATTAACCCTTTAACTGCAATGAGCTGATTTTCTTGATTTATTGTCTTACATTTCTTTTCTCCCATTTAATATTGTTTAATTCCTTTTTAACAGCTAGTACTGCAATCACATTAAACCATTAATAATAGGAGGGTGGGGGCTAACACAAAATCTCTCAACAAAATCACTCTCTAGCATAGTCTGAGACATATAGAAATATATATGAACAAATATATATTAAGTTCAATTTCATGTCTTAAAGGTTCAGAAGTTAATTGATCAGTTAAAGCATGAAAAATTAAACACCACTGGAGGTGTTTCAGTATTTACACATGGTTTTGAATATTAATTTTTTTGTTATTAATATTATGTTTACATTCTAACATCGTAACAAAAAGTAACAAGATCTGACTTTTGTAAATCAGTTCACAGGTCACCATCACGGAGCAGTGGATTAAACCATTCTGACACTACCATCCATGGGGGTAGTCTGGGCCAGCTGAGCATGAGTGGAGGGGCTTATCTACCAGACTATTCTGTCCGCCAGCTCACTGACCTCCAAATTATCAAGGTTAAACCACCACCACCACCCCCACACACACACCAACATACACACACAAAACTTTTGCCAAGTCATAAATATTTAATCACCTTTTATTAACAAGGTCAATTTTCGAGTTCATATATCAGAATCAGAATCAGAAATCAGTTTTATTTGGCCAAGTATGTTTGCACACACAAGGAATTTGTTTCCGGCCGATGGTGTTTCTCTAGTATTTAACAAACAAACTGTACAATATGAAACATAATAGACACTATACAAACTTAAGGTGCACTTGACACAATGTACGATATACTCTATTGTACACAGGATGCTGTATACACAATATACATTATCCTTGTGTGGTCCAGTACGTGGTACGATGTGCCATATGGGTGTGGTTGTACCATATAAAATAAATAGTGCAATATACAGTATGTGTACAATATACAGGGAAAGTCTGTACAGTGAGCTATAAAGTGAGCTATGCAGTGCACAGTGGACAGTCCAGTTACTATACAGTATATACAGTATATTACACAGGTGGAGTAGAGTTTACATGTGGAAGTGATGTGAGCTGTACTGTCAGCTGTTCATGAATTATTTTATAAACTAGAGCATTGGATACAGACATTTTGTGGATATTATTTAAGTTGTTCCATTGTTCCATGCTATTCTGGAATATTTAGTCTTGTTCAGAGGTGGGTAGAAAGTTGTTTTGTTGACAGTGGTACATTACTTAAGGAAGAATTTAAAGAACTACTAATTACATGCACAAGTAAGTTTTTGAGCAATGCAATCTTACTGTACTTTTAATACACTTCCATTACAGCAGTTATTGTTAAATTAATAACTTTATTTTTGTGTTGAGTTTCATTCTGTTTTGTTGATTTAACATCTGAATTACTTTACTGTTGCTTACACTTCTCTTTTAGAGCTTTATCATTTTATTTTAGACCAAAAGGATAATATCACCTAACCAAGTCCCATGCCGATAGATGCGTGCTGATATTTTTAAAGGTTTTTTTGCAAGGCCAAGTTTACTTTTTCCATTCTTTTTCACTTTTACATTTAATTGACACATTTAACTGCAATAGTGACACTTTTATTTAGGAATGATTTTAAATGATTTAAAGACTTAATGTCTGCTGTGCTTTTAAATACTTCTATAACTGCCACTCTCTGCTCATTCCTGCATTCAGATTACCAGAAACCATTATCAGAATGCTCTGACAGCCACACGGATGGATAGCTCTCCCCAGACTCCTGATGCAGACATACAGGTTCCAGGCGAGAGAGCAACCATCCCAGAGACCCGCTCCAACAGCATTGCCCTGCCCCTGACCCGGTCCCACCAACACACACATCACTTCAGACAGCCCCATAGTACCTCCACACTCAATGAGAGGAACCGTATCGTCAGTGAGTGCAGTGGCTTTTACCAAGCTCTCTTTTTTTCCCTAAAAGAACACAATAACAAATTGCATAATAATTTCACAGTAGTTACCAAATAACACCATGTAAAACGTGTTTGATTCATTCTATTTTTAACTCACTGTTTCAGATATTTGAACATACAAACAAACAAACTTGAATTAATACAAAAGGCAGTTCTTAAATGATCATTTTATGTAATGAATAAAAAAAGTTATTTATCAAAAAGATTTTGAATTCAAATACAGCTTAAATAAAACATTTCCAGTAATGAAAAAAGGTCTCAATAAACAGGACACTATGACAGGATTATAAGAAATTACCAAAAGGGCAAAAAAGAAAGTCTGGAAAGGGTTACAAAGCCATTGCTAAGATTCTAGGACCTCAGCAAACAACAGCAAAAGAACACAGTGGTGAATTTTTCCAAAAGGAGCCAATCCAACCCAAATTCCTTCAAGAGTGCAATAAAAAAAGAAAACAGTTGAACATCTAAGGAACTACAGGTCTTGCTTATCTCAGATAAGTTCATCATTTAGTGTTCCCACCATTAGAAAGAGACTGGGCAAAAAAATATATCCTTGAAAATTTGAGGGTGAAAACCAAGAAAAATATAAAAGCTTGTCTTGCATTTGCCAAAAAGCCCAGCAGAGAATTTCTAGTGGTCAGTCTGTGATCTGAAGTTTAATTACAATTGGACTATGCAGCAAAATTATCTTAAGCACAAGAATAAGCTTGCAAATGTTATTTTGTCTCTTTTGTTGTTATTTTGTAGTTACAGCATTTATGTGATGTTTACAGCAAGTTCAGAATGCATTTGTAAGAGAAATATTTTAGGCCATAACTTTTTTCTGAAGACTATTCAGAACTATCTTTTCCTTTTTAAAATGTTAAAAAAGTTTTAGAAACTGAGTTTTATATGCAAAGGCAGTGTTTCTTAAAATAAATTACAGCTTAAAGGCAAATCCTTAAGATTACTTTGATGCTGTTGGCTGTAAAATGTTGTGCCACATAAAAAGTGTGTGGAGGGCAGATAGTAGCACACAAATCCTCTTATCAAACAATAGCTTTGCAGAAAATCTCATTAAAAAACAGACAACAAAAACATCATCAAACAAAAGTCAAAAATCATCCAATGACAAAAATAAAGAAATTTCTCAAAAAGGATCGTGGTCAGATGATATTTGTGGCAAACGTACCTATCTTTTTGGACTTCTGCCAGACACAAGATTATACAACAATGACAATAAATGCCACATAAACCGGCTCGGATAGTGTAGAATCTCAATGTTGGTTGTAGATGTAAAATGTTTACAGTGCATAAGGACTCTCTATTGTCATATTCATTATGAACACATTATCAAATGTGCACCTAAGACCATGTTTACTATATGACAGTAAGTGTGCTTGAGAACCTAATAAATGTTAAACTTCATAAGCGTTGTCAAGTAGTACATGGACACTGGCCAGGACACTTATGTCTGCTTTTTTGTTTATGTCTTGGTGTGTGATAAACTGCTCTCTGGCTCCTCCTGTAGGGAGTAAATCAGACGGGCAGAAGAGCCCCAGTGACTCAGTGTTTCTGCGCATGGACGAGATCCCCTATATAAGGCCTGAATGTCTAGAAGAAAAAGAAGGCACTGGTGGGTGAAATTAACATCCTCATATTCTACATAAACAAAACATACACTCTAAATATAAAAATGCCAAAAGGTGTTCTTTGACACGATGCTATAGGTTAATTGTAACCTACCAAACATACCAAAATTCTAACCCTCTACAAATGCATCCCAACACAAGACATTGTGATTGTTAAACTGGTAAATCTCACTGTCATCCTCATTTTTACACTTGCCATTTATACAGTGTTGCCAGTCACCAGATGCGATTTTTCAATCACAGCCATCACAGTAGTCTTAGCAGTCACAAGATGCTCTTAAAAATTGCATGTGTTCACAAAGTGTGTGTGTGTGGGGGGGGGGGGTCTGGTATGAGCATGGTCTGGTATGAGCATGGTCCCAGCTATCTGCCTTGACATGAGTAAATGCACTGAAACTGTCAAACAGTGGAAAGGCTGTTTGACAGGACACTGGAGGAGGAAATGCATGACTTCCAGACTCTGTTTATATGACCTATGCAGGAATGTTGACACCAGACACTACTAGTCATCTCAACAACACTTGTTATGGCTAGAGGTTAACAGGAATCATTGAATTAGGGATCATTAAATCAATCTATACAAAGGGAAAGCAGGGTACATAGAATAGAATACAATACAATGCAATACAATAAAATAAGCTATAAGAGACCATTTCTTAAGATTGGTGCTGTTATTAAATGAAAAAAATACAATGCACCAGTGTTCAGTACATATTTTTATTTATCATGAGCAGTAGTCTCACCAAGCCATATAGTTTGATAACAGAATGCTTTGACTGCCATGCAACATAACAGTCAAAGTTTCATGGTTTATTTTATGAACAGCATAATAGTTTTTTATAAAAATTTGGTGCATTAATACATCATTAAATTGATGTGAGCAGGCATGTGTATCTGTATAATGAATATTTTACCATGCTTCAAAACATGGCTGTCTCAGAACAGAACAGAACAGAGTCCATCTCGCCCCCTACACTGACTTTGCGTCCCTTTCCTTCAGACTCTATGTCCATACCTCTGGAAACGGGCCTGTCCACATCTCAGCTGATCAGCTCACACTCTCTGAATGGATCAGATGAGACACTGGGCAAAAAGCTGCTGCGTAAACTGAGTGAGCATCCCTACCACACACACACACACACAAACACCAGCACTCCACAACCCCCCCACTCCCACCTCTCTGTCACTAAACCTTACGCATACAGTGCCGTTGCTGATGGCAGCTGTATCTTAGCAACCAGCCAGGCTTTCAGAGGTGTGCTTTAGCCCACACATTCCTTCATCAAACACAGTACAAACACATACGCTCAAACTCAACTCATACACTACATACACATTCACTATACTGGCCAAGGTTTTTGATGATCTGTTGCTTGTAAACATGCATGCTTGTTTTCAAAAGAGTTTTCAGTTGAAGATTTTACATTCATACCAAAGCTGGAGACACTGCCCTGAAAAGGTGGTACAATGCATTTACTGGATTCAAATGTGTATACATCATTCCAAAGCAAGAACTTTGTTAATGTAATATTCATGGTGAAATTTTGTACACACTTAAATCAAGTAAATACATAACACTTTATTCAGCATTTCCTTGGTCATAAGAAGTTCACCCTTGTGCCTAAATCCTTTTATTATTTTTTTCAGGCAACAAAAAGCAGAAAAAGTCCCGCGATGGGGAGAAACCAATAGAGGACAGTTGTGAGCAGTCCCAGGTGAAGACCTAGCAAGAGGAGTGTGTGCCTTCGCCTTTCTCACACTTCTACAGACTCCCACTAATGTGAAATCTCCTACAGTTTTCTACTGTAATGTTGACTTTTTAAAGGGAAAAAGAGCCCAATGTGCAGAGAAGGATACTGAAGATCATAAAACCTTGCCTTCTGTTTTTTGACAAAACTTCTCTTGTTGGAAGTCTTCAGTTGAAGAATATTTTGTTATAAGGTTCTGAAAATTCAGGACACGGTCTGCACTCAGGCACCAGTAAGACTACCCAGTCTACCCAGTCCAGTTTTGGGATATGGGCAAAGGGTCTAGACACAAACATTTGCTTGTGTTTAACATTTTAAGCTACTACATCATTTTTCCAGTGCAATTTATTATCCAAAGTCATTTGTTGATGATGATGTCATCTCCAGTCACTGTGTTGATTTAATTTGAGCCTCTGCTCCAAGCACAAAGCTCACAAGCACAAGCCTGCAGAAGTTCACATTTTTACCAACAGCAAGTCTTGGCCTTTTGAGAGAGTCAGGAAAACATGTTAATCCTTTGAAAAATATATTTTTTGTTTCATTCATTATCAAATTAATTAAGAGGTATTTGCTAGGCTGTGCCTGTAAGTATGAGAACTAAAAAATAATGGAGCACTTTGACAGAAGGATAATCCTTTGATTTGATATTCATTTGTCAGTTTCAGGGTTTGTGAATGAAATTGCCTATATTAGGTAAGTGCTATCAGCTTTTTTTTTACAAGCTCTTAGCCAGATAGGTAATATTTATGCTTATAAATGCTTATTTATTTATTTATTACAAACTTACTGAAAATATATTTTAGGCAAATGCATATTCTGCCATGGGGACAAAGTGAAAGTGACATAAGTTTCTGTTGTTTTATTTCTTAAATAAGTATATTTTAGACCACATCTAGATAGCTGTGAGCATTATTTATATATTTAAAGGATGGTTAAAGGTCTAAGCACATGTAAAAATATTTTATGTTTTATGTTTAGAGGGTATATAATAGCATGCTTTTCTCAAACAGTTATTACTAATATTAAAAATAATCCTCTTATATAGAAATAGTTTAGAAATGGTGTTAGGCTGTAAAAAAAAGGAAGCCATATCTTGAACAAACTTGAATGCATCAATACAAAAAAAATCACCTCAGAGTTGGAAAGTGGTATGCAGTGTAATATTTCCATGCCCTTAAATTGCTTTGTAGATCCCTTTTATATATAATAAGCCTTTACTCATATTAAGTGATGACCTTAATTCCAAAGGTACGCTCAAAATAATGGCTATATTTGTGAATGGCTTACTACGACATAGTATCCAGTCCACCCTTAGCCTTTGCACAGGGAATGCTGCCCACAATGATAGGCATGCTGCTACTCTTCAGTGACTCAAATCTGTCTCCACGTGGGTGGAGAACTGTCCATAAACTATACCAAAACAGTAAGACTATATTCTTAAAAATAAAGGTGCCAAAAGGGAAGAACCACTTTTAGTTCCATTAAGAACCTTTCAATGGACTGTTTTTTAAAGAGATCTGACTGTTCAGAATCTTTTTGATATTTGAAGAGCCTCTGCATAACATGAAGTTTGCGCACCAATTTTTTTCTTAAAACTATAATTTCAGCAATGAGGAACCTTTATTTTTAAGAGTAAGATCAGAGGTG
The DNA here is from genome assembly GCA_037974385.1 of Arnoldichthys spilopterus. Classification (NCBI taxonomy): domain Eukaryota; kingdom Metazoa; phylum Chordata; class Actinopteri; order Characiformes; family Lepidarchidae; genus Arnoldichthys; species Arnoldichthys spilopterus. The sequence continues at coordinate 18,454,391 of JBBPDA010000145.1, forward strand.
CCATTCTCGTATCACTGCCATCCGTTCACCAGCATGTGGTAATCATAACAATTTGTCACTGATCAGTTCACAGCTCATCCCTGCCAACAGGGTACAAATGGTTGGATAGGTGGCCTGGGGTTTACACACAGTGGACTCAATGTATTGCATGAAAGGCACTGCTTTTTACATTTTTAATGGAGTTATCCTTAATACCTCTCTCCTCCTGCATGTATACTGTAGAAAATGAGAATTGAAAGGTCAGTCTGCATGAGGCACAGACAATTACACTGCCTCTGGGCTGCTAAGAATCAGTACCTGACCTGATTCCATCAGTTTACAGCACAGAGCAAAAATGACTCAGGCTGGCACTTGTGTTTGTGAAATCACTCAAGCAGTTATTCATGGTAATGTTTAGCAATAACACAACTGTAATAATGAACATGCCCCTTTTCCTACTGACTGCTTGGCATCTTGTTTGTCAAAAGGGTCAATATGACTGTGATTGGCAATGGACCTGCTGCTCTCAGGTCAAATAGACCCATGTTCTATTGTGCAATGCTGTGAAATGACCCCTGGTTTACTGAGAGCACATGGCACAGCAGACGGCAGCTGGAGAAAGTAGAGGGAGGAAAAAAGCCAGCTCTCTTGCATCACAGTGCTGCATTGCAGTCAAAGGAACATGTGACGCATGCTGACGTCTGGCGCCAGCCCCCTCCACACATACACACACACACGGGCATCAGGGACTTGCAGTGGCTGATTAAGCTAGTGTCAGCTGCAAGACCACAAAACTGCATCACACACCTCTATATATTTAGATTTAATTATATATATATAGATTTAAATTATATATATATATAATACACATATATGTGTGTGTGTGTGTATATATATATATATATATATATACACACACACACAAGCCTTAAATAGTAATACTAAAACCAAAAGGAAAAAGTGAGTCATGTGAAGCTTCTCTGCCATGTGTTCCCAGTAAAACTGGAAGTAGTGGTTCAAGGGTATGTAATGTTGGTATAAGAACTTAATATTTGTTTGTTAATAAATAAATAAATCTATTGTAATGTGTATAATACTACGAACATTTTATAAATATATATATATATATTTTACACACACACGTGGTCTTTTACAATTAACAATACCAGTTTCAATTAAAGGTATTCAACTAAATTTTATTGGGGATTTCTGGGATGCCTAGGTCAATAAAACCCTACCATACAAAATGAGACAGTATTCAGGATTAAGATAAATGGCTTGCAGTAGAGGTGGATAGAGTAGAGCTATAAATAATATTATACCACAACTAAGCAGACGGCAGAAAACTCTTACTCAAGGTCATATGACCCAATGGCTATTCTGCTAGGATAACCTTTGACTGTCTGTTGTTCAAAACAGAACATTATTCCTGGAATTTCTGCACCCAGCACAGAGTTTAAAGGAGGTCACTAAAAGAACAGGACTACCATATGCTTCATATATTCACTCAACTTTTATTTCATGGGTCTTTGATCACCTATTCACATCAATTTTGTGTGCATATATATTACATCCTGGAAGAAAGGATTATCTGAGGCATGTTTTAAAAAGTCAAAAGTAAACCATGCCTGTCCATATAAGTGTATGTATTTCACAATTCTACAGATAGCGAACTGTTGCTAAACATACATGCACAGCATGGAGAGTGATGGAGAAAAGTGGCAAACACCAACAACACCCTTCACATAAAGTGCTGGCAATGCTATACCCTGAATGCCTGGGATCACAAATACTAAATATGACATTATTCAGTTTCAGACTATGGTGAAAATCCCATGGTTCACATGGACATTTGATATTAAAATGGTGAATTTAGCCACACTACTGCATCACATAACATGGAGGATATAGGCAACTTAGGGTGGGGTTATGGAAAAGTTATGTGGAATATATTTTATTTTTAACATTTTCACCTACAGTCTGGACGCTGCCCTAATAAAATGTCTTTCATAATCGGTCTTTAATGTGACCGTTCCTTCATTAAATATATACATTCCAGGTGTTAATCCTCAACTACAAACAGACAAGTGTTCTCATGCTCTTATCACAAGATTCAATAATCTAGAATGACTAATTTTATTTAAGTTTCAATTCAGTTCTGGGCTTTTTTTTTTCCTGTTAAGCCTCACTGAAACATCTCCGCAACCAAACATGAGTAAATGTGCACTATATTTCTGCCTTTTTGTATAAACAGAGAAAGCGGTCAATGTGAAGCCAGCCAATTTGAAACAGCCATTATAAATTTACAGATATAACTCAAGTGAGCCAGTAGTCACTCAGTGCCTACAGTCCCACAACAAAGTGCTTCTTTTAGGCAATCAAAAATATGAAAATCACTGACAAAAAACAGGGCAAAAACAACTACTTTGCCTTGAGTATTAATTAACTTTTTATAATTAATTAACTTTAAGTAAAGATGTGCATGTGAATGTGTGTCTACATGAGAGAGAAAAGAGTTGCCATTTCAGAATCAATGCCAACAATGCCCCCCCTCCCCCTTTTTTTTTTATACACAAACAGGAAGTGTGAGAGCCTTGGTTATTATTGGACCCTGGTGACGGCTTCGTGAATGGAGTCAGCAACGTAGTCAATATTCTTGGTGGTCAGGCCGCACATGTTGATGCGACCACTGGCCATCAAGTAGATGTGCTTCTCTTTCACTAGGTACTCCACTTGTTTGGCTGTAAAACACAAAATGAAAGTGACTACTTGTCATTGTGAACACACTCAGGCACCACAATGAAATGCGACCTCTGCATTTAACCCATCACACGTGCACACATGGAGCAGCTGGCAGCTATCAACAGCGTCTTGGGAGCAGTGTAGTGGGAAAGTTTCTTGCTCAAGGGAACCGCAGTAGAGTCCGGGCCAGGACACAAACCTGCGACCTTCAGGGCTCAAAGGCAGCGTCCTAACCACTAGGCCACCACTGCGCATAATAAGATATCATTTAATTGTTTTGAAAATACATGCAATATTTTATTTAGCAGTAGGGGTGCACATCACAAGTTGTCACCACCAATTCAAGCCTACTTTGATTATTTTAGCCAACAAATCAGATACATTTGAAATCTTAATTTGCAGCAATATGATTCAGTTCAATACTGGGGTCTACAGTCAGTATAAAATATGATGAAATTTCACACAATCTGCTAAATTTCCATGAACTCAAGGTTGAACAGTCAGGGTTGCATGGAGGTGTATGAAAGTGGAAAAGCTTACAGTTGAGGCCTGTAAAGCTGAACATGCCAATCTGCTCAGTGATGTGCTCCCAAGTCCCTGGGGTGCCGAGGGCTAACAACTTGGCCTTCAGCTGAGCTCGCATCAGCAGCACCCGGTCAGCCATAGTCTTAACATTGTCCTTCCTATCATAAGGCAATAGCATGGGGAAAAAATATTAAAAGTAATTATGTGCCAATGTTTTTTTATGGCTTATCATTTTAAAAACAATAGCATAATAGATGAATTGACTAGAATTGTATGCATCAACGTGTCTGCTGTTTGTCAAAAAATGACCAATACATGAAAAATGCCAGAAATAGTTAACTACAGAAATAGTTAGTTTTTTCCCCCCACACAACACACAACAGCAACTTTATTCCAGATTTAAATCAGATTCTTTTCTTAACACAAATTTAGTCAGGCTTTTTACAGAATATTCCTACTTGTTTTAAAATGCTAGGAGTTAAAAGTTCAAATAAAATCAGAATGCATTTTGTCATTGCCATTAATGATTCTTCTTAGGGTTAAAAAACTACAAGTAATCTTGAAAAAATAAATCCCTTTAAAATGTAGTGTGAGAGGTTTATGTGATTTTACCATTCAGCAAAGAGTTCTGGGCTATTGAGTGTGATGGCCACCAAGCGGGCTCCCTGAGATGGAGGGTTGGACCAGGTGATTCGTACGATCTTTTCCATCTGAGAGAGAACGCGGTTCAAGTTATCCTCGTCTTTAGCAACAACTGTCAGGTTACCCACTCTTTCATCTGTGGAATGAAATTTAATATGAAATAAATCTTCATAGTTAAGTAGTTTTTCATCGCCCCATGCACTGAAGCATGTAGGAAAAATTCTGAACAGGCCCAGTTGATCTTGATTTTGGGAAAAAAAATTCAAATGACTATGAAAAAGAGTTCATTATTGGGCAACAAGTGCATCAGTCACAACTGGGTAATATTTTAATAGGAACCGTGTCTAAGGTTCCTGACCATTAAACAAAGAATGAATTCCAAATGGCCCTCCACTCTCCTAGTGCACTCTGTGTGACATACAACTATAGCCTCTTCATGCAAACAGTGCACTGTATGTCCAGCAGAGATCTGTGCACATAAACTGATTTTCAAATAGCTCTTCAGAAGACAGTGTTTGGGCACAAATGCCCTTATCATGACTTATATAGTGCACCAAGTAGCAGCAAAGGCCATTATATTTTAGAGTAAGTTAAACTCTGAAGGATGGTGCATGTGAAAAAAAAAAAACTACAAAGATATGTCCCCCTTTCAAAGAGATTCTTGTTGATCAGCTGATGAGTTTAATGAGACAGAATACTGACTCAGGTATAAAAGTGGCTTTAAAGGGCATTTGTGAAATCACTGTTAAATCCTGTAAGTTTAAGTGCAGCAAAAATTACTTACTGTACAATCCAAAGTTCTTTGAAAAAGACTGGGCACAGAATATTTCAAAACCCTGAGACACAAAGAACCGAACTGCCCAGGCATCCTTCTCTAAATTTCCAGAGGCAAAGCCTTGATATGCTGAGTCGAAGAAGGCAAAGAGGTTCCTTTTCTGTAAAATGTGACAAGCAAGAATATCTCAAATAAAAAAAAAACATTTTTCTGTACTTACACATTGATTCATCATTATATGTAGCTTATGATTAAAAGGTCATTGAAACAGGTTACCCTGAATCTTACCTTCATGACTTCAGCAATCTGCTTCCACTCATGCTGGCTGGGATCTGTGCCTGTGGGGTTGTGTGCACAGGCATGCAACACAAAGACCGAGTACTCAGGTGCACTCTAAAAGATGTAAAAGATGCATCACTATTATATCAACTTCACATTGGCTGATTTCTGAGCATAATTAGCATGTTGATCTGTCTAGTAAAACTCACACCAACTGGGCAGTTACAATGTAAAGCGTATATAGTAAGTAAAGACTAAAAGAGAATTAGTTATGATAATTGTCAGGCATTTTGTTTATGTTTTCATAAATGCTTTAAAAAATGCATTTTCAAGGTGGCAACTCACCTCTAAGTCACCCAGAAAACCAGAAAGGTCTAGCCCACGCTTTTGGGAATCCCAATATTTGTATGAACGGATATCCTCAAACCCAGCATTAGCAAAAACTGCATTGTGGTTCTCTAGTGAGAAAAACACAAACACATACGCGCACACACACACACACACACCATTTTAACAAGTGATAAGCCCTATCTTTGGAAGCTTGGTACCATTACCTCAGACTACTACACAGGACTTTGATTCATTAGTTCAGCCGCAGTAGAAAATTTGAACTATGATCCCACAAATAATAAACTTAGCATTAATTGTTAAACTAAAGAGAAATGTACAGGTCAAGATCAGAAAGATATTAGCTATCTTTACAGAGAAAAGCACTGCCATGCCCTGGTATTTGTCCCTGCACTTACCCCATGTGGGTGCAGAGACATAAACTGGTGTCTTTGTATTGTTGTTCCCATTGTACCATCTACGAAGGAACTCCGCCCCAATCTTCAGTGCACCGGTTCCCCCTAGACACTGAACAGCTCCTACCTAAGAAACACACACACACACACAACACAGGCACAAACACAGGCACAAACACCCCCACACAGGCACACAAACACACAGGCGCACAACTTAGTAAAATCTTCTAACAATCACCTATGCTAAAAATAAAAGGTGGCAACAGAGCAATATAATACTATACAAAAACCATGTTTCATATCCTAAAGGATCTTTTAGTGAATAAATCTAAAGAGATTTTATAGGGAAACAAAGGTGGTTCCTCTACAACAATACACCAAAGAACAATAATAATAATAATTGATAAACCTGCATGAGAAGCCACTTGCACTTTTCTTTATTATTATAGAGCAAAGAGCAAAATTAAAGGACTGCTGCAAAAGTTTAAAGACACGCTGCATGCGTCTACCCTACGATCATTAAGTATTTGATATATCGTCATATCATTATCATAATACTGGTTTCTGCAATAGTGATATCACAGAAAGCCATCCATCCATCCATTTTCCAACCGCTTCTTCTGTTTCCGGGTCACAGGGAAGCTGGAGCCAATCCCAGCTGACTG
>JBBPDA010000145.1:18460840-18479744 GCA_037974385.1 Arnoldichthys spilopterus
ATACATACATACATACATACATACATACACACACACACACACGTTATGCATTATTAACGTGTTACAGTGGGACCAAATGAAATAATAATAAGGCTGAGGACAAATGTGACATTTATTGTGAAATAAAATTGTAGAGTATGTGCAAAGCCATTTAATTGCTGTTTTAACAAGCAAAGTGTACATGAGTGATTACAGTGTAATATGCTATGTTAATAAGTATGTACTAAACTGGACATTACCCAGTAATTTCAGAACCAAGTATCTTTTGACCATATGAAGAGTTTTCAACCTCATAAGAATAGATTGGCATGCCTTTAACTTATAAAAGCAGTAGAGAGAACCAAGCATTGTGTCCTGTTCTATACAAGCTTGATTGATATTGTGTTTGGTTGGACTGTGACATCTTAGACCTGCTCTACATTTAGATATAGACATTTTAAACAATGGAAGGAAGTTTAGCCTCATATCTACCAGTCTACTGCTACCTATCGTTTACATCTTATTGAAAGTAATAAATAAGCAGATGAGTTAGAAGTCCCACACAAACATGACCTTAATTCATTTTTGGCAGAAAACATGTTATAATACAAACACCGGCAGAGCAAATCTAAACCATTATGTATTTTTCACACATGCTTTATCAGAGTCAACAAATTAAGGATACTTTTCTCTGTGTCCTATAAGTAATTGCCAAAAAGTTTATTGTTTACATGTTATTACTCAAAATCTTATTTGTCATAAAATATTTCACTTTCAAACTCCATGAGCTTTACTTTACATATATAAGAAATGCCTGCCAATCAATTAGTCTGATGTAACAATTGGAACTCAAATATAGCTAATTTATTAGATTATTATTTTAATACTTATTAAACTCATTCAATACTTATCTAAGGATGTGAACAGTTAAACAATATCAATCTGTCATTGAACACAGCACTGTATTTTCCTTACTTTCATTACAGTAAGAGTATTTGTTTAAATATCCCATAGTAAATTTACAGATACTTACATATCAGTAATGGCAACAGAAGATACACAAATGTGTAACCACACAAATATTTAAAAAGCTCTTTATGTGAAGATTAGTTGCATAACAACCTAATTACATTTCCCAAGCTTGCTCACACCTGAATTCAGCATGTATGATTATTCTTTAATACTTGGTATAGTCGTGCCAGTGGAAGAAATCCATTTGATTCACCACGTCTAACAAGTTCTTCAATGGGATGTATGCAAGTCCCTGCATGCATGCTATGAATACCCCTGTGAGTGCCTCTTTTTGTCCTTAATTCTGACAAAATGTCAGCTCTTTCCCTCTGTTTTCTTTCTTCTTGTTCTTCAGGAACAAAAATAAATTTTTCTACAATTTTGTTTTCTACAGTAACCATTAAAAGTTTAATCGTAAGTTCCTTTACTGAAAAGACAAAGATTCAAACTCTTTTATATTTTCAGACAGATTTATGTTTGTAATTATATGTATTAGTCATTTTATGTCTGTTTTCTCAGTTTCCTCCATGTTACTACAGGCACATAACTTCCCAGGGCTCCCTCAGTGCTTTAAGAGCTTGATCGATATTTTACATTTCCCAAGCCTGCTCATGCCAAAAGAAAGTGAGCATTCTGAATTGTCCTGCCAAACTCAAATCGCAAAGGAAATGTAGGAACAGAAATATGGTTGCTTTTATTTACAGATATGACAACCTATGAATGGGAACTCATGGCTTAATGAAAACAAATTGTCATTTTGATGGGAGACGCCACACTGGCTGCTTAGAGCAACACAGGCTCTCTGCCCGCAACATGTTTACCCTGTGGGAGGTCATGTGGTGTGTATGCTCAAATGAACAACATATAAATCCAAATGAAATTAATTATATTATTGTTTCAGAGACAAACTTAGTAAACTGTGGACATTCCAGTGGTCAGATGAACTCAATGCAACCTTTGCTTTTTTATTTTTGCATCTTTGGCACAGCCCAGGGAACATTTCAACAAAACGAGAGGAAATCTAGCCTTTCACATCCTAGTTAACGCACGGTAGCTGCTTGCTGCAGCTATTATATCTTTATCACTCTCCATCTCTGGAAAAAGAAAGGATGGGAATATTTAGGTTACACGCTTCCTCTTACACCGCATTCCCTGAGACATAGGTCACACACATTACGAACTTAACAGTGCCTAATTTGCAACACATATATACAAACACACACCTGCAAGGCTAGGGCTGTCCATGGAGAAATACAGCTGTCTAATTTATTTGTCCCAGGAGGGGGGGGGGCAAGGACTGTGGATCTGTGCTGGCCTGACTTCCGTCAGTGGTCTTTCAGAGCAGACCTCCCCAGCTCAGAGCTCCAGTGTGACAGAAAATGTCTGGTGCTGCAGTGGGGTCCACTCCCAGGCCTTTGGCCTGCCTCCTCTTTTCCTCCCTGTCTGAGGCAAAGGCAGGCAAGGCCATCAGTCACTCCACTGGGTCAGAGGCACAATGGTGCAGGCGAGGTCTCCGGGCCCAGACGTTACAAACAGCCTCCAAGCAGCAGCTGATAAGGCTCACCTTCCGGGACCCAAGGGGGTCTGCAGCTTCTCAGATATGCATACTGTATATATGGTAAGGCTTTTTGCTGAGCCAGGTTTTTACCATACCAAGTATAGTCCAGACATGCTTTTCTGGATCAGTGTCCTTAATAATATGAGGGGGTTGCACAAACTGCAAATTACAAAGAACACAGACTGCATGGTCTATAGTATTTTGGTAAACATTTTTTTAAATTGTTCATTCTTAAAAAGCAACACAACTAAAGCATTATGCAGTCACCCTCAAGGGTACATCTTAAGTACCTTTAGTTAGGGAATATAATTCTACAGATAATTTTTCTGACCAGTTCCTTATATTGATCCCAAGATCATGGTACAAGAATAGGGGGTTAGAGCATTCTCAGTTATAGCCTCCAGGCTGTGCAATAATCTACCTCTCCACATCTTAACTCCTAGCCTATCTGTTTAAAACTTAAGTAGCAGTGACTTATTTTTCAGTGTACAAGTGTACAAATACAAACATATACTAGCTAACCTGAATCTAGTGTACCTGTAGTGTCAATTTACTTTACAGAAGTGGACCCTAAAAACCTTGTTGAAACTTTCAGGGGGCATTTACTTGGTTTGTACCTTTGGCTAAAATGTACCTGGACAGTTGTCTTTTGTTTTGATATATAAGGTCATATATCAGCTTTTTATGTTCTCCATGGCTCAGTTTCACTACAATAAAATATTCATTCATTAAAAGGTTTTACAGGGAAGAGCATAATATGAAAGGACTGCATTGTTTTATTAGTACTATTATAAAAAAGATTTTCAATGTTTTTTTTTTCTTCTGTGGTTCAAATTTAGAAAAAAATTTGTTTTTAACACAGTTAAAGACATGTTTCAGTCTCCAAACCTCTGAAAAATATCTTCTGTACGCCAGTTGCCAGTTGCCATATCAGCTGTTACATTCACATTAGAGGCAAAGAAGTGCATTGACAATTTTAACCTGAAAGTTAAATTTTATGCTGTGAAACAAGCAATGAGCCAAACCAAATCATGCCATGTTTAGGAAAGGTATTTTTTGTGAAAAAAATAATTTACTGCTTTTCTTAATCTCCACTTTCTCTAGAAATTAAATAATTGTTGTCATTTGATTTCTTGCCCAAACACGTCTTCTGACTGCACTGTAACAATGAAGATGATCAATGGTTTGTGTCCTCTCAATTAAAAGAGCATGCATGATGTTAAATAACATTTCTGCCCAGAGAAAACCACTTATCTCCTATTTTGTTTTATTCAGTTTTTGTTTTTGTCAACACAGCAGCTGATCTTTACATTGTGTGTTCACCAACTCTCATGATGAACAGATGTAAAATGTTTTTCCAATAACATACATTAGAATTAAGAAACGTTTTTGCCTTCTAGATACTTGTTTTTTCTTTGGCAGTGATGATAACTAAAAGGTCTGTTTATGATACTGTATCCATTAACCAGTCTTTTAATTAATCTGGCTAAAATATAAAAGGAAAAGCCTGCAGGTAAAATAATTTCAGGGTTCTTCAACTTGTCCCTATAGGGGACCATTTTTATTAAAACTATGTAAGAATCATTAAAAACAGATTTAACTTGGCAGTAAACTCCAGTCTCAACAAAACCAATCATCATGAGTCTAGAAATAGAGTGTGGGTGCAACATAATTCTCCTGTGGAATTTAGTAAAGTGATTCTGATTGGTTGCATGCTGGGCTTCTGAAGAAGAAGGTAGTAAAGCTGTCCCCATCATGCCTCTGCAATCACTTACCTTGTTAGAAGAAAATGACTGACTCGTTCAAAACACATCACTCTTTCAGTCAATAAGTCCCTTTATAATCTAAACCTTAATGGACAAAAAATAGAGACATGCATTTTAATATAAGTCAGTAACAAAATACAGGGAGAAAGCAAATATAAATTTTTTTTAGACTCTCTCTTTTTTCTTTTGGACTACACCTAAGTTAAAAAGGGTTAAATACCAATTGCTTTAAAAGAGCTATTTTTCTTTAAAAGGGGGACAACTGTATACACCACACAACATATATATTATTATATTATATTATATTATATTATATTATATTATATTATATTATATTATATTATATTATATTATATTATACCACATAACATATATAAACACAAATAATATTTTCAGACATCTCCATGTGGAAGCCCACATGTATTACCATAAAATACCTGGTTTATCTCAACATATTTATTACAATTGACCATAACAAATTAATCGGTTAATTTGTTTTTATGATTCACTGTCTTCTCTATGAAATTAAGTTTTAAAATCACGTTGTCTGTAGTTAAAACTCTTTGCCTATTTAATCTGATCTATAAATCAGTTCAGTATAAATTTAGAAACAGAAGTGTAGCCGTGCTGTCAACGTCCACTTCATCTCCTCTGGACTCATAACGACCTTTTCGTACCTATCCAGCCCAACCTCCGCCCAGGTCCTGATGAAGATGATCTATTGGCCTTTCCCTCCCTCTGCTGACCAGCTCACTGTCATGGTTCTTGGGCCTGGGTTTTGTTAGGTACAGGAAACAGACTCTTCCTTCGCGTAAACATGGACTTAAAGTCTGTTTGTGTCCACACTGGTACTGGCACGCAAGCACTGCTGTCATTTCTCTCAGATTCATTAAGGAAGGAGATGCAGCTGAAGGTAAAGCGATTGACTGAGAATGCAATATTGTTTGCTTATTTTACTACAGCAAATATACATTTGTCACTGCGTTTCTGCAGCGGGTCCGCGAGCTCCACAGTGCCCTTTAAGTGATGCACTTTCCTATAAATTCATTGGAGAAAAGCGATTGCGAAGCTGTAAACAGTGTTAGTGCTTTAGTGCACAGTTAATGAAATAGCACAATAAAGAGCGGTCTGTCTGTGAGCTACAGCTGCTCTCCGTCCGTGTTAAGGACATCGCTGTCAGGGAGGCCCGCTTCTATAAACGTGACTAAACGTATTTAGCAGTCAGATAGGCTAATGCACAGGCCATTACAGCGAGTAACCCACCGAAATCTTCAATCAGGCCCTCCACTCAGTGGCTCAGAAAAGTACATTAAGACCCAGGCTGAGATAAAGATTAAATTCCCAAAATGTTACAATTTATTCTTTCGATTTTAATAAAATAAAACTACGTATTCTTTTTTATTAATTGGTAATTCATTGCTTATTAATTCGTATTATTCTACTAAAACTTCAGGCTTTACAAATTCTGCTATTTCTTTATGGGTTCTTCTGAAGTCAGAGGGGGGGCGATTACAGAGTTCACATTTATATAGACAGAAGTGGGCAATGATGAGCAGGGGGCAGGTTTCGCTCTAGTGGAAAATATACGACGTTTACCTTCAGCTCTTAAACAGGACTTAAGAAATCCGCGGGCGGATCAGAGGTCAGCACAGTCCAAAAAATATCAGCTGTAAAGAAAACAGACTAAACACTTTTTTTCGCTCAGAAACTTTAACCGTGCGCCATATGGCGCTTAGCTTCCGTTAGCGCGTTTTTCTTCTTTTAAAAGCATTATGTAAACTCTACAACTAAATTCAGATAAACGAGAAACTGCTTTTCTCATGCTGCCCACCCTGAGCAAGCTGGTGTGACCAAAAAGCCCACACAACCCGTCCCACAAAAATGTGTGTACAATGGTAAACTGAACTGTAAGTAAACAGGCAAATGAAAGATATAAGCGTGTCTGTATGGAGAAGTGAAGGGATGATATCTCTGCGTGTCTAGTTTCTGTTATCTTCGTTATGACGTAGCTGAGCTATAGGAAACTATAGCTTTGCGTGGGGCTCAGATTCACCAGTACCATCCACAGCTCAATGAGGTGGAATAACGTCACAAAAACCCGTCTGCACAGACACTGTCGAGCATTTTACCACATTTATCCTCTCGCCAGTGTGTCAGCGCTTTTACATTGATCATGATGGATGGTGGACTTCTTTTAGAGACCCTTAACCTGAGAGAGACATGCCCAGTGCTGATAAAAATGTGAGGTTGTGCACTGCATCAGACAGGCCTTACCATCCACTGCCTCCAAGCCTGGACAACCCGAATAAACGATCTCTCTTCATTTTCTTTTATTTTCTTTTTTGGGCGGGAGGTAGTGGTGGTATTTTTCTTCTACTCCTGCGCCTCTCTCTCCTGCACGGCCCATTTTCAGACATTTATCTTAGTAGGGGAAGGCATCATCCTAATCTAAACAGCGCTGCTGATTGCTAACGGATGAGATTATCTCTTCTTACTCTCCCTCCTTTCTTTCCTCGGCACTTTAGCTGCCACCAGGCTTTTGTCCTTGGCGCCGGGGTTGGGCCGCATTCAGTGGCAGAAACCGGCCTTCACCACACACACACACACACACAGACACACACACAAACAAACACACACACACACACACCTTCAGACTGCCCACGCATATAGTCGACAGCGGGTGCGCGCTGCTTGCACTGCAAAATCTGGGCACCGTGAGCAAAACTAAACATTTGAAATATTTTTTTTTCGATTTTTATATGGCCCATATGAAATCATATCTTTCTTTTATGCTAATATCTCTGTTTTAAAAAAACCATCCAGTGAGTAAATGCAGACCATTTATTCATTCACATGAGTCCAACAGAAGAGTGTGATTTGCTTCATTGCGTGTAAAGGGGGCATTAGGGATGAAGACTGCTGCAATAGGTCAGACGGTGCAGTCTGTCACCACAGCTGGAAACTAATGACGTCACCTTTTCAGAAAACAGGTAACTTTTTTTATCAAAGGAGAGCGCCCATATTTCTCACGAGTTCAGTTCACAACAGGAATTCTAACACCTGATACTCTCGTTTTTTATACAGGGAAAGTTTAGTCACAAAAAGAAAAAATAGAAACCATTTTCATCTGTTTTCTGTTGTAATTTTCATTGTAATTGGGTGTGAGTTTACACACTCACACACAGAAACACACTTTTTATTTTTAGTGCTATGTGTTCATTTATTTGGAGCAATTATAGAAAGACTTGATTTTTTAAAAAGGTGATTTGCTATGAGTGTAATGTTGATTGGAACAAAACTCAGATAATTTTCCCAAATAATAGTTTTCAAATAAAGCAGTAAATTGGACATTACCCAGCACCCCGTACCCCCACATCCACACACTCTGAGAAGCTATGTGTAAACATCCACTAAAGGCCATGCGTGAACACCCACCAGAACTGCTCTTCACACTGTGAGAATTTCTCTCGTGATAGAGGCCAGTGGTGGTCTTACATGTTAGCCATTCCAATGCAGTTTAAAAGTGGAGGATGTATTTAATTACGCATCTGTCTACTAGTTTCTGATTTACCAAAAAATATGTATATAAATTCTCAAAAAAAACTAATATTGGAAAAAAATTAATAACAATGATACAGTAAAACAGTAAACAACGATTTTATGTGTCAGTGTGTTGGCTTCACCATTCCAGCTCTTCTAGTGGACGCCCAGTATTACTTGTAGTTTCCACCAAATAGCTGGTTTGAACTCAATAAGTCCTTCATTAGATGAAATCGGATGCTGCTGGAGCTTCACATACATCCATGAAATGACTTTTTACAAATAAGACAAATCTTTATTCTTTTCACTACGTTCTTGATAGTTTGCATTAATCTAATGTTAACTTGTGTTTTTGCTGACAGAAAGTAACCCACTGCTTAGATAGTAATATATGTATAACATAAATAAAATAATTGTAAGAAATAAACCGATAAGAATTGGATGGACGAAAAGATATCTTTATCTGTAAATGTTTTCCGCATGAGCCAATCCAGCGTCATATTTTCCATGAATAGCAGGCCTATGGATCTCCTGACTGGCCACATAACTAAAGCGCAGCCGGAGGTTTTAATTGGCCCCTGCCGTTGCGAGAATGTGGCCACATGTAAGAGAGTGAATGTGATTGGGAGCAGCACCCACCGCGCCTCGCATTATCGCTTATTATCAGATGTGCTCACTCTGAATCAAACAGAGCAAGGCAGCATTAGCTCGTGGCTTTGGGTTTTGGGAGAGGGGCAGCACTCCTTTCAGTTGTCATCCCGCCCCAACAGCGTGACATCACCGCCTCGCAGCAATGCCTTCCCTCCGCCGACTCAAGCAAAACACACATGAGCTCTAGGGTTCGATGCTGGCACGAGGCGAGCGTCATCCCTCCTTCGTCCCACCGCGCCCGCACCACCACCACCACCACCCTGCCCCGAAAATGGAAGACTAGCTCACGCCATTAGGTATGTTTCCATGAACTTGCCGCCTTATATCTCAGACCTGTTGTCTTTCCTTCGCTCTGTCTCGAGCGCGAGGCTCGCTGGTTCCCGCAGGTCTACACTGTACATGTGCACGAGCGGAGCAGGCCGATGATGCTTCCCAGCCCAGTAACTTCAACCCCGTTTTCTGTCAAGGATATACTGAAGCTGGAGCAGCAGGGCCAGCACCTGCACGGGCCGTGGTCACTCGCGGGGCAGCAGCAGGGGCTCGCGCAGGGCGATTGGCAGCCGCGCTTTCACAGTCCACCGTCGTGCGCGCTCGGCGGAGCGGAGAGTCCGTGTTTTTCCGACAGCGAGGACAGGATGGCTTTCCTCAACGCACTCTCCGTCCAGGACGGTCTTGTGGAGAACAGCCTCTCGCCTCCAATGTTCGCCCATTCCGTTCTGGGACATGTTGTGGACCCCAAGCTGGAGGAGGATCTCGAGGAGCAGGAAAGCAGTGAGTGAATTACAGTCCCAAACGTTAAAAAGGGAAAAAGTGAGAAAAGTAAAGACAAAACATACAAGTAGGCAGGAGTGTTGTTTTCCGGAGGAATGGAGGAAGTAACAAGAACAAGAAGAAGCTGTAGATTACTTTCTTGCCAAATCTTCTATTAATTATTTCAGTTTTCTTTTTAATATAAACATCTAAACTACATCTAAAATAATTAATGACAAGTTTACCTTGAAAAAAAAATTAATGAAGCGTATAAAAATGAATTTGAAAATGAAGTTTAAATGTAACTGAAAAATTATCGACTATTTTGTTGTGAATGTCTACAATGTGGGCACGCGAACTGACACTACTAGACATCTACTTATTGTATGACATCTACTTACTTACTGATCTCAGTGCATTTTTTTACTTTAAATATTTTTTCTTATTCATATCCATGCGTGTCGATATTCCTCGCCTCTTTACCCCCGCTGTGTTGTCTGTGTTGCAGAAAGCTGCGGGGCCGCTGTGCGCTCCCCGGATTGCGATGCTGAGGTGTCGGATTCGGAGCGGGCGCAAAGGCCGCGCAGCAGGCGCAAGCCGCGCGTCCTCTTCTCGCAGGCGCAAGTCTTCGAGCTGGAGCGCCGCTTCAAGCAGCAGCGCTACCTGTCCGCCCCGGAGCGCGAGCACCTGGCCAGCGCGCTCAAGCTCACGTCCACCCAGGTCAAGATCTGGTTTCAGAACCGGCGGTACAAATGCAAGAGGCAGAGGCAAGACAAAACGCTGGAGATGGCGGGACACCCTCACCCTCCGCCCCCGAGGCGTGTGGCAGTGCCAGTCCTGGTGCGGGACGGCAAGCCTTGCTTATCCGGATCACAGAATTACAACGCAACGTACGCTGTAGGGCCCGGCCCGTACACGTACAACGGCTATTCGACTTACAATAACGCTGCGTACACAAGCGCATACAACTGTACATACCCCAGCCTGCCGGCGCTCCCAGCGAGCACTGCGGCCAGCCCGTTAATGAGCATGAGCCTCAGTAACTTGGGCACGCACGCCCAACCCCAGGCAGCCCAAGGGACAGCCGTTTCGCCGTGCCAAGGACCTCTGCAGGGCATCCGCGCATGGTAGTGCAATGGCGACCATTTCCATTCTTTCAGCGATGGCAAAGCTGACCCCCGTGGCAGCTCTAAAGGCATGATATCGTTTCATTATGACAATCAATATCACTCGAAAGGTTATGGACACTCTGAATTGATAGTTTTTGTGTAAAGATGACCGTGACACCGGATGCATGTACATGTTGTTGTTGCTGTTGCTGTTGTTGCTATTTGTTTTTCCTGATGGAACTTTTTTTAACGTAAAGTATTAGTGTTTGAAGCGCTGACATCTCATGATCCCTGCAAAACTGTAGAAAGGCGTCCCGTACTACAAAGGCAACGGGAATTACAATGTTGGGCTGATTTCAGTTTAAAAATAAGTGGGGGTCCAAGGGCCCAGCGCTGAGGGTGCTGGCCTCAGAGAATATTACCTGTATAATAACATGTTGGGGGTGCAATATTATATTCTAGGGTCCATCATTGGTGCCCCTGATCATTTATAATGGCGGTCACAAAGCAGCTTTACAAACTTGCAGCCTCCAGCCATGTGTGTTAGACCAGCATCTTGCTTAGCTGCCTCCTCAGATTAACAGTGCTGAAGGCATTTTCACCTAATTTGTTTTAATGTGACAATAATTGTTTAATAATTCATTTGGATCATATCGTCATATCGTCATATCGTGGATCGAGTCTATATTCCTCTTAATGACTAGTGTGTTGACACCATTTACCCTGTCCCGCTATCTCCACTGTTATCTGATGAACAGTTAAGCAGGTCTGTGCCCCCCCAAGCCCCCTATTCTGTGGGAAAGTGGGGGATGGGGGTTATTAATGAAACACCGCCGAACATCATACATTTCAGCCTGTGAGTCAATGCTGTTTAATGTCTACTTTTTGTAAAGACTGGGGAGGACAAAGACAAAGAAGAGGAAAAGACGAACGAGACGCTTGGTGTGTGTTTATTGTACATGAGCGCAGTACTGAAATAAAAGCAGGCGGGATGTTCTGCTCGATCTGTAATGTGTCGCTCAAGATGCTGAGATCCGCCCGCACCCCCCCCCCCCCCCCCACCAAAAAAAAAAAAAAAAAAAAACCCACAAAACTCCAGCGCAAACCCATTTGCTACATGGGCCGTGGGCGCTGAGAGAGAGCAGGCGCCCAGTGCGCACTCTGACAAAAAGCAGAGTCCTGACGGGGAACTTAAACACACATAAAGGATGGACATTAATATCAGAGTTAGGTCACTGAGCGAGACTCGGCCGCAGCTTTGCGCTATTTCTGCGCACCAGCTCAATGTTGGGGCACAGGTATGAAGGGAGGATGATTAGGACCGGGAGGGGGTCCCCAGGGGGGGTCTCCACTGCTCAGACAGCTGTGTCATGTGGACAGACTGTAGTGAAACGCTACTAAATTAATACAGGTCTGTAGTTTAGCCGGATATGCGCAGCCTCAGCTCATTCTCATCGGGCGCGCTTTCCACGGCTGACATATCGTTTTAGCTGTAACGAGCAGCTCCAGACTCAAGCGGGTTAACGGCAGCTAATGTAAATGACGCGCTGTTGCGTTTGCCTGCTGCACGCTGGGCTATAAGGCTCCCAGTGGAGCCGCCGAGGATTTTTGCCACTGCACGCGCTTTTAATGGAGATGAATAGAAATGTAAACAGAGCGTCAGAGAGGGGCTGTCTGCGCTGATATCGCGGGTGAGCTCTTCTCCTGGCTACTTCACTACCGGTAGGACATACCTGGTGTCAGGATAAGTGGCCCGGAGCCTTCAGTGTAAATAGTGCTGGCGACAGAGCGGCGATGCCTCGGGACTCCGCCTGCGCAGCGCGTTTACACACACACACACACACACACACACACACACAAACACACACACACACACACACACACCGCGATCTGTATCTATGGGGGGAGATAGGAGCTACTCCATCAGGCTTAGGGGGGGCTAGCTTCCCTAAACAATGTCTCCTGGGCAATAGAAGTCAGGGCCAAAGAACATTTGGACAAATTTCAGGCCTGCTAGAGATGGATGGATGGCATGACGGGATTACCATCAACAATTAGCGTCAGTCCAGCTGGAATAAGGGTCCTGTGCGTGCGCAATTAGCCCCCGCGTCATTTGGCGATTTGGCTGCACCAAAGAGCGACAGCGATGAAAGATAAGACCAATAGAAACAGAAGCCGACGGTAAAGGCACATAGGCTTTTATGCACGGGACCAATAATGTGCTGTACACCTGATGGCCCTCACCTCCACACCTCCGCACCTCTGGGCCTTCGTGTTTCTCAGTGGGTAAACAGAAGCGACTCAAACCCCAATATGGTGATAAGGCTGAGTTCATAAACACGCACCGAGTACTGTTTATTTGGCGGTATGGGGGAGGGTGTGTGTGTGTATGGGGGGGGGGGCACATTCAAACCTCCGTGTTTAAAGTAAAATGCAGAAGCGGGGGTTGGCTGTTTCACTGGCCTGTGTGGTTTGGCTGCCGTTTGCACATGTGAATTATCGAAGCCAATAAAGTCTCCCATCAAGCGCCTGAGGTTTCCTCTCCATGCGCCACTGAACGCGAGCTGTGCCGATTTCAGATCGACGGGTTATGAGAAAAACGGACCGTCTCAGTAGCGCCCAGAATGAGATTAACATTTCCCTCACAATTGCATAGGGGTTTACTGCATATACAATACATAACATGAGCGCTGCTGGCGAGTGAAGAATTTAAAAAGTTTAATAGTTAACAATAGTTCACTATAACAGAGGTGGATTATTCATTATTTAACAAAAATAATAATATTATTAATTAATTATAATTGTACAATTATTATACTAACTGATGTAATTAATTCATCAATGTCATAAAAATAAGATATCTAGTGATTTAGGGTACCTCTTATAGCATTGATAAATTATGCGTTCTGTAAAAACTGATTCATTAATAAAAAGAAATGTAAAAATATTCTAATACAAAGTAAGAATTTTTTATTTTAGTTCTTAAACAAAATGGACTGCAGTTTCTCGGTTTGCTTCCTTACTATTGCGTTTCATTAAATTGACTTTAAGGAAGAAATATTCTAACATGAAATATACAATGAGATATTTCATTTTAGTAAATTATAAATCCGTTTTTGCAGAATGCATAATGTATTACATATATAGACACATCACAAGGAAAAAAAAGTATATATGAAAATCATACAAATCAGATCCAATGAGCGTTGTCCGTGATAAACTGTGCATCTATGCGCCATTTATTATTATTATGATACTTCCAAACAGTGTGGAATTGTGTCAGTTCTCCTTGAGCTTCACCGATCTGTAACTCGGATGTGAACGTAAGGAAGCCCTCCTCCCCAAGCCGGGCCCAGTAATCCAGCCCATTATCAGCAGTTTAAGACGCGTGCGCCCTCTAACGAGGACAGCGGGAGGGACGTCACACTTCTACGCGTTACAAAGCCACGTGGCGGCGCTATAGTCTCATTTCCTACAAAAACGTGTCCAAGCTATGTCCACAAATGAGAAAACATATAAAAATGTTTGTAAATAACCGTTGATTGGTTGAATAATTAAGTTGTATTTTTAACCCTTTGTAGAGAAAGAATAAAAATTATAATTAATATTGACTATTAATGAGACAGTATAATTATCATACAGACAGTGGCCACTTCAAATACAAACAATCTGGCAAAATAATTTAAAAGACAAACTTTTATAGCTTTAACAGCCCGTAGTTATTGCTAGAAACATAAGAAAATAATTTCGCAATCTGTTTAGTAAGCTTGGGGGAAGTCAGCGTGGATTGACGAGATTTTATATCTGAGAACGAAACAACGGAAAACTAATATTATGCATTATTATATTATAAGTAATAATATTATAAGTCACATGAGTTATGGAGTACCTGGTAATTGTAAACTGGTTGATGCATGTATCGTTTTCTTCCTCTAGAAGGCTGTTTAATGTACCATATGATACATTATATCAAATCTTATGTTATATTATTTTATATATTCTGTTGGGCTCTGTTCTTCTCTGTTTAACACACAATTGGTCTAAAATAAAATGATAAACCTTAACAGTCAAATCGTGTACAATCGCAGTGTAGAAGAGATGCTATCAGGAACTGTGAAACAATGAAAATACCTTTTTTTACAACAAATTTTACTTTAGTATTTGTAAGTGAGTTACTGATCACCTCTGCTCAAAATGCTTCACTGCACAGTGAGGATGGCAAACGATAATACTAAACAAAATAAAGAGGTGATTGCGGTGATGGTGGCGGTGACGGTAAAAGTTGTGAATGATGATGGGGTGGTGGTAGTCGTGTTGATGGCGATGGTGATGATTTTAATGATTTGATTATAAAAAAAAACGCAGTGAAGTATCCTATTTTATGCTTTGGTAAAAGTATAAAATCATATTATAGTCATATTTATTAAAGTATAATATACAACTCTTAAGAACTATGGCATATTCACTATATACAACCTTTTAAGAGAAAATATATTGAATGAATTTCATAGAAAAAAATATAATTGCTTGGAATTAAAGCGGAAAACGTCCATCAGGCATGCATTTAAACATATTATTAACTGGTTTAATATCCTGCACTCTCCACACACTGTATAATAAAGTAGCATTAATTACTGTATATAATTTTTTTTACCATGAGACATGCTAGCTCTAGAAAATCTAGACATTAAGTGAATTTTCGTACTGGAGTTACAACAGGAATTGAAGGTCAGTTTTGAAATTCTTAGTGGTGATATAAGTGCTTAAACATCTGTTCATCCTTTATTAGAGTTCAAATTATAGAGCATAATGTAAACTAATGGACACTAAATCTATTCATTTTGCCTTTCATGTCTAAGACAATGAGAAGACAGGGTACACATGTACCTCCTGCCCTGCACGGACTGTGGTTTTCCCTATTCCCAGTACACTTGATCTGTCAACTCACTGACTAAATAACAAGGTCTTTCTGAATTGCTATAGCACAAAAAGCGTTAAAATAGTCAGAACAGCTACAGGACCAGGGTGGGGTGTTCTACAATAGTGTTTCTCAGAGCTGCTCTGTCCCACACAACTTCAGCTATTCCCTCAACACACCTGATCCAGATGATCAGCTACTTATCAAGCTTTTCATGAGCTGAAGTAGAGCAGACAGCAGAAAATCTTTAGGAGCAGGATTAGGAGACATTGTTTTACAGCCCACAGCCTGATTAAATTTCCTTTACCTTGTTCAAAATGATTAAGCTAAGTCCAAATAATGATCTTCAATGACTTCCGGTTTGATGCTGTAAATAAATGGCAAGTAGTTAAGACTTCTCACCAAACAGGAGGTCAGGAGAAGATTACACAAGACTAGCAGACAATATAAATATTTCTTAGCCCAATTTGATGCATAAGATCACCCTTGCTGATTCAAAGATACACTCTTAAAAATTACAGTGCTCCAAAAAGGAGTGGTAGCATAAGATAAATACTATTTTTACAGCCATTAACCAACCCACCTACATACATTCTTTAGATGAGCTGTTTGAGTGTGGACAACTTTTCCCTTCTGTGGAACAGACCTTCCAAATAAAGAGCAAATTAAAAACGTTTATTTAGTTTTAGTACGTTATCGCTATTGGGAAGAAAGAAAAAGTGCATTATTCAATGCACGCAGACACTCCACTTCAGTCTTCAGCAAGATGTCAATTAGCATGTGAAGTAAGAGCTCACAGGCAAGTCCTTTTAACTGACACACACTCGCATTCTTACACTGAAGTATGGCTAAACAGAAAGTTCGGAGCTCTTTCATGAAGTCCTTGGGGAGTGTGAGCGGAAGGTAGGGTGTAGAAGAAGCGAGGGAGGAGCGAAGCGCCCACTAAGGCCCCTGGCACAGCGAGCAGGCAGCAGAGCCAATGCTGGTGCAGACATGACATTTTCTCACTCACTGCCTGCTGACTGGGCTGCGAGGCGCCTCGGCGCAAATACAGCAAACCTCAGACCAGAGAACACTGAGCTGATTGGGTTCGGGAAATTCTGGGAGAGTTGACCGTTCATGAATTCGCAGTGTGGAGCATTTTGAATAAGCTGGACATTTCTGAGGCCGGTGTGATCTACATGCTGTAAATGGCGAGTTACCGCACCTCCTTCTCCATCCACAGCATTCTCAGCGCAGGGCTCAGTTCTCAGAGAAACCTCCAGCTGAACAGGGAATATGTCAGCGGTAATGTTTCCAGCTTCGAGGTCCTGGAGAAGGCTGCGGAGATAAGCTGCGCTGGATCGTCTAATTCTCAGGACAGCAACGAAGAGGAGAGCAGGACGGTTCCCTGCCTCCTCGATGCTGACACAACATGTGACCGTCAGTCCTGTGAGGAGGAATCTACAGGAGAAGAGTGCTCACATGCACAAAGCCAGCAGAGTAAGACATTAGAACGTTGATATACACAGTAAAGTAAGATTTGGCGTTTTAACATGAGACCTGTGCTTACGTATTCACATCACCGAGCTTCTGTCAGAAAGGGTACGTGCGTGACATGCTGCCAAATTATTGTTTTGCTAATGTTAGAAGTGCAGTGAGCGCAATAAACATAAAGCAACAAGTAAACTTTTTAAAATTCAAACAATATTTTATACATGTAAATTGGCGTTTTAGTTAAGGCTATAGCATTTTTAAATATTATATTATATTATATTATATTATATTATATTATATTATATTATATTATATTATGTTATAAATTAGTCTATATATTTATAACGATTAAAAATGTTGCCCATATCAGAAGAATATTTGCTTTAACTTTCAGTAAGTGCTTTAAAGTTCAATGAACCCTTAATGTTAAGTTAGCAGGACATTTACCAATAGATCTAGAAATTTCTTCACGACTTGTTTGTGATTAGTTTTTGGGTAGGAACAGAGTCTACACATACTCAAGAGCAGACTGCTGCATATTTGAGTGCTGACATGTTTGTGCAAATGACCTGCTTATGAATCTGAGGTAGATTGTTGGTAGAGTGTTTTATATGTGCATTAGTTTTTAATAATGTGTTTATGCATCTCAGTGCGATCTAAATTATAAGACAGTGATAATAATTCACTTTTTAAAATAATAAATAATACATTTTGTCAGTGCATTTCATTTATAGAAAATTGTTTTGACGCTTTCTAGACGGACCTGCAATATAATTCAGACCACTTGGGCTGAATGTCCATGCTTCTATGTGTGTAGAGCTGCACACACACGTGACTATAATCCTTGTATCCGTTTCACGCAGAGCTCGAGCTGCGGCTGCCGGACACTGACGCGGAGAGAGAGGGCAGCCGTATGTTTTCGACTCACGCGCCTAAGGCCGTCAAGAAAAGATCTCGCGCTGCCTTCTCGCACGCGCAGGTCTGTGAGCTGGAGCGACGCTTTCACTTGCAGCGCTACCTGTCCGGGCCCGAGCGCGCCGACCTGGCCGGAGCTCTCAAACTGACCGAGACCCAGGTGAAGATCTGGTTCCAAAACAGGAGATACAAAACCAAAAGGAGACAGATGGCGGCTGAGCTGGCGGCCACCTCCACGGCCACGCTGGCGAAGAGAGTAGCGGTGAGAGTACTGGTAAAGGACGACCAGAGGCACTACAGAGCCGAAGACATTGGCTCCCCGCACTTTGTACCCTTCTACCATTCTTACCAGTACTGCCCTTACATGTACTGCATCCAGCCCTGGCTCTAGTCAGTGGGAATTTAATGACACTTCTCAGGACACAAACTCTTCTTAGAGCGTTGTGGTGCAGTATTTTCACTTCTGTTTGCTGGAGGAAGAGGGGATGGTTGGGGGGACTGCAGAACAATGGCAGTACATTTTGTTGTAATCCAGAAAAAAAAAATCAAAACTCAGTCAATCGCATTTCAGAGATACAAGCAAGTGCCTAAACTCATTTTGTTACATGTAACACTCTTTTTATTAGCTTGTAGTTTGCCTTGTGAGTGTGTTTTGGTGTTAATGTTTAAATTACTCTGTCAGGTCAAATGGACCTATAGTGCGCATTGCACAGAGAATCCACAGGGCTCGAGGTCCCAGTCCGGGTCTGGAGCATTAGCCAATAAATTTCAGTCATTTCATACTACAAAACTGGTGATAAGGTAGACACGCGCGGATGTAAAATTCGGAACTCACGAGTAAAATTTCACTGTTACACTAACGCCAAGACACTACCATGGCCATACTAATACCTTTAATTTCATGTGAAAGGTAAAACGAAATTGAAGCTAATTGCAGTTGGTTTGGTTATCACATTGTAACCGGGCATTAAATCCAGTGTTACTGTAAATATACAGAATTATGCTTATGCACAGGGTTATTTAATGTTTGACTTTTTGTTTGTTTTCCTATCTCTGAGAGCCAGAGACCTGGCCTTCCTCTCTCCTGGTCTCTCATATTAAATCGAAACGAATTTCATGAGTAAAGAATGAAAAATGTAATCAATTTATCATTTTAAACTTAACTGGACATTGATGTCAGTTAAGTTTTAGAAGAATACGCTTTGGGGAACAAAGTGTATGTGTGTGTGTG
>JBBPDA010000145.1:18500957-18513414 GCA_037974385.1 Arnoldichthys spilopterus
GACAAACTTACAAAATCAGCGAGGGGTCAAATAATTATTTCCTCCACTGTATATATATATATATATATATATATATATATATACACATACATACATACAATATTGGCCAAAAGTTTTAGAAAATCCTTTTTTCCAGTTTTTATTTTTTTATAGTTTTAATTTAAGTTTAGTGAATAACCTTAAATTGTAAGTAGCTACAATGAATAAATGTGTCATAAATAAAACGTTTAGGTCTAAAATCTGAAAAATCATGCAGATTTCATAGACCACGGGCTTTTCCCCAAGCATTAAGAACCTGGTGAACTTATAGCTTTCCTGCAGCAATGGAAGTCAATGAAGCCCTGAAGGTTAATGCAAATATTTCCCACATGAGCCCAAAGTTCTGCTGGTGACCTACGAAACCCTATGTCTGAACAAAAGCAGAGCTGAACCATATTGTTTCTACATTCACTGAAACATTATTAGCACAGTACTGTAGTGCAGGAAGTAGTACTGTATATCACTATCACAATGCAGATGAAAAGACCAGATACACACACACATAGTAAGATAATGAGCAACAACATTAGAAGAAAAAAAGACAAATCAGCAGTAGATTCAGTTAATAGAAGAGCAGCACAGTCCCCAGACTTCAGCTCCTTCACTGGACAGAAAGGGGTGAAAGTAAAGATGCAAAAAGTGGGGCACCTCTAGAAATTCTCTTCATTACATTTTAGGACTTGTATGCTTAAGGAAAGCTGTAAGTTGACCAGGTTCTTTATTTGTGAAAAATACCTATTTACCATAACATTTACATTATTTAATGTTTAATTAATTATTTTTTACATTTGGCAGTTTCCCATTTAAGTTTAACTGTAATTGAACTGCTTAAATTACTAGTAAAAAACTGGAAAAACAGAGTGTTCTAAAACTTTTGACCAGTAGTATATATATTATATATTTATATACTTTACATATATGATATAATGGCAAAATATTTCTGATGGGAATAGTAATGTGTATTATAGAATGTTTGGGTGTAACAATTCACAATATTATAAAATTGTGTTATTTACACTACATTAAAAATTCTTAACAAACAGATCAATAGAAATTGTCCAGAATTTCCTGGAATAAAACTACATCAACATTACATTAACTTAAAAACTTTGTTCTTTCTCCTATTAAGCTATATTAACGGACAAATAAGGTTAAATTCGAACAGTGATAATATGTTGTGTCTAGCAGAAAGTGACAATAAACAATCAAAATCAACAGTGTTTATTAAAATCCAATTTTTGTAATATTCCTACTAACCATCATATATAGTTATCCAGCCTGGAGAATAAGCTTCCTGTGGAGTGCTTGCAAATTGTGATGGCACTGATTCAAACTCATAGTCCATTATGCCGCTTAGGAAGGCTCTAGTCCATCAAGCCCAACCAGTGCTTTCCTACAGCTATGAGGCTGAGAGGGTTCCCCAACTAGACTAAATAGTTTAGATTAGCAGAGGCTGTATGCATTCACTAAGAGAGTGAGAGTGGCTCACCATAGAACCCTACCTCAAAGTTCATAGTCAAGTGGTCTCCATGTTACAGCTGGGGACATTAGAAGGTCAGAGATCAGCACAGGAACAAACACAAGCATTAGTAACAGCACTGGAGTGGAGAGCACCACCCATCTCTGAAGACCCTCAGGCCAGAGGAGTGAAGATAAGCTCTTGGCAAAAATGGTTTGAGGTGTTTCCATTCTAGACATGTCTTTCTGTACTAGGGAAGGACAATACTTTGTGATATGTTAATCTGAAATGCAACAATATGCATTGTGAAGGTGGGAGATATCAACTAAATTAGGTTAATGATACTATCTAATGCAATGCCATTGTTCAAACACTTAACATTTTTTGCTTCATCAAATCACATAAATGGGTTCTAAAACAATATAAATACATTTTATTATATATACAATTCATTTTGTTCAAACACTTTTGCGAATATTAAACCATAAAGTTGGCATCAATCATTAGGTCAGAACATGAGCTCAATATAGTAACACCTTTTTTTATCTAGACTGGAAAATTAGGAGATTAAGTGAACAGAATAATTAAAGTATACACTTCCTTTAGTTGGCTTCCCTTGACAGAAGTCACATTCAGATGGCCAAGATTGATACTGAAATTGATCTTTCTGATCCTAAAAAAATCTGAGAATCCTCACAAAAAAAAATTAATACACAGTGTTTTATTTAAGTAGCAAACTAAATGTCCATTCTTTTATCAAACTCACATTGTTTTCTGTGCTGAAAATATTTTAACTATACTAAAGTAAAATATAAAGTATATCATGGTCTCAGTGACAGGTAAATTTTAATAAATACAGACATATGTTTGTGCACTATATAGTAAACATGGTATAGTTTTAAATGCAGCCTATTTTGGACTGGAGGCCAAAGCAAGCAGCTGCCAATTCAGCTTGGTATGACAGTTGTTAGCTGCAGTAAGAGAGTTGGCCTTGGGGGTGCCTGTCAAACTGAGCCAAAAAAAATCCTACCTTCATGATATCTTACATTGTCAAATATTTGCACATCAGATGTACCCATAATCAAGAATGATCTGTATTTATATTTAGTGAGACAGTGGTAGAGAATCAGTTGAGCTCACTGAGAGACACTCATCCTCTTCAACAATGAGGGCCCTTTATTAGAGTGAGAAGAAAAAAGCAAACAGTAGGCTGTCTGTCAGCAACTCTGTTTGAAGCAACACAGATACAAACACACACTTGCACTTTCTTGCCTTGTCGCACTTATGGAACTTTACCAAATATCTACATGACTCAGCTGATCAAACATCAACACAGACACAAGCTCTGGAGTGAAAAAAAAAACAACATGGCTTAATTCTCCACAAATATCTTATTTTCCCTCATGGGCTCCTCATAAAGCCCTGCGAAAGGCCAAACACTCTGTAGCTCAGGAACTATAAACACCTCCACATAATCCTCTGCAGACTGTTGTGAGGAAGCTCATCAGTGTGCATTGTGGGCAAGCTCGTGCTGGCCACCCGTGCCACGGATGGGAGGACAGAGATAAACGAACAGTGGGGCGGGGCAAAACACACTGTCACACACTCAGACACACAAAGACTGCTCATTAACACTCCCTGTTTGAACAGGTGTCTGGTTGAGTGTGTGTGTGTGTGTGTTTGATGGGTGGCAAAATGTCATCTCGTGCCTGGAGAAGTGTTTGAAAGGAAACTAGCTGCAAAGCCTGCTAGACATTTAATCCTGGATGACCACACTGTCTGTGCTGTGTTTACACTGCTCATGGGAAAAAGTAGCTACATATTCATATTATACTAACATGATTTAGAGCTAAAAAGTAATTGTTAACCCAAATCAAAAGAAAAGTGAAAAGAAAGAAAAGTGAAAAGTGGGCGGTTGATATTTGGTCCTAGGGCCCCTGTGGTGATCTTCACATTTGTTTAAAAGAACCTCAGGTGACCAACAAAACACACTGCAGAGCTTGTGTTGGACTTGTGTGTCTAATGTAGCATTAAAGGATCTGAAGGGTAAAGCCTTGTCCTGATTTCCATGTTAAAATAGTATTCAAATCAGCTAAGTGTTTGGAAATGAGCCTGTGATAACCAACACCTTGTCATTCTATCTACTCAGGTTATGGCTTGTTTCTCAGACCCAAGATAAGCAATCCAATAGAGAGACAAGCTGAAGTAAAGTCTCTGGTCAAATGGCTTATGGCCCAAAACTAGGCCAGCATGTTGAATATAAAAACCCACTGTAATACTGAACATTACTTCTCTACTTTATTTTTGTGCTCATTGACCTCAGACTGTTGCCTCAGTGTTGGAAATGCCCATAATCTCATCTGTCAGCATGTTCCTGCTCCCACTTGGGCAGCCAGCAGGCACCCCAGACACAGGCAGTCAAGTTCACGTTCAGCTGGGCTCAGCCTCAGGCCCTTGGGGGCAACCATTCCACATCTGTCGTCTCCTTTCTCTCCCAACCTTAACCTTCACTTTCCGTGGGCTATTTCTCAACAGGATTGGGGAGGCAGGTAGAGAGAAACACCCTCGCCTCCAGTCAGGACACATATGGTCAAAGGCCATGTGTGCACCTGTGCTTTAGCCCAAACATTGGACATACCAACAGCAAAGTTCCCTTTCATGTCAATGGCTCAGAGCTGTTGCTGCAGCAGCTAAGCTGCACACACCAGGAACGTGTGGGGAATAGCAACCACTGCAGGGCAAATTATCAGATACTTGGAAGTGAAGCAGATGCAAATTGCATCAAATATTTGTTTTAAATAGTCAGAAAGTACATTATCTGCATCACAGAAAGTGCTGCTGTTTTATTATCAAATTCTTAACATTTTTATGTTTTAAGACAAAAAGATCAGAATCACTTCAGCTTATGCAGGCAGTGGTCATTGCACTGCTACTTTATTGAGAGCTGAGAAATATGGGTACAAGGTAGGTAGATAGGACCAATGCCATGAGTTATCAACAATCAGGTGTAGTCAAGCCAAGCAAAAGAGAAACCATATGAACATACATCAACCAACTCTGTTATTTGGCAGAACCTACACCTCCTATTTCCGTTCAGACTGTACAGTTTTAATATCAATGACATCTCTTGAACAGCCACCTGTGAACAGTGCAAAGACAGGTCAGAAGAACATTTAGGTGCAGCAGTAATGGAATTGCTAAAGCACTGTAATTAGTTTGAATGTGGAATACTTGCAATTAATGAAGATCATAAAAGAAAGGGGTTTCTTTCAGCTGCTTTTATTCTCATCTATATCCTCTAGAGTGCCTTAAAGATTACAATACTTATGATGGGTATCTGTGGATCCTGAAATTCTCCAAGAGTACACTTTGGAGCAAAAATATGGATTTAACATTATAAGTAAGGAAATATTTCAAAATAATTCTACAAAAATACCTCTAATGTGTATCTTTGCAATTGCATTTAGGTAACTTTTTCATAAATGTTTTAATTTTGGTTAAAACCTTAAGCTAAACTGATTTTTTGAATTCTCAAAAATATAAATACATGCCAATAGATTGTGGACAGTCTACTTCATATTTCCTATGTATGGTATAGGGTAGCATTGAAAACACTAAGCCATGAAGGTTCCAGCTTAGGAGTTTCTACACCCAAGAATTAAAAACACCTCCCCCTTATTAGCATTTTTCTACTCATTTGTTCAAGATGAGGCTTCTGATGCCTCCTGGTGGCACTAAAAGTAATCACATTTAGGCTACTTGATATTCAAGAGTAACAAGTCTTCTTGACTACACTGTTGAAACTACAGCATAGTGTATCACTTGTCTTCTTTCTAAATCATACAGCCCTAAATTGCTCATATTGAGGTAAACAGAAGTGAGTGAGAGGATTCTCTATGTGCGTATTTTTAAGTAACTTTTTTGTCCAGTTGGTCAGCCCCTCCGCTGCTGAGATGTTTGGTCGGTGGTACAGTGAGCAGGATATTGCAGGATGAGAGAGACAAAGGACAGAAGGTGAGTGAGCCAAGGCCAGGGCAGCTGCTGAGGGAAAATAGGCTGACCAGACCAACGTGTGAGCAGCTATTTATCTCCCTCCCTCTGGCTCCTCCGTCGCTCATGCTGGTGCTTGGTGATGACATACTTGAAGAACTCATAGACAGACCAGCTGATGGCGGTTGAGGGCATCTGGTAGATGACCCGTGCTTGTACGCCTTTGAAGTAAGCAGGCAGGCCACCCAGCCTATATACCGTCCTGAAGGCATGAGCCAAGCCTGAGATGTGTCCACTTTGGCTAACCGAGTGCAGGGCCAGAGACTCCTGGGTGTTTAGCAGTGTCTTGCAAACGTCCAGCGGGGTGGTGGCTGCAGCAGCAATGGCACCTGCTAGGGCCCCAGACACCATGTGTGAGGAAGGGTTATAGTGTCTGTGGGGGTTCAGCAGCTCTTGTAGGTACTCGTAGGTAATGAAGTGCAGAGCTTGAAAGGGCACGTTCATGGTGAGCTGCGTGGTGTAGCTGCGATAGAATGCCCCACCACCCTCTCGCTGCCAAACACAGCGCACACAGTCCAACACGCCACGGTAAGGCGAGTTATACATCTGCATCCTCTGCTTCACCACTGGAGGGAAGAGGGAGAGGGAGAGGGAGGGAGAGAGAGAGAGCAAGGCTATTAACAAAGTGACAGAAACATCTAGTCAAAACATAGAGGTCACAGCTGAAATACAGTAAGGCCATCAAAGCAATAATGTTGAGACTCATTAGAGACAGTGTGGCCTGTTCCATCCAGACATGACTGGCTCAAATAAATCACCTTTTCAGCAAAAAATAATAGAACACCCCTGGGAGAACAGAAGAACTAAAGCTGCACACATGATTCAAGGCAGCCAGGCAGGTGTCTACAGTGACCCTCAGGCTGCCACCTGCACATGTAAGCCTGGATTGGAGCAATGCCAAGATACCAAAGTAACAGCAAACTACTAAGGCTGATGCCAGCCTTAGGTCACTTTGAGGAATTCCAGCTTCCAAGTGCAGTGCAGTGCAGCTGTTAATTACAGCAAGATCAATCTCCTGCCACTGAATGCTTTTAATGAAGCATTCCTTTGGTTAACTTTTTGGAAGCTGGTTAGACAGCCCTTTGCTGCCACCTACTGGTGTGGAGTGCAGGCAAACCTTTTTTATGCCCATGGTCTTGAATCTGAATGAATATTCTACAGACTTGCATTAAAGATTATATACATATTCACATGAGCTTGAGGACTGAATTTTATTCTGAGTGTCTGAGAATTTACAGCACTGTGTTATGTATACCTTCAGAAGGATTCATGGCAGCGTCATGAAGCAAAGTGGCCACGCATCCTGCAGCTCCTGCAAAAATAAATCCCCAACAGTAAGCACCAAAAAATCGCTGGTAAATAGTGCGAAGAGGCATCTCACACAAACAGAAGGGCAGGCTCAGATGGACATGGACCAAGGCCCGAACAGTAAAGCAATTGGAACAAACAGGTGTCTGCTGACCATTGATAAAACCACTAGTGGCTCCAGCTAATCATTAAAAAGATCATGAATTTGCTCAATGTGTCATATGGAATGTGAATAGGGAACTGGACAGAAAGAACCATTTGTTCTCTTTCACTACCATTTAACAATCATCCCAGTAAGTAGCTTCACTTTCTGCAGCACATGATGCCAGTAATTCAGCTTTATTCATCACATGTAAGATAATCTTACTCACATTCTTCAAGTGAAAATTAACTCAACAACTAAGAACTCTAATGTCGTATCCATCAGAGGTGGCATGTTGGGGGGTTGCACTAAATAATTGACATTTATCCACATAGTTGCTCCCTTTTAAATGACAACCCCTTTTGACACTGCAAGAAAATTTAAGCTGACAAGCATTCCAAAGGCTACTTACCCACTCTCCCCCTCACCTAGCTAGAAAAAACAAAGAGAAAAGGCAAAGCAACACCAAATATCAGTTCCAGTATGTTATTCAGGTAATGCAGCTCCCAGAGTGTAATGCCACTTAAAAAAACAAACCTTGGTGATGTATAGGATTTAAGTACAGGCACGTAGTGGCCAGCAATACAGCAAAAATAACAAAACTTGGACTGGCGTAGAGGTCAATTTACAGTACAGACTAAAACTAAACTAAATGAAAAACGAAATAATCAACAAGACTGTATCATGCAATTATGGGTAAAGAAGATCGCACTTATATAAACTGTTGTGATGTCCAACCCTACTTGGTCCATTATCTACAAAGTTATAGTTAAGAATTAAAATGGTCAAGATCAAGAAAAATCTAGTGTAGCCCAATACTGGTAAGATAGCAGAGTGAGTATTTCTCTAAATATATTTAAAAAAAACCTTAAATCAGTGATGCAACCTTCATCCTTCTTAGTGCCAAAAGTAGGTTCATGGCACAAAAACATTTTACTGATACTATTCTTCAGAGATGACAATAAAGCAATCCAAAGAAAACAGGAAATCTAATTACAACACATAGCCAAATTGTAAACACTCAGTAACACTGAATCTATCCTATGAACATAGCCTTTGATGCAAAATGTGTCTGCCAGATCTTGACATTTGTGAACAAAAAGACTAACTACTAACAGTTACTACAGTGTTTTCCCCCCTCACTTTTACAGACAATGTCATGACTTAGGAGAGAGGCACTCTAGATTATTCTAGACTGTGGCCTCATCAGCAGAATGCTATTTCTATTGAATCACACTAAAGGGGTCAGCTGAGCCTCTACCCATGCTGCTGCTCACAGAGTTGGTCTTCAGACTGACTCCCAAACCATATGCAAATCAGCTTCTCACTATTAGCTACTTTGAAATTCAGAGCAGCCACAAGCTTGCAGTGGTTTCATTTTACAGCCATTGGCATGGAGCTCTCCAAAAATGCATTCTTTTTCATGGTTATGCCAGGCTATTTTGTCTTTGACTTCCTACCACGACCATTTAATTATTAGTCCAAGGTGGGTGAGGCATGAACTATACCATTTGCCAAATGACTATTGGCTCCGGGGTGGATGACATCGCTGAGGGTCTTTTTTAGCTTCTCGTAGCAGGCAAAGTATAGTGCATGGGCTGGACCTGCCCCCAGAGCTGTGGCATTCAGGCCTCTAACGGGCCTCCAGATACCCTCAGTTCTCACAATGCGCCACAGGGCGTCCATCACATTACGGTAGCGGGCAGCTGGGTCAGGCTGTAAACTCTGCATGCGGGTCTGCAAGAGAACAAATACTCTGATTAAGTAAATAACCAAAAAGAACACAGAAAATTACAAAGCATTGATTGTATGGGACAACTTCTATTACTTGCATAGAAAGAGGACAACTGGATATGAGACTTCAACCAGATCAATGAAATGGCTAGTAACAACCTTTTTGTTATCAAAGTGAATTAAATAAGAAAAAACAGCTTGTTGGCAGTCAGGTGACAGTTATTATGAGTCATGACATCCTTTATAAAAGATTATAAAGCAGAAGTCATTTTTAAACCTTAAATCTTAGACATTAACCAGTGAAAGTTGATTTACATAGCACATTTTCATTCACAAGAAGTCATTCAATGTGCTTTACATAAATAAAATGAGCACTAAAATAAGCAATAAATGATATCTGCTTGCTGAATATTTGTACTGCTCTTCCATGCAAAATTTCATCAGTAGAGTTCAAGGTATTTGAGGGTTTTTTTCTTGAATGTACTGCTGTTTTCCAATCATACACATTTCACTGGGCTTCAAATAATCCTGCTTAAAGTTCCCCTTCCAATTCAACTTTTGGACAGATGGCCACACATAATCTTCAAGCACTCTCTGATATGATGCAGTCCCTGGGGCAGCAAAGCAATTCAAACCATACAATTTCCACCACCATGCTTCGTTTTTGGAAAGGGATTGTTCTGAAAAGTTATGTTTGGTCTACACCACGTGTACTGTTACTGTGGCCAGACAGATTCCAAAAAGGCATGATCTTACCTGACTTTAACCATGCAAACCTCAAGACCATGCTCCTTAAATTCCACCAGTGCATGAACTTTGCTACACGAGGGGTGAACACGCTGGATCTTGTTGGTGTTTGGCCTGAATTCGGACACTCAGCTTTAAAACTCTAAGACTATTTGACCAAACTTTAGGTTATCTTGACCGACTTCAAACTGAGATGATTTCAAAATACACGTCTTCTCTGTGCCTAATTATCAATCAAGGCCAGAATAATTGACGCTGATGGCTTTATGACGCACAAAGCTGCCTGAAATAAGTTAACACACACACTTAGTGATGATAAACATGCATGTACCGCATTAGCCCAACTTTGCTTAATCTCTTATCAAGGATACTTCCGTCTGAATCCAGACTTTTGGCTACTGAGGTCACAACTGGTTGAAACTGGTTTCACCTAAATCTGCTATAAGATGTGCTTTTTGAGCAAGGGGATTCATTCAGAGGTTCAGACTTGCTCTGAGGTCTGGTGAATCTGCCTGCTTCCCTTCCCTTTTTTTCTCTCTCTCTCTCGCTCACTCGATCTCTGTTACTTTGCTTTACTCTGACTTGGGATCCCAAATCTTTGGGGGAACCGGTCTCTAGATAGAGGTCTCTCTCTCTCTGTTAAATAAAACTTTTAAAAGTACTTTACGGTGTAATTCAGACCTCTCTTTGATGACGTCGACACTCGCCAACATCAGATGGTAACCCCGACGTGTCCATTCCAGCCACTTACTGAGATAAGCCCCGCCCCCCACCTGGGCCACTCAGACCATCACTCTGTTATGCTAATTCCAGCATACAGGCCACTCGTGAAGCGCTCAAAACCGATTCTGAGGCAGGTGAAAACCTGGCCAGCAGGAGCCATGTCTGCTCTTCAGGACTGTTTTGAAAACACAGCCTGGTACATGTTCCAGATGCACTCAACAACTTCTACACACGGTTTGAGGCACTGAACTACGTGGAAACGAGGAAGACCACCCCTCCTCCCAATGACCAGGAACTGTGCCTGATCACAGCTGATATGAGGAAAACTCTACGTGGAGTCAACCCACAGAAAGCTGCTTGACCAGACAGCATTTCTGGCAGGGTGCTTAAGGAATGTGCAGAACAGCTGGCAGATGTTCAAACTGACATCTATAACATCTCCCTGAGCAACGCCACTGTTCCAACGTGCTTCAAGACTATGACCATCGTCCCTGTGCCAAATAAGTCTCCAGTGTCCTGCCTCAATGACTACCATCCCGTTGCACTCACTCCCATCATCATGAAGTGCTTCGAGAGGCTCATCATGAGGCACGTCAAGACCCTGCTGCCTCCTTCACTGGACCCCCTTCAGTTCGCATACCGCCGGAACCGCTCAACAGACGATGCGATAGCCACCACCCTTCATCTGGCTCTCTCGCATCTGGACAAGAAGGACACATATGTGCGAATGCTGTTCATAGACTTCAGTTCAGCATTTAACACAATCATCCCCCAACACCTGACTGAAAAGCTGAGCCTGCTGGGCCTGAACACCTCCCTCTGCAATTGGGTCCTGGACTTCCTGACTGAGAGGAT
Source organism: Arnoldichthys spilopterus (assembly GCA_037974385.1). Taxonomy (NCBI): domain Eukaryota; kingdom Metazoa; phylum Chordata; class Actinopteri; order Characiformes; family Lepidarchidae; genus Arnoldichthys; species Arnoldichthys spilopterus. Next base: position 18,512,015 of record JBBPDA010000145.1, read on the forward strand.
TGGGAACAACACCTCCAGCACCACCACACTGAGCACTGGTGCTCCACAAGGTTGTGTGCTCAGCCCCTTGTTGTTCACCTTGCTGACTAACAACTGTTCAGCAATGCACAGCTCTAACCACATCATCAAATTCACTGATGACACGACTGTGGTGGGTCTCATCAGCAAGAAAGATGAGTCAGCATACCGGGAGGTGAAGCGGCTAACTGACTGGTGCAAAGCCAACAACCTGTCTCTAAATGTTGACAAAAGAAAAGAGATGGTTGTTGACTTCAGGAGAACCACAAGTGACCATTCTCCGCTACACATTAAGGTCTCATGCGTTGAGGTCGTCAAAAGCACTAAATTCCTTGGTGTTCACCTGGCAGGGAACCTCACCTGGTCCCTGAACACCAGCTCCACAGCCAAGAAAGCCCAGCAGCGTCTTTACTTTCTGAGGAGAGTTAGGAAAGCCCATCTTTCAACACCGATCCTCACCATCTTCTACCATTCTTCTACATTCTTCCTGCCTCTGGTGTCATTGTTTACAATCACATTATTGTATTTTTGCACATCCTGCTACTTTCCACCTGGTAGTCCCATAACTGCACTGGTCACTGTTGCACTGTTGTCTTTGTCTGTCTTTGCACTGTCCTGCAATGTTTGCACATATTTGCACACAATGCACTTTATGTTAGTTGTGTAGTGTTTGTGGTCCTGTGTTTCATGTAGCACCATGTTCCTGGAGGAACTTTGTTTCGTTTCACCGTGTACTGTGTGAACTGTATATGGTTTAAAGGACAATAAAAGCCTACTTAACTTGACTTGATCTTTGTCTATAAGTTTGTTGGCAAACTGCAGTCTTGGGCTAATGTTCTTTTTTTAGATAAAAAGGTTTTTCTTGATAGTCCAATCTCTGACTGTAGATGTACACACCTATCAGCTGCGGAGTTACCTGCTGATACCCTGATGAAAGTCTTGGGTTCATGGAGTCTGCTTTTCACATCAAACAGTCTGAATTTGCTTGGGCAGCCAGTCCTGAACATACTGACAATCCATTGAAATTTACACCATTTGTAGATGATTTTCTATACAGTGGAATTTTTTATTTCAAATAATTCAGAGATCTTTATAAATCCCTGGCATCCACAACTTTTTCTCCAAAAGCCACAGAGTTCTTTAGATCTTAGCATGATGATACTGTAGACTACAAGAGAAAAGAGAAGTCCAGAAGCTTTATGTCAGGTTTAAATAAGACAGGTTCCATCTGAAGGAAGTTCTATTCAATGGCACCTAATCTAAAGCACCTCATTCTAATTTATTAAACTTGAAGGTTTGATAAATGTGAAGTGAAAGTGACTTTGTCATTGTGAACACACTCAAGCACCACAACGAAATGTGACCTCTGCATTTAACCCATC
>JBBPDA010000145.1:18513514-18536634 GCA_037974385.1 Arnoldichthys spilopterus
GGTACCTTGCTCAAGGGTACCTCAGTAGTGCCCGGGCCGGGACTCAAACCTGCGACCTTTAGGTCCCAAAGGCAGTGTCCTAACCACTAGGCCACCACTGCCCACAAGGATATACTTACTTTTTTCATTGGACATATGAGTTTTTTGATTATTTAAATTATGAAAACTGAAAATGTCAATTTTGTTTTTCATTTGTAGGGATATAAATCTCCTTTATCTTATTTTTTTTCAATAACTGTAGATGTTCTCTCATTAAAGAATTTTCTGCAACCAACCCACATCACTTAGATTAAGTGCACTGGATAAACAAATTACTGAACCCTGATATAAGGACTACCGGTGTGTTTAGATAGACAGACTAATAGACGGACACACAGAAAGATAAAGATCAGACCTTTACCATTGACAAAATGCTTAAAACGCTTTTTCCCCCTTAAAAATAGTGATAGACTAATGATTTGTTAAAAATTTGATTTAACCTCTATTCTTGACAAAGTGCATCTATTTCCCCCCTACTTATTTCAGAACAGGCTGAGTACGTTATTACAGAAATTACTGCTATTTCCCCTGTCATTTTGCAATTATAACATTATTAAGAATAAAAATAGGTAAAATAATATTATGTTATGAAACATAAATCGGACTAATAAAACACTTGAAACTAGCCTTGCATTGTGTATTTTAGACCCAGTAAAGGAAGTTTGCAGCATTGTGCTCAGGGGAATTATCTAAACCCTTCCCAAGCCTATTTTCCCATGTGCATTCTGTGTCCTTTACACACCACACCAACACACACATAGCAAACTGCAGGCACTATTAACAACACCTATAGCAGTATAACAGCACAACATAACTACTGAAATAATAAAAAAATACAATATAAATTCAGTTAAACTAATTACTAGCTGTTGTAAAGGTGATGTACTTTTTACTTGTTAGTGCCTGGTTTATTTAGTTGTTTTAATCATAATCACCATGACTGATTCTGTGTATCTCAAACAGTAATATTCTAAAAAAATACTAATATTTCTACGCGTGTTTTTTTTTTTCGTGGTGGGAGCATAAATATGTAACTATGCTAACATATAGTAAATACCATAGGCAACCCCCAAGTAAATAAAGCTAAACACAAAAGCCATATACTGCTTTATGGTTTTGAGAATTCTGTATACATAAATGTATTTAATGTCAACGCTTGTGGCCCTGAGTGAGGACATACCTTTCAGGCCCTGGATACAGGAATTAGCTATGGAGAAATTCCCACTTTGAACAATCAGGGCCGGATTCACCAAAGTTTTATTAACTAAAAAGACTTGTGAAAGATCTTAAACAAGCATAAAGAAGTTCATAAAAATATTCTTAACTGCAATTCTTGTTAAATCCTGTTCATCTCAAACATTTTTAAAAGTCTTAATTATGTCCATAAGATTTTAATAATAAAATCTTTGTTTTCTTATGTAGGTTGCATGTTGTTTGTCATTGGTACAATCATGATGCATTTTACAAATATGTATTTAAAATTTGTGTAAACTGCTATTCAGCTTAATCTGCTCAAAAGACAGAAAAAATTGAGTAAAATGATTAAAAGAAAAAAAAAAGAAAAAGAAAAAAGCTTAGTTAACATGCATTAGAAGCGATGGGGTACACTGTAGCCAACAGGGGAAAAAATCCTCCTTCGAAACAACAATACTTGTTTGATAGCAGAAAGCAAGTGACACGTCAAAGAATCCAAGATAAACATGAGGCTATTGTATGATTATGAAAATATTTAAGAAAGTATCAAGTAAATACCATTTATTCTTTGAATTTGTCTAAAAATGAAAGCTATGAAAAAAAAAACAATTTGTAAGTACATTTTAAAAAATAATAAGTCTTAAATTGTTCCATAGTTATAAAGAAACACATTTTAAAACATTTTCCTTAAAACACTTTTACGAATACAGCCCCAGGTGGGTTGCGCAGAGTGCACATTTGTTCTCAGCCAGGGTGTCCATACAAAATCATTTAGCTTTGGAATGTACTACCTGTAATGACACATCCACACCATCTATGGCCTAAGGCCTGGGCATGATAAAGCAGAATGAACTGTAAAGAGGAAACCAAAGCTCAAAAAGGAAGCGGCTAGATTTGCCAAGAACTTTTGAAAACTTCTGTAAATCAGCAAAATGTTGAATTTTCATATTGAGGTGCAATAATAAATCTCAAATCTTCATTCTAATGAATGGCGGTTCCTCAATATGCAGTATGTCAACTGCGCACTCCCATTCTTGGGTGTTCAGACCTAGCAAGTTCAGGCAGTCAGACTCTCAAACACAAGACAATGCAGTTAGCTCAGTCTGCAGTTGGAACAGCGAGGTTCTTGTTGACATCACAGCTCAGCAATTCTCAAGACCCTGCATATCCACCTTTATCTTCACTGTAATATATATTTGCAATATAATAATATACCATATTAACTGCATTCATCTTATACATAAGCCACCGCCTGATGCATTCTTGATCAAACCAATGCATCAAGGACACTTCTAGGTATTTGATCTGTACTTGGCAAGATGTGAAGTTTAAGATGGAACAATGTTTAAACTGTGACAGATTACATTTCACAAGTCAGTGAGAACGCAAGGACAGAGAAGAACACATTAATAAAAGGCCAATGTTTCTAAACTCCAGACCACAGTTTTGTGCTCTTTTGCCTTTAACTCTTCCAATTCAGCTCATGAAGAGCTTAATAATTAACTAATGATAGGACTGCAATTGTGAAATACCATTTTAAATAATACAGACCTAAAGACATGCAGGCCTGCAGGTTCCAATACTAAAAGGAAATCAGTGCAACACTGATTGGTCTGAAGAGCTTTGAATGATAACCTTTGATTGGACTGCAAACAAAACTCTTTCCATGTATGTTTGTCTAGTTCTGTCTATGTGACTGTGGTTTTCCAACCAGTGGTGATTTTCCAAGGTTTGCTGAGTAGATATCAGTCAATCACAAACAAACATGCCTAGAAAAGTCATTCACCATATCTTCAGTGCTGATAAACTGTAAATCCGTAAATGTTGGAATTAATCAGTTTCTATGAATAATGAATTCACAAGCATATACTTTAAAAGGTAAGACATTGTGATGCTATGTATTGTAAATTATAAAACTGTCTTTCTCTGCTTTTCTTTTAAATATAACTGATAGAAAATGGCATTAAATATAGGATACATATAATTAATAACCAAGTTATGTTTAGACTGTATCAACAGAAATGACAACATCAATGTGTTTTCAATTAGTGTTTCACCTGTAAACATAGTTCAGAGTCTAATGAGGACTTTTTCAGAAAGCTGCATGTTTTCCCCAGTGGTGAGATCCACAGCTGTGAATGACAAGAACTACAAAGTGCTTTGTCCTTTAGGAACTCTTCAAGTCATTCTGACAAGGACAGCTGAACTGTTCCAGTCCCTTTTTGGTCAGTTCAGTCTTCCACTGCTTACAACGATCAAAAAAATTTTGAACAGCTAAAACACAGTTAACTGACTGGATGCTGGACACTGTGTTGTGGCTTCTGCACGACACTTATTTGTAATGTAGTCCTGCAGTCGGGATAACTACACTTTCTCATTTATTTCTCTTTCTCTGGCTATCCAAAGAAAAATAAATGAACGACCGATTACTCACTGCTGTCTACTACGTAATCGAAGATCCCGCCTGCCCAACGGGCTCATGTGATTAGCTGCAGCAAAAGCTGGTGGGTTGGGAGAAGGGCTCCCACGTGTGACCTTGCGTGATAGCTCGTACTGCGCGTAGCCGGTTGCTAACACGGCTACAAACCTAGAGATTTTCAGATATAGAAATAATAATAATAATAATAATAATACAAATTCAGCTTCTAAAAGCCACAGAGACAATATCTAAATGACTACGCACGACCACTGGAACTCTGTAAATGAGTTCGATCAGTACAGCGTGTCGGCTAGCCACACACAAGGAAGGCGGGGTGAGAGTGTGTGTGAGTGAAGGAGGCGCAGCTAAACCGCTAAATCGCCTCTGACAAGTTTATTGTTGGCGTAATCAGATCTGCGACATGGGGCAAATCTGACCACCTTAATGCAACAACTTATTAAAAGGGTGCGAAAATTGTGATTAATCACAAGTATATTACGTGCTTCTAGCAGATCGTTATTATTTTGTTGTACAGAACGAAGTTTGCATTTGTTCTGATTGCTACGGCAAAACTTTGTTTTCGGGTAAAAAGCAAGCACGCATGCTTCAGCACAGCACCACATCGAGTACTGATATCTAACAATATAAAGGAAAGCTTTCATGCATGATCGCCAGTTAGTTTCTAATGTCACAGAATCGGTTCGACCTTGCCCTCACAGACCTCGCTAACTTCCAGAGCAAAAAAAAGAGTCCGAGTCTGCAGGCCGAAGGTTAAAAAGTGGAGACAGCTCCCTAGCTGGCTAATGGATCACCACAACTTGCAGAATTCGCAGTGGAAATCTGCTTAACGCGGTGGGCTAGCCTGTTAGCTTACCTTGACACAGTCGATGGGGAACATGAGGCAGTGCTCCATGATGCCAGCCACGGCCCCGGCTAACATGTATGTACTGGTTGAAGCGCCTTGTGGCAGCCCTTCATAGTCCGGCTCGGCGACCTCCGACACTTCCTGAAGGCCGTAGAGCTGTGCCGCGGTCACTTCAGACTCGCCTCCAATTCTCGGTGACAGAGTCCCAACGATACCCTCTGAAACCCCCCAGAACCTGCCACCGAGCCACCGAATCTCTGCTCCCGCGGAAGCGCCGGCAACAGCGGCGTCTCCACCCGGCGTCTCTGCGCTCATCCGACGCCTCCGCACAAAACCATCCGCTTCCATTAGCAACCAGACACAGTCCTCTGGTGAGTGAAGCGTTTACCGGACTATTCCTAACAGCATCGGTGACCTCTCATTAGCTGTTGGCCAGATGTTTACACTCTCCTCACATACACACTCTCTCCCACGTCCCGCACGGCGTGGAGAAGGGTGCAGTGGAGGGTGACAGGACTTACAGGCCGCGGGAGGAAGCGGGTACGCCCACCAGCGCTCCAGCTCTCTGATTCGACAATCCAGATGTCAATCAAATTCGCCAAGACTCGTTTTGTAACGCGTCCTTGGTCAGGGATTTCCCATGGAAAGCGAGATGGACACAAGTATAAAAATGTGTCCATAATGTCTGTAGGGTTATGAAGGTTAATTATGCATAAATCATAAAGGTCTTGATTACACTAAACTGTTTACTAAAACAGCAAGATGACGTACATGAATTGAAACAGTACATAATGGGTTTGAGGCATTCTTAACCCTTAGGTCAAAGAAACTGAATGCCTCTAATTTCTAATTGTATGTTTTTTAAATGAGTCATTTTTATTGAAATGTTAATTTTAACAACATACAATAACCATTATAAGCACTAAGCTATGCAAAGCACTGTCTAGCGCCAAGTGGAATACCTCAAATTAGGTAACAACAAAGAAACAAATGGTCATATTAAAAGATAGTTGTGAGTTAAGAGAATGAGGGGAAAAAGGAGAAAAAATATGCATAAAAAGTCATACAGTAAGGTAACCCAAGTCTTTCATTTCATGTAGTAGTGCAATAGTATGCTTTGTAATATAGAATGCATCTTTTATCACTACAAATATGTCTGGTATTTCTCTGATTTTAAAATCCACTCTTCCCATCTGTCATTTTGCCTGTAGAAAAGCTGTTCATATGAGGCCACCTTTCCCAGTCCAAAGACCATTCCTGATAAGAAGTTACTTCTGTTTTATTTTTATCCCTTTATTAGAATTTGTCTACCCATCATTATGGGAGTCTGGATCTGCTCTGCATTTCTGCATTCCTTCATACAGCCCATATATCCTGGGACAAAACTCAGTCATTGCCTGTGTTTTCCTTAATACCTTTATGGACTTGTATCCGAGGGCAATGTCAGAGAGTTTTAATCAGTTTACCCACTGAACTCTAACATTTCCAACAGTGTGCTGTGTCTTTGAAGTCTAGTCTATGTAGTGTGATGGTGTATTAGAATTTATTAAGAATTTTAAATTGAATAAGTCTGATTTTTATGTACTTTGATAGATTTCTTTGATTCTGTTTAATTGTATCCCATTCTTTCTCATTAAATTAAATGTTTTTATGTTTTGATAAAAAAATTTTGATTGCTGCAATGGTGTTTTTGGAGACCCAGGAGCCATGAACAGTAGTACAGTAGTAACAAATTCCTGGACTAAATCCTCAAAGAATTTCAGTCAATCATTTGCATACAAATCTCCAAGTGTCCAAATCCCCTTAACTAGCCATTGTTTCCATAAAAAGGGTGCTCTGCCAGCAAATAACTTTGGACTTAACCCGATGCTTGATTCCGAGTTAAGGTGAGGATCTAGGTCATAAATCTTAGTTAACTTCTTCTATGTGTTCTGTAGGTTAGAGAAGACCAGATGGGAGTCTAAGTGTATGTTTAAGTTTGTAATAGTTTGTGTTGTGAATTAGCTTATGATTGTGAAGTCAATTTGGCGTTTACTGATCAGTGCTGGGTTTCCAAAAATCTTCATATTTTTGCATACTGTGACAGTGAACAGTCTTTCCCAGTTAAGATGATCATAACGCTATGTTGATTGTGGGATACTTAGCCCAGGCTGATTGGTTTCTTACCTTAAAGAAAACATTTAACCTTTTCCAGGTAATTGTAAGTTTATCTATAGAAACAAAACATATCTACTTCACTAATGCTGTGCTAATTACAGATATTGAAGTATAAATTCAATGTACACATTTGCATGAACATAATGTTGTGGTAAACAGCCTAAAGTTCTTAGTATAGTAAAGTATTGTAAAGAAATAAAGGTAATTTCAAAGTGGGTTTAAAGGTACACTGTGAGGATCAATGAGGTATAAAATTTTTTATCAGATTCACTATCTCATTCTTAAGGCTAGGGTAGGGGATTTATTCTTTTTTTTTTGGAAATTCTCTTTACATTCCAATAGCAATGAATAAATGAAATGCTCTGACAAAAAATTATCTGTGGCAGGGTTGTAAAGAGTCTCTCCCATCTTTTCATCCACCCCAAATAAAAAGATTGGATATATATTGTATACATAAATACCATTACCCCAAATGTTTCTACAAGGCCAGTAAGGCAGATATGTTAGGTAAAGCTAGTGATCCACAGAAACTACCTTCAGCAGCTTTCAGTCACAAAAGAAAGAACTGGAGAAAGCTATAACCTAAAAGAGATTGAATACATCAAGAAACAAAAGTGAAGTCTGAGGTGGGGGTGGAGGATGGGGTTAGTATTTGTATTTAAATAGACTAAATAGGTGTATTAAGATAAAATAAGAGACTAGAAAGTTGCATCCTGTTGGCAGATATACCCTAGTAATCATAATCATGCTTCATGATATTTCAGATCTTTCTTTGAGGTGGAAATGATCCCAGTTGCTCAGTAATGATCTAGTAATCTTGTTTCATGCAGGGCCATTTTCAGGTAATGTGAGTTTAGTTTTACCCTCACTGTTACAGCTGGAGTGGTAGGCTGTGGTGTTAAATTTCTGCCGACCAAGGGAATGAAGTGTTAATTTTTGCTTACAAGAACAAAATTTGCCAGTCCTGATCAAATTAATGTTGATTGTGTGTTATCCAGATGCGTTCCTTCAAGGAAAGCCAAGCTGGGATGTATGCAGAGTAATCCCTCTTCCTCGTTCCTAATTCCCTTACTATGTACAATGATAGAGGTGTCGGGAAACCCTAGATGGTTAATTGAGGTCTACTTCATTTCTCTCCCCAGGAGCATCTCAATCAATAGGAAATTCTGGAATTGTTTTTCACAGCATAAGCAAAACAAGTAGAAGTTAAAGGATATTGTATTCTGTTTCACAGCAGTTTTATATGATGTAGACTGAAGCCAAGCCTAATTCATTTACCCCCTACCCCCACCCACTTTTTGATTATTTTCTGTTGCTTGAGAAAAATGTATTAAATCACTAACTCCATTCTTTAAACTGCTGCTGTTCTGTCCCCCTAAAGGCTAGCTTACTGTCCCATCAGTATGACTTTGATGTATGACCTCTTATCTCATTTAACACAGATGTAGAACCACTTATGAACTCTTATTGCAGGCCCTTCAGTCAAGATGATTTCCGTTGGCAGAGAGGACCATCTCGAAGCACTCCACTCTATTAAAAATCATTACAGCTGTATCTCACCTGCTTCTAGTGCAGAGAAAGTTCTCAGTGTTTACAGACTCACCTTAAAACAAAAAATGATCCACCCAGATAATTAAGGCATTGATATATGATCATAAAGATTTGAATTCATAAAATATCAGTTAAATATCACTGAGCAGTTTTTATTAACACAGCTCTTGTTAGATGACAATGTAATAATATAGTGTAATAATAAAGTGTAATTATATTATATTATATTATAATTAACAATATTTAATTTGTAATATTAGCAGGTAGTTTTAATGTTATGGCTAGTATACATAGCAATAGACTCCACAAGACAAGGTGTGCTGTGGTATTTGACACCAAGACGTTATCAATAGGTCCTTTGAATAGTGTAATGCAAGGTGGGGCATCCATGGATTGAACTAGGTTGTCCATCACATCCCACAGATGCTTGACTGAAAACACCATTGCCATGAAGGGGTGAACTTTGTCTGCAACAATGTTTAGGCAGGTGGAATCTATCAATGTAACTTCCACATGAATGCCAGTACCAAAGATTTCTTGGCAAAACATTGCCATACTTGGTCTGCCAGCTTGTCTACTGTCCATAGTGCACCCAGGCACAATCCTTTCCCCCAGATAAGTCATGCACATACACCTGGCCATCCATATGATGTACTCCTCAGACCAGGCCATCTTCTTTCATTGCTCCATAGTCCAGATCTGAAACTGACTCCACTCTGACGATGCAGCCCCAAGCACACTGAGCTACAAAGCACTGTGTGTTGGCAAGTTTCCATCCTAGCCAGCATAAAACTTATCAGCAATTTGTGCCATAATGGTGCTTCTGTGGGATTGGACCAAATGAGCTAGTCTTTACTTCCTATGCATATCAGTGGGCACTGAGCACTTACGAGCCTGTTGCCAGTTCTCCCGTTATCCTTCTTTAAACTTGGTACTAACCAATGCTTACATGTAACACCCCAAAAGACTTGCAATTTTGAAGATGTCCTGATAAAGTTATCTAACCATCACAATGTGGCCCTTGTCAAGTTCATTCAGATCCTTACACTCGTCCATTTTTCATGCTTCCAACACATGAATGACAGTTCACTTGTTGCAATATATCCCACCTCCTGACAGGTGCCATGTAATCAATGTAACTAACTTTACCTGGTTTTATGAATTTTTTGTTATAGCTGATTAATGTATATATTAAGCGATTTCTGCTGACCAAGGAAATGAAGTGTTAAGTGTTAAAAGAACAAAATTTGCCAGTCCTGATCAAATTAATGTTTATTGTGTGATGTGCAGATGCGTTCCTTCAGGGAAAGCCAAGATGGGATGTCTATTTTGCCTTAATAATATAGTATAATATTAATTCGACCTAGATGAACACTAACTGCTGCCAGGTATGAAACCATGAATCCTCCTCCAAACAGCTTTGTCCTGTAAGAATTTTGTTAGAAGACATTGGGTTATTGCACCACCACCTGGATGCGGGTTTACATGGCCGCTAGTAGGAGGGGTTATTGCGAGGCCTGTTAACATCTGATTGGTCAGGTTTTTTTTTTTTAATTTTGGTTTCCGGCCCAAGTTCATGAAGTTGTCAAAATAAAAGCTTGTCACGAATACTTATCCTACATATAAAAGTTAAAAATGCAATTTAAACAGAATTGATATGTTACACTGTTATTACACTCCTTATGTTGTGAAAGCAGGTTTACATAAATCTTAGTCAAAACACCTAATAAGCAATGTCAGTGTTTAATTTGGAATGAAACGTTTTATTAGCATAGTAAAAACACGTTTCTGTTTAATTGACCAAATGACAGAGCGAGACTAAGTTTGACCTAAAGTAATGGATTAAAATTCTGTTCAAATGTGATATAAACAGCATTATTAATGTTTAGAATTTGTTATTATTAAAGTATAAGTAATTTTTATTCAATGAATATTTTTAGACAATATTCAACATTTTTAAAAAATGACAAAACATTTCAAACAATATTTTTGTTTATATCTTATTCGAATAGAATTCCATTCCATTATTTCAAAGAAACTTATTTCAAACTTGGGCCCCCTAACAAATAGAAAATATGGTTACACTATACAATAATAATGCACCAATCACTTTTATACTGGTTGTGTAATATAGTTTATATGGAAAGTGAAGAGTTTGCTAATTAGGTGCTTTGACCGAGGTTTTTGCTTTCACAAAATATGGTGTACAATAACTTGCACCTCCCAATCTGCTAGGTTTAAATTCAGCTTAAACTGTATATTCTACTTCTTGTATGTAGCATAAGATGTCAAAAACATATCGTATTTTACACAGACTTTTATTTTTACAAATTCATGAACCTCGGTCGGCGACCGAACAAAAAACCTTACCAATGTACACGGGCCTCGGAATAACCTACTAGACATTGCCCCGTCTACGACATACGGCTTCTGGCTACAGATATATATTTGGACATGGGAGAGGACTGGCTGCTACTGGACACTTGTAGCCCCTCCTATACGACATTGCCCCTCTTACTACACGTTGGACTCCTAACTGCAGAGCCGGTTCCTTATACTGCACTGCCTCTTTGTGGACACATGCGGAACGACACAATAGCATTCAGCTAAACACGCCATGCAAGTAAAACAAAAAGAAATACAACATATTCATTTATAGAATATAACAACAGAAAAAAGTGAAGTAGATTTTTGAAATGATTAGAATGACAGTTTGATTGGTTGAAGTTCAATATCAGAGAAATTATTATCTGTTATCACCTACATTTCATCGTTTTGAAACCCTAGATCATATATAGCCTTTTACAGGCACTGTACTGTTGATATGTTTACCCCCTGTTTTACATTAGTTTTCCTTTTTTCAGGAAGACAGTATTGCTCACAGTGCAATACACAGCAACAACATAAATAATAAAAACCGCCTTTTTCTGATTTTCTACACAGAGAAAGTGCATGTACTTGTATTTTACTGAAAACGCCTGCTAACCACACCTTTTCTACTAAATACAGACGTCTAAAGAAGAAGCAGAGTAAGACCCTCTCTGTGGAGGCGGGGTCGGGGTGTGGGAGGGTCTTCTAGCGAACAGTATGCTTTGGGGGAAATCGTTATGGCTACAACCGTGCGGTCAGTCTACTCTCGGACAGCGCTGGCCAGGGCTGGGGCAGGGTCAAGAGCTAGTCACAGCCGAGCGCTCAAAACCCAATATGATGCCGTTATTGTTGGAGGAGGTAGGCAGAACGCTGAACTTCAGCGCAGGGTTGCAACTGGCTAAGAGGGTCTTTACAGGGGCTTACTCTGGAGGAGGCCCCTTCTCGCAAGCCTTTTATAGCTTAATGTTGTGCTGTATCTCTTATTGCAAGAGTAAGATGCTTATATGTGTGAAAATGTTGCAGTTTAAAATAGCCTATCGGTCCAATCACAGCAGATTACGCTGCATGGCCACACAAACTTTGAACCCATCTTCACTTTGTGCTGATAAGTTGTAGCAGCAGGTAATAAGTAATGAAATTTTTCTCTTCAAGGAGCTGTCCAACATGCCTAACTGTAAAATTCCTTGTTCTTTCATTTAGGGCACAATGGACTTATTGCAGTAAGTACATGATGGAATAAACACTTTAGTTATAACAGTTCTGTTCACACTCTGGACAAATGTGGATCTGATTTCTCCAGTCAGCATATCTGCAGAAGGGAGGCCTGAAAACAGCTGTCCTAGAACGCAGACATGTACTTGGTGGTGCTGCTGTATCTGAAGAGATTATTCCAGGTATGTGCCTGCAAAATATTTCAGTGTCATAACCTTGTATTTTAACAGCATCTACACAATAAAAGAAAACTATCTCTCTGGAGTTTGTGAATGAAGGGACAAAGAGTTACATAAAAAGCTGACCATACTTTTATTAATAACTGACAGTTTTAATGGCAGTTTTTTTTACATAAACATATCAGTTTGTCAGAACTTGAAAATGAAAAGGTATAGGCATCCTTAAAACAGCATGAGAGCAATATGTAAAATTATCTTTAAAATTTGTATTCTGTATAAAAGTTATCCTTTACCTTCATTACATTTTTTATGAAAACAGTAATATAAAATGGATCCCATGAATATTTTAACAAGCTTTGATACAGTGGCTAAAGATAAAGGTAATTGATTACACTTTTCAGGTCCATAAAATTAGAATCAGATGTTTCATACTAAGTGCCATTGATTAGAACCTTCTGCAGTTGCACCTGTCTTATTTAAACCTGACATCTAGTGTCTGGTGTTCTCTTTGCTACTGACTTGTGTGGTGTCATCATGCAAAGATCTATAGAACTCTCTAAGGTCTTTAGAAAAAATGGTTGTGGATGCTTGATAAATCATTTAACTGTAAGACAAAACATGTTGTTACCTTAAGAACAGTTTGATGCAAAAAGAAATCTCAAAGAACACCAGACATTCATCAGAAGATCGGCAGGTACAGTAACTATTGCAGTTGTCTGTGTAAAAGTACACACATTAACTGTCAGAAGACATTGGACAAATTTGAACTACATGGGAAGAAAAACATTTGCTCTGCATAAAGAACATTAGAGCCAGACTACAGTTTGCTGAATAACATATGGGCAAAGACCAGGCCTTTTGGAATAATGCAAACAGAGTTGTTTGGATACAGCTTTGCTGCCTCAGGGACTGGGAAGCTTAAAGTCATTGATTCAGCTATGAATTCTGCATAATAGCAAAGAGTGTTTGAGAACAATGCAAAACCATCTGTCCAAAAGTTGAAACAGAGGTGGGCCTTTAAGCAAGATAATGATCTTAACCACACTAGGAAATCCACAAAAAAAAATTCAGCAAAGTGAAAGACTGGTGGACAATTATATATAAATGTCTACAAGAAATTATTTCAGCTAAATGTGGGAATACAAGCTTATGATGCTTAGGATGTCTTACTTTGTATCGGTTGATATGTTCATTGAATAAATGATTAAAAAAGCTACTTTTCCTTGTGGTTCTGTTCTAGTATATTACCTTTATCTGTAAACACTATATTAAAGAGGCTGAAATGTTTGTTTAAATATTTTGAAAAACCAACAATTTCCATGGGGTGTACTTTTTTCACATGGCTGCCTGTTATCAGTTCTCAGCAAAAAGTTGTCTTTCAGCTGTTTCAGATCATTATCTTACTTACATGTGAACCACTGTCAAACTAGCTATAATTCTGGCAGGATGTTCCTAAAATATATTCTGATATCTATGCTGTCATGCCAGCACAACTACACCTGCAGCAAGAGTGGCATCAGCCAAAAAAACAATTGAAATAAAAAGGTCCCCTAAACAGGGAACTGTGATTCCAGTCATCATTCACTTAAAGTGCCATCATAATATCTGTGACCTTAAGGGCCCTTTAACACTGATATATTCAAATGGAATTTGTTCTCATGGGTTGGTGAATTGCCTTGTGATTGGTGATATGTTTTAAAGTTATTCTAGTCAACTTGTTTTGTGGCTATTAACTACATAATATCAGACTGTCATTTTCTAAGCACTGTCCCTGGTTTGTGTGACTGACTCGGTATAAGTATGACAGCTCTGTCACCAGTAAAACATAGATTATTATGTAGCCTCAGTCATGCTTGACAGTGGGGAACCACAAATCTAATAAGTGATCATCAGATTAGATTTCAGTTATTAAGTTTTTGCCTAATTAAACCTCATTAGTTACATTAGCTTCACAGTAAAAAAAAAAAAAAAAAGTAAAAAAATTGACTAATCAACATTTGTATGAGAAGAAATTGGGTAAATGGGATCTACTGCCAAACTTTTTTCTTTTAAAAGCCTAATTTGCAGCAACTGTTAAATATGGCATTGGCAATTGCAGTCATTATTAACACCCAGTGTCATGGTCACATAAGTCACAGGGTGAAGTCACTGTTATATTATGCAATGTTGTTAAGGTTAATGAGGTAAAATATCTTTCATATTTTCTACAGTGACCTACAAATTATTGCATCTTTCTTGAAAGACTGGAAATGCAGTGTCAGATATTTTTCCTCACTTTTCTCCCAAAGAACCCTCCAAGAGGTTTCTTTGCCAAAAAGAATTTCTTCATAAAATTATTTTTAATTTCCTCTACACACTTTAGGGTTTATATGGCTAGCATATTGCAGAAGTGCTGAAACTGATCCAATGGTGGATGGATGCATTATTCTTCATTACCTGCAAATAGATTACATACTAATAAAAATGACATAAAAGGTGTTTCTGCTATTTTGCCCACTAGTTGTATTTACCTGAATTGTCAAAGAAAAAGCTTAGAATCTACATGAGAATAAATGCCAAAGGTTTGGGGTCTTTGATGTTATTGCTAATTTCATAAATGTTTGTGGTACAGCACAACAATACAGTGGGAAGTGCCGATGAACTAATGTAAAAACTAATGCCATGCATGTTCTCAAAACACAGGCTTTCGTTTTTCCCGAGCCTCCTACCTCCTCAGTTTACTACGTCCCCACATTTATCAGGATCTGGAGCTGAGGGTACTGTAGTAATTTTTTATGTGCTTTTGTATTTTGAAAAATGTTTTTAAAACATTTGTGCTGTATATGTGTGTTTGTGATTTATGTTGCAGTTTTTTTCAGTGCTTAACTGAAACAGCAGCCTGGGATTTCTTAGTAGAGATCATTCTGCAGATAGGGAGATTGTAAGGGTAGGATTTAGGACAGAATGCTTCAACTACAAGCAAGTTGTTCTTCTGTGAATGTGAATGAACAACACAGTACTGGAATGACAGGATTTGCGTTCAAACTTTTCTGTAAGGTTCCACAATTATAACAGCATGCCTGGTGGTTAAAACAGTAACACAGAAGAGCACATTTGTATAGATGTAGGGCAAATTGTTACATGTTTGGTTATCAGAAACTAAAAATATATAGCATAATGTGGCTGCTGACAGAGGTTGCTGAATGCATTTCTGATTATTTGTGTATAAAAAAAGCAAAGCTCATTCTTGCTCAGACTGAAATTGCTTTGGTGGTATTTTTACAATTGAACTCATTTCAAAAAGTTCTGTACATTGGTGGGTCCAGAGGAGTAACATTAGTTAATATAAGCATCAGACCAATTATGCAGAAAGCAGGGTGATAGTGATGATGACCTTTTTTCACCTCTTTTATTTGTGCAGAGACATGGCCTGAAGGTATACATGAGGGATTCTAATGCCTTTACCCCCTTGCTGGAGGAGGGGGTAGGGGGCCAGCCCCCTCGTTCTCTTTTGCTAGGAAAT
Organism: Arnoldichthys spilopterus; assembly: GCA_037974385.1. NCBI lineage: Eukaryota > Metazoa > Chordata > Actinopteri > Characiformes > Lepidarchidae > Arnoldichthys > Arnoldichthys spilopterus. Next base: position 18,529,003 of record JBBPDA010000145.1, read on the forward strand.
AATCTGCCAAAGAATCAACAAGAGATTGGAAAATTTTCAGCAAAAGATGCCAAGGTTTATTTCAAATAAATTATACATTCTGTTTTTTTGGAGCTTGTATTATAATTCACACCCCAAATGAAGTCTACATGTAAAAGAAACTCAAGACATTTTGGGCATGTCTTTTGCCAAAAGGTGTTTCCTGATTATGTGGCCCATTTGGAGAAGCTGGCCTGTGCAATACACCCACTCCTGGATTCACCCCCTGTTGACATACCAGGAATCACCCAGGGATCTCTTAGGAAGAGAATAGCAGCACTGAAGAGTTTGAAACCATTGATTAAATCTGGTACTGGCACCTGACCTTTGAATAAGTAAAGTTAAATTGCATTAGAAATTTAGAAATCTTCATATGTAACAATTTTTGCTCTACCAAAATACCACCATGAAATTATTTTTTTAGGATTAAAATTGGGGAAAAACATACCAGACTTCTATGAGCTTATAACAGCTCCAATAATGAAGGTGGGTCAAATACTAGATTTATTCTATACAAATACAAAGGGTAAATGATGTCTTTGTTGTAAGTTCTGTAGTTTTAAACATAAGATAATGATAAAAGCGTTTTCAAGGACAGACAACAGTTTTGTTACTAATCTTCCGCAGGTACTAAATCGCTGGTTTGAGTCTGAACCACTACGAGCAACATTAGCCACAGACTCTGTAATAGGAGCTAACACCAGTCCTAGCAACCCTGGTAGTGGGTAAGAATATTAAAAAAAAGTTTGTTAAAAAATGTATAGCCTGAATGTAATGTAGTATAAATGTGTTTTTTTTGTTTTTTTTTACCAGACTCTTTCTTTTACTGCTTTTGTCAGGATGTTTTGCTTTGTATTTTCTGCCATAGGTATGTACTTCTGCACCATGTAATGGGTGAGTTGGAAAAGGAGATAGGAGCCTGGGGCTATGTGGAAGGAGGGATGGGTGGAGTCACCAATTCCATTGCTAGTTCTGCACGCTCTCTTGGAGCAGATATCTTTACTGAACAGGTTAGTATATGAGGTTATGGTAGCACTTACATCTATAATTTTGAAGCATGCCAGTGCATTGCATCTCTAGTCTTGGAGTTTCACCTATGATACAGTTTCAATTACTCCATTTCCTAACACACCTGATCCAGCTTAATAGGTAATCAACAAGCTCTTTGTGAGCTGGTTTAGAAGCAGCAGTAGATCGAACAGGTGCCCAAGACTAAATCTGAAAACACTACTCTAAACTTCTCTTTTTTGGGTTTCTTAATTTTATAGGAAGTTGAGCAGGTTCTGATTGGTCCAGATGGTTCTTCCAAAGGCGTTTTAATGAAAGATGGTACTGAGGTTCATAGTAAAGTGGTTTTGTCCAATGCTACTCCTTATGTAACTTTCAGGCAGCTTACCCCACAGGTAGGTAAATTAAAAAGTAAAAAGTAATAAAATAAAACAATATAAAAAACATGACTAGAAACCTGTTTTTAGAGTAACTCTTGTCTGGTTGCAGGATGCTCTTCCCCAGGAGTTTATTACTGCCATAAATCAGATTGACTACACCTCTCCTGTCACCAAGATTAATGGTTTGATCATTCAATTTCTTCCCTTGCTTAATTTACATATTACAAAATTTGTAAATTATGATACTCTCTGTCCCTTTATTTAAATGTACAGTGGCTGTTGACAAACTGCCAAATTTCTTGGCTGCTCCAAACACTGCTGATGGGAAACCAGGTCCTCATCATCAGTGTTCCATTCACCTGAACTGTGAGAGTGTGGAGGTGTTGGAGGCAGCTTATAAGGAGGGCCAACAAGGACGTCCATCTTCAAGGTTGGGAAGAGTAAAATGGCACAATTATCATTTATATTGGTTCGGTTTGAGGGGAAAATAAGCTCCTAAAGCAATTAATAACCATATATCTCCTATTTTTTGTAAGTGCAATATCTATTGCACTTTCCTTACATTGTATATGATGTACATTTGTATGTGCATATTATATTTATTTATTTAAAGGTAACATTATTCAAAATTGAATGTGGATATTTAATCAAACAATGGAGACAATATTACTAATGTTAATCATACTTGCAGTTTTAAATTATTTCTTGCTGTATGCGTGTTTGATTGCATGGCTGTTACAAAGAATTAATTAAACACGATTACTTGATTAAAGCAGTCATTGTTTAAAATAAAGCTTCTTGATGAAACATTTTATAGATCCTCTTACTCGTCTCTCTAACAATAAGAAAACTAAACTAAACGCCCACGCATTTATAATGAATTAATGATAAAAAAACAATACTAATACCTGTAATCTAGTTTCAGTTTTTTTTTTTCATGCTTACACAGCTAAAGTTTGTCTATGTTTATACTTATTTTTTAAGCTTATACTTTATGTTAATATTTTTGTTACATGTTGAGATGTGCATGGGACCTTACTGAAGATTAAAATCAAGTCCCAGGTGGTCTTGCCTGTATACATAAGCAATATAATAGAAACAAATGTCCCATGCAAATCATTTTGGCTGTGGGTCTGATTTAGCTTTTCCTGTAGTCTACTGGTCCCATAATGTCATATGTAATGTTGCTTCAATGTTAAGTGATAATATGTGGTATTTCCTTGCTTTCCTCAGACCCATGCTAGAGATGACCATACCATCTGTGCTTGATCCTACTCTAGCCCCTCCTGGCTGCCATGTGGTCTCCTTTTTCACACAGTTTACACCTTACTGGCTGGAAGGAGGTCGTGCATGGACAGATGGAGACAGGGAGGAATTTGCAAACACTGGTCAGATGGAAATGAGCAATATGGCTAAATGTGGCACACTGACATAATGAAATATTAATTGATGTGCATTTACCCTGTTAGATAAACAGAGTATTCTGGTTTTAAAACAGTGAGACATATTATGTCTCGGAAACTAATGGCAGAAACTGTTCCTAAAAGCATTAACAGGATGCCACAATATGTATACATTTACCTTTATTTGAAGACAATATTGACATCATGAGATCTTGCTCTTTTTTTCAAAATTATTTTTCTATACAGTGTTTGACTGGGTTGACTGCTATGCACCTGGATTTAAAAACTCAATAGTTGGCAAAGATGTCCTCACCCCACCTGATCTGGAGAGGGAGTTTGGTCTCACCGGAGGGGTAGTTCCTCTTTACTATAATAAACAGGCCTGGGTATTACTCTTACAGTGATGTCAGGGAGATGAATGTGAATGGCTGATGTGTATCTGCAGGCTTTGCATGATGCACTATTTGACATTCAGCAATTAAATTATGTACACCATTCAAAACTCTTGTGTAACTTTTAAAATAATTTATACTATGCTGTATTGAAGAAACATGTTTTTATAACAGGTCTGCTTTTTATTTCATTACAGAATATATTCCATGGTGCAATGTCACTGGATCAGCTTTACTTGGCTAGACCTTTGCCTACCATTGCAAACTATCGTTCCCCAATCAAAGGGCTCTACATATGTGGCAGTGGTAGCCATCCAGGTCTGTAAATAAGTAAACAAAAAGCTTCAATTTTACACTTAGGTCTGAATGAATGTTTTTTTATTATCCAACCTAAATGTTAATAAGAACTTAAGTCACAAATAAGACATTAAAAAATGACACATTTTTGTGATGAATTACCCTGACTGCTGTTTACATTATACATGACATCTTGTCTGCACACCCTTACATACTGCTTCTCTTGCTTAGGGGGGGGTGTTATGGGCTCCGCTGGCTGGAATGCTGCCCTAGCTGTGCTGGCTGACCTTAAACAGTAATGAAGGAGCAGTTGCCAAGTGCAGGGTCCAACAGCTGTCAAGCTCCACAAAACTAAAGCCTTCTAGCTAACTAAAGTGATTCATAGGGCCAAGCAGAATTAAAAGTGATAGAAAAATTTCCTGTCCAACCTGGGCAGTACAGAGGGCAATGAACTTCTCAGTGATGATAACGGCATTTTTATAAATTAGTGACAAAACAACACTAATGCCTGTAACCCAGTGTCAGAATTTCAGGATGTTTAGGTAGCTAAGATTTGTCCATGTTTTTACTTTGTTTTGTATGCTCTGGTTTTAGATGAATATTTCTGTGTATTAATTGCAGTTTCCAGTCCATCCTAGACAGTACAGAAGACAATGGCCAAACTCTCAATGATGATGATGATGATGATAACTGCATTTCTGTAAAAGCTGTTTGCTGATATTGGGTCAGTTGACCTGTAGCTGTATTGTAGCTGATCAAAATGTACTGTATAACATGTAACCTCCCACATATACTCACACATAAAACAATGCTGACTAATGCCTTAAAATAGTGTATCTAGTAGTACACAAATCAGAATTTCAGATTAAATTAAAATATTTTAGGAACCCTTTTTTAAATGTGTTTTTTAATGAATAGGTATAATCATTTGTGTGATTTTTTAAAATCTATTTTGCTTTAAGATTCTTTCTTCATGCATTATTCAAGGACTCTCTTTAATGAATATTCAGAAATAAATAAAGGCTTCTTACATGTTGGTGTATTTTGCAGCCGTGGTCATCATTATTGTGTTTTTATGCTCCCAGCATATGAGTGAAAAGACCGATTCTAAATATCCCTTTGCAGCAATGTAAAATGTGCCAAGAGATTTTAACAACCACTGGAAGAGATGAAAAAGAAGGTTTTTGAATTATATCAGCATAAAAAGGATGGCAAAAACTCTAAAACTCTTGGACACCCACAAACCATAGTGAGACCCATTATCTTCAAATAAAAAACAGAGACAGAAGTAAATGTTCTCTGATTTGGTTAGCCTACCTAAATTCCTTTGACCCCTGCACCTTTGATGACAAATAAACACAATACCACATTATACAGCCTTACTTTAAAAAAATCTGGCTTACATTCTCCCTTTAATAAAATGTGAATGAATGGACTGAACAGCTAGAGTGTTACTACTGCTACTACCCCTAACTCTGGAATTCTCTTCCACAGTCTTATCCCACTTTCTAAGGTAAAACCCTTTCCTTTCCATAACTTACTTTTGTTTTCTCCCTCTCTGTCCTCCGAAAAGGTTTTTGTCCCTCTCCTCTACATAAAGTGTCCTTGGGATATGTACTATATAAGTGTAATCTGTAATTATAATAACAACAATAATAATAATAGTAATATTAGTAGTAGTAGTAGTAGTTGCTCTTTATTATGCGATTTGTCTTTCTTCTTATAAAACTACAGCAATGTTTACAGGCCATATCAGATTTTTGTTGTAAAAAAATGTTTGCCACGCTATATAATTATTCGACGGCTCCTTTAAGACCCAAATAGGGAGGAGCTTTTGTTGGGGCCAAGTGTGCCGATGGTCGATGCACAGGAAGCGAAGCTCCTGCTCCTGCCTTTCAGAAAAGTTTCAAACATGACGCTGCTCGCCGCACTGTAGGACCTCAGACTATGTATATGTTATTTACCTAAGCTAGTTTGGAGTGAATAATGCTGGATGGTTGCACTGATGAAGTTCACCAGGGACATATGCCGGCTACTGGGGCTTGGGAGTGGTAAGTCTCTGCACGCCTGAGGAACTTTCAGCTCACTTCGCCAAAGTTGTTTCCCAGGCTCTCTGATGGGCTCGACTGGCCTCGCTCCCATGAACGGGTTTTTTTCTTTCACTTTTAGCCAGGGCGTGCAGTCGATTTCGCCAACAGGACGTCCAGAGCGCACGGAGCTACGAACAAAAGTAAAGCAGCAGCAACTTGTAGACGGGGCTGGCTGTAGAGCTGCTGCTGTGTGGTAGCGTTAGGTCAACAACATCTCATTAGCTGGAAGCTAGTTGACAGCGTTAGCCACCGGTTGCATGTTTTGATCGTGGTGCCTAGCTCTTAATTAGCTCTTTAGCTCGCTGGATCTTAACTCTGCTTAATGAATGTCACTCATGCAAGGCTCGGGCGATCTGTTTACACCTCGCGCGCACACGCATTACGCTTAAATGGCTTTAACCCTGGGCTGCTGACTGCCTTAAACGAGGTTTAGCACAGTCCAAAGCTAATATTAGACCTGTAAACAACACCAAGTCATTATCCTCTGTTTTAGAAATACACTGGAATGTTTTAAAAATGCTGCAACAGGAAAAGTTACCACTTCGACCACCTACGGGATTTACACAAAGACTAGTTTACTAATACACATCATGTACATATGGCTTTACTAACATGATAACGGTAGAAAAAAACAGTTAAAAATTACAATCGCTACATTTGATGTGGATTTATAAAGGAAGTAATTGAAAACATCACCTCATTGTTTAAATCTGCAGTATCAGAAGTCAGGTGGATGTTATCGAGAGTGTCCAGAGGAAATAAATACTTTATGCTTTCAGCCCTGGAGTTAGCCTGCTGTCTGGTCACACAAGCCATGTGGTCCAGCAAGACACTGCTGCCCTCCAGACCAGAGTCACTACTAAGTTTCAAAAACGCTGGCTCAGTCTTTGTGCTCCACCTTCCGTTTCATTTGAAGTTAGATTAGATTTAGAGTAGAGATTAGTCTATTGTCATTGCACAAAATACAACAAAATTTAAAGCAGTTCTAGAGTTAATTCACAAACAATAATCATAATTAAAAGGACAATATATACCAACAGAACACAAAGACAGTTTACTATAATTTAATAAGATACCCATCAAAGAAAGAACAACCATACGGCGTGATCTAGCAGCTGAGTAATTGCACTGGAACATGTTTGTAGTAACTACAGTAAGAGGGTCTGTACAGTAGAATAAAGTAGCTTAGTATTATACAGGAGTATATTGCACATATGACTATAGGGCTGAATAATATGTGATAAACTTGGATTTATAGTGCAATAGTAACTACGGTAAGAGGGACAATAAAATAATACAGTAATATCAAGTAGCTTTTCACTTCAATAAAGTGCAGGGAATCATTAGTCTGCTCTGTCTGTCCCTGGCCATTATACATATGTGGCTCTATGTAGTATTAACCTGAAATTACTAGAGTGGTGTTTTTTTCAAAGAATTGCACCAGCTGTGATCTAACCCTCTGGCATACAGGACACTGATAATGTTGAGAAGTAGTACATTGTGTACTAATGGAGTTTTTGGAAATGTACCCTATCGCCGTCACCTTTACCAAACAGTATTTTATGCAGTATTTACTTGACTTCCTTTTGAGACAAACTTTTTCTCTGATTTTCATATGACTGTTCTGTTCTGCGCAAAAAATGTTTAACTGTATATAGAGATTGCTTCTGGTGGGCCTACATCAACAACATGCAAAAGTAGTTCATTAATTCTGTCAAATTTTGTCTTTGCCCTTTGCTGTTGGAGGGGCATAGTTCTGTTCTCATATTGACTAGTTGGATGGCTTGTTCTATGGGTCCCTTGTTTTATTTCACATCATTTGATATGAAGGGTCTTCTTCATGTGCATAAAAATCTGTAATTGTTCCTTTTCTCTCTTTGCATTCAAATGTTCTCTGGCTTTGTAAGAAGCAGATAAATTTGGTATTACCATAGTAAGACAATTGGAACAGATAGCAATAGCCTCTTGGTCTTAAAGTAAGATGCCTGGATATGTTGTACATATCAACGATTCCATGCTAATGCCTGGATCCAGACTTGTTTTA
>JBBPDA010000145.1:18536734-18548083 GCA_037974385.1 Arnoldichthys spilopterus
TTTCTAGCTGAATAATCATTTATCTTTGGTGAATATTTAACCAGCATGATTTTTTCTTGCTATGATTTCTCTAATGTTAGTCATTGCCATTATCTGAATTTGTCTGGTGCATGGCTTATTTCAATCTGGGAGTGTCAAGAGAAGGACGTACTTCTTTAAAGACATCAGTCACCTCAAAGCTTCAGGCTTAATAGTACAGGCAAGTGTGCTTGGAGGAGAGTGCTTACAGCCCAATTGGAAATGAGCCAGCATATAAACATGTTTGGTCAACACTGTTGTACACGAGAGAGGAACTAAACATTTCAGTTGTGCTTTCTTAGACTTTCTAAACTTGAATCATATCATTGACTAACTCCTCATTGAGCTTAATCAGAGTTGTTAGAACAGGCAACGTTGACATCTAGGTTGATCTCCAGGAGTGGTGCTGTGAAACTCTGCCATGGCACATGTTGGGTAATATTTACTCGTTTGTTGAAGGTTTGTAACTTTCTCACATAACCAACTGCAAGACATAACTTGGCTTTCCATTGCAATGTTTGGCTTTTTGTGTGAAAATCTCGGGAATGTTGAGAATGTGGGTCTGAGGAGCTTTGGGATTTGTAGTCATATTATCTTCAACCACATCAAAATCATTTAGACACAATAGAGGAGGAGCTTACATACACAGTACCTAAATTTAACTCTTGTCCATTGAGGACTTTGTTTATAGCAAGATAATTACAATGTATAAGATCCTTGAAGTGATGGAGTGGTTTACTGAATATAAAAGCTTAGGTTAAAGATCAGAAGGGTAGAGGTTGTGCTCTACATTCCTTATGAATGACCTCATCACCAAAGACAATTGTACTATACTGTTTATCCTGTAATAAAACTGCATAGTGATTGTTTTAGCAAACTGGGTGATTTATCATTTTCTGTTTGGCAATATAATCATTGCAACATTGTGTTTTGGCTCTGTTCTCATGTTTGAGTGGGATTGGGGCATTTTCTGATTTACCTCTGCATGGTTATTGAAAAGCTGCTGAAGAACTGGGCTATATCTCTAATGCTTGATCATTATATTTGCTTGAGCTACACATCACAGTGTTTGGAACTTGTTTATTCTTGTAGCTTGATCAAGATTACCTTTATGTGTGGTTTAAGGATAATTGACATGATTTATATAATAGTTATGTAATTTCCTTTGACTGTTTATCGTAAGTTAATGTCAAATGACTCATCACTCAACCAAAAATTTTCAGTGGCAGAAGGATTTGAGTTATATGAGCAAATGCCATGAAGAGAAGCACTGCGGTCTTAAGATGTTGTGAAATTCAAAGTCACGAGTCTTTGTGTACTGTGACACACTGTAGGAGTGTACAACTTTGTTAACTCTGAGCAAATATGATTGAATGCTCATGTGTTGTGTAATGTTTACATTAATCTTGTATAATTTTCAAGTATTATAAAATAAGTTATACAACAGTTGACCACTGGTTGCTAAGATATAATAGACTTTTTAATTCATATAACCATTACTAATTTTCTACTTTAGCTTCTACAAAACCAAAAACCTGTAATACATGGCAATTCACCTGCCGCTCAGTTGTTCATTTTGAAGAAGAGTGTGACCTCAGACATGCATTAAATTCTGAAGCTGTCATTGGAAAGCTCTCAGTTAGCCGCCCCGACAGTGGAACAACTTGTCAAACAAGAATAGGCTGTAAATGAACAGATTACAATTCAAAACAATATGGCCTATGAAATGCTTGATAGACTGTAGGGCTGGTATGAAAAATTGAATTCCTTATTTAGTATTCAGAGGCTTTGTTTGTCTTTATATCTTCATTGGTTTTTCTGTTCATATTTTACAGTTGGAGGCTTACCCGTATTTTAAACAAAGCATTTTTGTGTTAAACCCAGAGAACCCAAAATAGCAACAGCCTAACAACGAACATATTAAGCTATTAAAGTAAGTCACATCATACAAGTATTGTTAAAAGAAGACAAAACAAATTAATTTGTATTTCCAAGATATCAGACTAGCTAATTGGTTTAATTGATTCTTATAAAAATTGTCGTCAGTTCTAAATAAGATTTATTTTTGCCTGTTGAAATTTTTTCACTCGCCATGAAATTGCACTTGGCCCACCAGCAGTCTAATACAAACTTGACCTTTACCTAAGTAAGCATAAATTCACATTTTCATCACATCTGTTTCCTTATGTGATCAAATTACAGCACATATGTCTCTCAGAATCTTTGGGATGTTCAAAAATAAACATAACTGCAACATTTTGTTTTAAAGAATGGAAAAAAAATAATTTAAAAGTAAACAAGCATTCTAAATTATAATTTTGATCAGTTATAAATATAAATGTAATTATTTGGGAAGTACTAAAAATGTATTTTCAAGTACCTGTTCAGAAATAGCAAGAAGTATTCAAAGCCTTTAAATTACTGCTATGGACCTAATAAACTGATCAGGACAAAATCACATTCAGGTTAATCTGGCAAGTTTTTAAGAAATGAGCTGAAAATGATATTGTAGCTTTAGAGCTCTGTTAGTAACCAAAAGCATCAGTTATCTTGGACTGCATGCAGGGCTTAATAGGTATTTGAAACCCCTAATTGTTATTGGCTATTGACCCTGACATCTGCATTTTTGCCAGGAGGAATTGCCTAAATTATAACGTTTGACACAATGTTCTGGGCTGCTTTAATTATTTTTTTTCTTTGTTTTACAGAACTGTTGTGTTATTTGCAGTAATAATATTTGCTGAATATAGTCTTAATTGCAGATCCAATGCAAATAAGCTATTACCTTCCAGTTAGTGTAAATTCAGTAGAGGCAATAGTTTGTGATATGATGCAGCTGTAAGTCAGTCTTTAGATGTCTTTAGCTGAGATGTATTAAAGATGTTTGAATTACATTAATCTACAAAAGAGAGCTTTTAGGAATACTTTGACCATTTTTTTAAATGACTTGGGTCTCACTTCTGCTTGTGAGAGAGTTTCCCCTTCTGTTCTCACATGACCTTTTATTCAAAGATTTACAGCTTAGTATTCATATCTCCAACAATTTTGGGTTAATTTTCCATTCTTAACAAATCTCTAAAGGCTAATTTCTGTTAACTAATTCGCAAACATCTTGTGCGTCACCCCTACAGGCTCCAATGACAAGAGCTCGGAGGAAATGGAAACTGGTGACCACCATGAGGATACACTCTCACAGGTATACCCTTTTAAATTAAATTCATTAAAATTTTTTTTATCTTGATAAGAATTGTAACACAATGTAATAAGTCAGGCATGAGTAAACAACAGTTTGTACATTGGGGGCATAGGATGTTTTGAATGGAGAGGAGGGTCTCAGTGAAGAGGAGAAGACTCGAAGGAGAGCAGAGCGACGAAGAGCTAAGAGGAAGGTTGGTTGAGTGTGTGTGTGTATTTAAGGCTGTGCCTTAAAGTTAAAGAGTACAGTGGAACAAGAAGTGGTTTATAAAAATTTAAAACACTCAGAGGCTTTTGTACACATTTTCTGTGAATTGTAATGTTTAACCATTTAAGTCAATAGATTAACATTGGTTTGTTAAACCAGCTGTAAAAGTTACTGTCACTGGGGACGTTGTTATTTTAACATTAACGGTCGCCAGTCTGTGAGAGTGAATAAAGTGTCAGCCTACTTTTTTTTCATTTTCTTTTTAGCGCCAACGTGAACGGAAGAAACTTGAGAGGGTTAAAAAAGATGAACGCACACTACAGGTAGATGGCTGTTTGAATACTTCTTTAGATGCAGTAAGCAAACTGTTTCCAGTATGATGACTATTGGGCAGTTATACCTATTGTTTTTAAATTTCTTCCCATTAGGAGGAAGATTGTGGTGGTGAGAGTGCAGTTGACTCTGAACTGGAGGACAGTCTTTCGGAAGCAGAGGAGGAGCAAGTGGAGATGAAGGTGGAGGATACAACAGGAGCTCCTCTTATTAAGGGCAATTCCACTCCACCACTGGCTTCAGGGAACAAAAGCAACCGTCAGTCTTCAGCTCACCCATGTGAAGAGGTACTACAAACACATCCTAAACACCCTGTTTTTTTGTTTTTTTTTAAACAGAGTCTCATGATTTGTTATTGGGTTGATCAAGGCCAGAGGGTTGGAAGCATGAGTGTGGGAAGGACTCGCATTATGAAGTGATTTAGTAGCCTTTATTAAACATGACACTTTGTTTCATTTTCTCTTGTTCAGGAGCCGGAATGGGATGTAAGCAGTGCCTTTGTTGCTAACGCTGTTAGTCACATCAGGCCTAAAGCCAAGAGCAACGCAGGTCGCAAATCCAAAGAGAACAAAGAAAACGAGGCTAGACCTAGAGAGGTGAGTGTGCTACTGCAAAAGAAAAAAACCCCACAAATGTTCAGTGCTTTCAAAGTTTAACTCTCTTTTTTTGAAAATGGCAATATAAAAACAGCCTCGTTCTTAAAAGAAATCTAACCCTTTAGTAAGAATAAAAATGTAAAATAATAAAATAAGCATTAATATTTTTGCCAACAGAACTGATGAAAACAGTACAGAAACATTGGCAGCTGATATTAATATTTTTCTGAAATTACAGCTTTTTAAAATTGATGTTAGTGTATTGGTCATAGGTTGGGCTCAAATATAAATGAAATATTTAAAGAGGCACAAATACATCACCAGTTGCAAAAAAATGTTTGGACACTGTATAAAATGTAAATAAAAGCAGAATTCAATGATGTGCAAATCTAATAAATCTACATTTTAATCACAATAAAACAGGAAACATATCATGTCTTAACTGAGTAAATATATCATTTTAGGAAAATGTTTGAACACGTCTCAAAAACGTTGGGACAGGATCATGTTTACCACTGTGTAGTAGTCCCTCTTCTTTTTACAACAGTCTGAGTACTGAGATGACCTTCAGACTTGTCCCATGTGTACAGAGAATCTCCAGATACTCTGATTGTTTTTGATGATGATATTTACGGATATTGATAAGTCTGATATCTTTATGTTGAGGAACAGCATTCTGCAATTTTTTCCACAATTTGTTGACAGTTTATTGCAGATGCTCTGCTTCTTTAATAATCTCCAATCATGTTACTGACCTGTTGCCAAGTAACTTAATTAGTTGCAAAAGGTTCATCCAGCTGTTTTTTTCATACCACTTACTTGTCCAGCCTTTGTTGCCCCATTCCAACTTTTCTGAGACCTGTTGCCATTAAATTAAAAATAAGCTAATATTTCTTATGTACTAGTAATATGTCTCTCTTTCAACATATGTTCATGTTCTGTTATGATTAAAATATTGGTTTATGAGATTTGCAAATCCTTGCATTCTGTTTTTATTTACATTTTACACAGCATGCCAAATTGGGGTAGCATGAAGTAATCAGTGGGGTATATAAATATTTATAGGTGAATTCCTCTTGTTTACATTGTTTATTTCTATTCCTTAAAGTGAAACTGGTGATGCTGTAAAAAACCTGTGGAATTGCTCTTGTTCTCACTTAGCATTGACATAAGCACACATATGAAATAGAATGGTTCGAGACTGTTGGAACAGGAGCAAAATGTCAGCTTTCAGGCATATGGGTTGTGGCACACTGGGCAAGCAGCTACAACAAATCGTGTTGGCTTACATATATACTGATTCCTTTCTGTGTCTGTGTTGGTTTTTTTATTTTTTTTTGGTCACAGGTCAGTGACTCTGTGACAAAAAGGAGTGCCTCGCTGACAGGTGTGTTCACACACACACACACACACACACACACACACACACACACACACACAAAATATTAAGAATGGTGAACAGGGAATTTGGATTTTTTTTTCTCAAACATGGGTGTTCAGCTAGTTTGTTGTCTTCAAGCATGACTAATGAAATAATGGACGTTTGCCATTTTGCTATTTAAATTTTTTCTTCAAAAATCTGTAAAAAACAATCTTTCTTTTTTATGTGTACTTTCTCTTATTGAGTCAATTGTGGATTTTCTTGTTCTCCACTGCAGAAAAAGGGATCAGGCTGGTGCAGGAGGGTCAGTACTCTCAGGCTGTTAGCATGTTTACAGAAGCGATTAAGTATGACCCAAAGGACTACAGGTAATGCCTGTTATAGATTTCCACAAAGTCAGTAAATGTTTGGTTTGACTTTGTTGCCATATAACCATATGCTATATAATTTCTTGAAGTCACTTTTGTTGTGGAAAATTGCAGGTTTTTTGGGAATCGGTCATACTGTTATTACTGTCTGGAACAGTATCCTCTGGCACTTGCTGATGCTGAAAAATCTATTCAGATGGCCCCAGAATGGCCTAAGGGCTACTATCGCAAAGGAAGTGCCCTGATGGGTCTTAAGGTATGTCCTAAAGTCAAAGCTTTTTATAGATATAGGCAGTTATTAATGATAATTGTGTTTGTATCTGGGATAGGCACATATGCACAGTAAGTGCAGATAGCACTGAATGTTGTCTTTATTTTTTGTTAGCGGTATAGTGAGGCTGAGAAAGCTATGGAGCAGGTGCTGAAGCTGGATAAGGATTGCGAGGAAGCAGTCAATGACCTCTTTTATTGTAAAGTGCTACAGCTTATGGTAAGTGTAAGTGAAAACTGTTATTATGGTTCACATATTCAGCAAATCTTTACAGCCCTTTACAGACAGTAGCCATATTTGCAGAACTGCATGTGATCTTGGACATACCTAACTGTAACGAATATGTATTCTTGCATCGCTTTGTCAGGAACATTGATTCTAATTTAGGCCACTAGGGGAGACCTGATGTGCACCAAAAACAATATAACGTTTTTTTTTGCCTTGTCTTGTTCCCAAGGATCTTGGTTATGAAGAGGAACAAAGTGTGATGCTACTAGAGAAATACAGCACAGTACAGGCTGTTGTAGCAGCCCGAGGTATGTTGGTGAATGAGAATGAATGACTAACTGAAATGAGCACCACAGTAGCCCTTTCAACCACTTGAGGGCGATATTGCTATAGTATTATTTGGTCATAGCAGATTACACAGAGAAAAATAGAAATAGTCTGCGTTATATTTGTTCAGTAAATGACATTTAATTTGTTTTAACAGCAGCAAACCATGAATCTACCCTACTTCAGCCAGGGTAAGTTAAAGCAGATGTTTGCAATGTTTCCTGTATATTGCCTTATTGCATGCATATTGCATGTGTCCCTCATGGGTTTCCTCATTATCTCTCCCTGTCTCCTTCTCCACCACAGAAGCCCTTGCCCTTCTCTCTGGGTGGGTAACGTAACCACAGAACTGACAGAGAAGCACCTGCGGGACCTGTTCAAAAAGTGAGACTGGATCCCTGAGTCTCATTGGGCTTTGCTCTATTAGGCTTGCTGTTTTTTTATTTTTCAACCTGACTCAATTCTGCCTATTGTTGTTGTTGTTCCAGCTATGGAGAAATTGAAAGCATCCGAGTACTACATGAGCGTTTTTGCGCTTTTGTGAATTTTAAGAATGCTGTCATGGCCTCACGTGCAATGGAAAAGCTGAATGTGAGCTTTGTTTTCTGTAGAAGGTTTTAATTTATAATGGAGCCAAGTAATACAGAATAGTGATGAAAATGAAATGCGATCAGTATTTAAGTATCTTATTTAATATATAACCAATTGGTACTATTTGAACAGATTTTGTTCTAAAAGACTCCACTTCTTTAAGGGATTTGCAGAGCATTTATTTGTCTATTTATTTAACAGGGATATGGAATAGAGAACACACGATTAGTAGTTCGGTATCCAGACAGACGCATCCAGAGACCCTTACCTGTTCCCACAGTACCACAGGGTGCAGGCACTTCTGGGTAACAAGCTTTGCATTAATTAGTCTTAATAACTGAACTGTCTTGTTCATTTGAGCAAATGGTTGTGCTGTATGTTGCTCTAGCCATTCACACTGTGCATGAATGTGTTTTTTTTGTTTTTTTTTTTCTTTCTCCAGATCGAGGCGCAAAGGTCCTGTCAATGGGGATGAGTGTTATTTCTGGAGGACCACTGGCTGTCACTTTGGGGACAAATGTCGCTATAAACACATTCCTGAACAGCGGGGCAAAGACAGGAAGCCCTGGCAGCCATGAATCTGCACAGTCATCTCTCTCCGTCTCTCTTGCTGTCTCTCTCTGTCTCTCTTTCATTCTCCACAATCTCTTTCTCTCTCAGCCTTAACGGGGAGAGTTGTCTGAGACTGTGAGAGTTCAGGGACTTTGTTTTGGTGATGTGTGGGTTCTTTCGTTGGGAACAGGGCTTGTATTGTCTTACTACGATGCTTTTGTTTCAGATCAGAAATGACCTCAGTGCCTTTTGGGCTTTGCTTCAGTATCCTCTGACATCACTGCCAACTTCTCATGCTCAAGCATGAGAGTAAAAAGGGGAGCTTTCCTGGGAATAGTGTGCTGACTTTTCTGATGAGACGAGGTTTGGGTGGTGCAAAGTGTTGGGCATTTGACCAAGCCACAGTCACTGTCTGCTGAGCTTTGTGATCAGGCCTGATCGGTCACATCTTCTTCTCTCCTCTCCTGTCTTTTCCTGTGCCAGCACCACCAAACCAAAAGATCAGTGCAGATCAGCTCTGACATTTCAGCTCCTCTCAAGGAAATTCTTCTCATACTGCTGAGGTGTGATGAGGCCTTAGCTCTATTGTCTATATTATTCTTGCACAAAAACATAAAATGCTACAGTTCAAATCGGATCATGTGCCTTTTGTTTTTAAAAGGATTAGTTCAAATGTACAAACACTCCAGGTTTAGTCGACTATGTGTTTGTGACCTTACTTTATTTGATTTATGACTGACATTAAGAAGTTATCAGGCTTAACAGGAGTAAGCCAATTAAGTTCTGTTCTTTTCTCAAAGAGTCCTTGATGTATTCCTTTTTAATGGACACTAATATCAAAACGGGGTATACCCAGCATTTACCAAAGAATGTTGGATCATCTCTTTTTGTTATTTTGACTCCTTTTGTTTTCATATATTATTGCACTTTATACATCAGTACACACTGCTATTTGAAATTTCAAGTATTGATAGAATGGTAGGTTGTATGTTTTAATAGAATTGAAATTTCCCCAAGGTATTCTGTTTAATTATGAAAATTTTTTTTCTTCTCATGATATCGAGCCTTGTATGTTTGCCTTACTATGTCATAGCCATGAAAATTGTTTATTTTATTTATTTTATATTTTTTTTGACAATTTTTAAATTCATAATGGGTATGTTGCTTCTATTGGCTTTCTCGACTAGTTTTGATTTTTCCTTCCAAAAATGTCCTGTAATTTGTACTGTCACAAATAACTTTTTTTAAAACATGTCTGGAAGCAAATTAACTAGATTTTCATATCTCATGCTAAGGATGCTCTGTTTGAGTTTTGTAGTATTGATTAAATAATGGCCAGGCCTTAACCAAAGAGACACTAAACTGGGAGTGCTGAGTTCCAGCTCTGAAGACCTATAGACCTGCAGAATTTAGGGTTTTCTCTCATTAAAAACTTTGCTACTTATAAAAAATTTAACAATTTGAACTCTTTAAAAAGATGATGTCAAGTCAGGTGCTATAGTTTTTTTTAAAAAAAGCTCTAAACTGCATGGTCTTGTGGCCCTTCAGGCTTAAAATCATGTACCCTACTAGTAGCACAATGCTAAAACTGGCATTTTAACCACTACAGAACAAACTATCCAAGGTAGCTAAGAAAACATTTCCCAAAAGGCTATAATGGAGCCCTTTTTCATAGTTAAAATAAAAAAAACATTGGTCTTAATGTAATCCAACATTTGTAAACAGACACAGAAATATTTAAACATAATCTGTTCCTGTTAATGATTATGCACAAGTATGTAATTTATTTCAAACCTGACAAGTGCCTTACTGGGGTCATTTCTATTTACATAAATTATTTTGAGACATTAATGATTATTTTTGGATCCATTGTCTGCATTAAGTAATTATATTCCCCAAACAGAGAAAAAGAACTAAAATGGTGAGCACTTGTGTTGCCAACAAGTAGTACTGTTACTGTATATGAAGAGAGAGCAAAGAGAACTTCTTTTTGATTTTACTTGGGACATTAAGACAGCTAATAATAAACCTCATTACTTATTTTCTTGTTCATGATGTCATGACTTTTTTTTTTCCTCTTTTGGTCATCCATAACAATTTTTTTTCCTCTAAACTTACCTCAAGCAACTACGGAAAATGGGTAGATACATAGATTTACATGCACATACATAGATTTAATTTGTCACTGGAATATTCCTGATCGGGTCATAGCAAGAGGTATTGCTCAAGTCCCTGACAGCCTTCAAGTAGTGACAAAGGTTGCAGCCAAAGAGAACAAGCTCAGCATTAACATAGATTACCATAGTTTAATGGTTTTGTTTGGCTTATGTTTTGTTAATTATTTCCCTCTAGCTAGTATTTTTGTTTGCATTTAAATGTTTTTCTTTGAACAGTTCAGTTCTTCTGGAACCATTGCAAGCATTTTCGTAGTAGAGCCTTGTGTTCCGGTCTCAAGTGTTAATGATATTCTGCACTGTATTGCCAAAGAGCTCATTGTAATAAATGTATGTCTTTAATATCTGTTTTTGTCAGTATTTAGTGTTTTCAGTTTGCTCACATCATGTCAAAAAAAAAAAAAAAAAGCTTTACAGATCCTTGCCTTGGCCTTTTGTTCAGGAGTATGATAGGGAAATTTTAATTCTTAAGTGCAAGGCATCTGCTTTGTCTGCTAGTGTTATTAACACCTTTCTCTTTCTGTGGCTACATAATGAGTAATCAAACCAGATTTTGCAGGACACACACACATATATATACATACATACACTTATGATATTTGTTGTGAAAAGGCATAAGGCACATCCATGACCTCTTTGGATTATTAGATATAAGTTGTTTAGCTGCGTGGGGAAAATCACCGTAAAGGGTCATAAAGAAATTGATATTTGTGCAATCTACTTTCTTGTGCATTGAGCATTCTGCCGCTGTTGAATGTAGAAGAGGTCAGGGAAATTGGTGGTTATAGTGTCCTGTCTTTTTTGTAGTCAAATGCCAGAAGTTGTTTCTGTGGGCTGAAAAGGCAACACCTTTCTCCCCTTTAAAGACTCCATCTAAGAGCCACTCATACTACTTGCAGGTGTTTTGTCCTTCAGGTCTGCGTAGAAGGGGGAATGAACTTCAAACTATGTCTTTATAACTTTACTGCTGCCAGGAATTAAATTCATGTTTGTTTGAACCTGCCAATCACCAGGGGGAGTTGTTGCTCTGGTTAAAACAGACAGATGAAACAATGCATTAAAAAAAAGCTTTTTGACCAAGCATGCTGTTATATTTTTAGTTTATAC
>JBBPDA010000145.1:18560777-18575897 GCA_037974385.1 Arnoldichthys spilopterus
GTCCAATCAGTATAATCAAACACAGCTGGTCTCAAATGAAGGTGATCTCAAGGATGATCAGAAGAAATGGAAGCACCTGAGTTAAATTTCAAAAATGTTTTTTTTTGTCTGTCAATATGGGACGCTGTGTGTACAATAATGAGGGAAAAAATAATAAATTATTATTTAAATGATTTTAGCAAATGGCTGCAATATGACAAAAAGTGAAAAATTGAAGGGGGTCTATATATATGTATGTGTATATATATATATATGTATGTATGTAGTATATATAGTAACAATGAAATGTGACTGTACAGCAGACCTACAGTGGTGGTACTTAATTGAGGTTTATATAAAGTAGCAGAAATATTTATTCTATTTATATGTTTTCGTATCAGATGTCTTGTTGCAAAAAAAGTGTCTTCTCTTCACTGCATCAGGAGAACATCAGGGTTAAATAATCTACAGATTTGTAATATTCTTAGATAGTCGCTCTGTCTTGACTCCAGCCATCTTGAGCTTCTCTCTTGAGCTTCGCTACAAATTTATTGTGGTTTTAGAGTGGAATGTTCAGGTTTTATAGCCCAGACAACTGGTAGCAATCAAATTCTGCTCATTCTGTAACTGCTTCATACTTATTCCTCAGATAATGTCTCTGACATACATGTTTTACTTTTGCTTTGGCAGAGATAACAGCCACACAGAGTGTCATTGTAAAGAAAGTGATGTAACCTGTACTGCTGAGCAGTCTCATTACTTCCGGAAGGGATAGTTAATGCCAGCGTGGTGGTGCTGTGGTTCCAGGTGATACTGTCAGCAGGAAATTAATGTGGGCCTGTTAGTTATAGTATATCATTGCTGTCATGTCAAATCTTCATTATTTTTTACACTATTTGAAAGTGCCATTTGCTATTACATTGTGAGAACATTTTATAACAAATGGACCAACAGAAATGATAAATTATTTGGCATTCAATATATTTTGAATCTGTCAGTGATGGGCTTGTGTTGATAAATGTTAAGCAATTCAAGAGAATGTTTGTCATGCATGCAAATTACATCATATGTTCAGATGTTGCCACTGTCCTTTATATAGTTATTTCTAAGGAGCCAGATTTTAGTGAGAGGTTTGGAAGCAGTTAGAAGGATGGAAACTATGTAAGCCTTTCACACAACCCTTATTCTTACGTTTTTATATATTTGGTGGCAAGTCGGATTCAGTTGAAAAGTTGTGTTTGAGCTCTGAAAGATATCTTTAGACCCAACTCAGTGAGCTCAGTGAGGTCCTCCCAAATGGCTAATATATACATGTGTATATGTGAAAGCTTGAGTGCCAATCTGTGGGACTGTGGTGGCCCTAGAACTCTCTCACAGCCACATGGTCAGGAAATATATTTTTAGTGCTTTAGAATGATACTTTTTCTAGAACATAAATATAGGATAGCAGTGCAGCTGAGGAGGTCCATTCCCTCACTCTTATAGAACGTGTCATCTTAAAGTGTCTTTGAAGATGATTTTAATAGTGCATGTGTGATGCACTTACAAAACAATTAGCAAATAATCAGCAATTCAAACATCTTAGACTATTGGGAAATGTCAGAAAAAACTATTTTTCACATTCTGCTTCAGTAGAAATTAATGGGAAATAAATGGTTTGTTGCCTTTACTCCTAGCCTTTCTCTTTGTGGCTGAGAGGCATTTCTATACAGCTCCCCAAGTGCACTTTTGCACAGGAGTTTGCCTTTTCTTGATTGTAAAAAAACCATGACAGTATATTTCAGTGTAGTACTGTTCATTGTCATTCTTTCCACTCTTTTGGCACTTTGAATCTTAGCTGTAGTGAATTTGACTGAATTCTGTGAAAATGGTAAACAGAAGCATATTTTAACAAAATAGATAGTGGATTTTGTCAAAATAGAAATAAAAAAAGAAAACCCAACTTCTAGAAAAGTTGAGACATTTTGTACAATGCAAAATATAAACAAAATTCTGTTTTTTTATTCTCTTAAACCTTTATTTAAATGACAAAAAGTTTAAAGAAAATGTTTTTATAAATCTTTATGCAACCATGGACTCTGGCAAGTAGCAATGATTTTCCAAAGTGCTCAAAAGCTAATTTGGCTGTATTTATCACAGTAATATTATGTTTTTTTTAGACAGTGCCTTCTGGGGGCTCAAAGGTTGTGCACATTTAACAGCGATTTCTGGCCTTACCATGCACAGACCTTTCTGGGTTCCCTGAATCTTTTATGAATACTTTTTGTTTTGACCATTGTTGATTGACCATCCTTGCATGACATTTGGCACAAAGCATTGAGCCATGCCAGGTCTTTACTTACCTCAAAACTGTGTGACATGAATGCTCTATTAGTTTTTCACTCTATTTTGTCCTATCTTATTTAGGAGTGTGTTGTGGGTGTCAAAATCAGAATTTTCAGTCTGAGTTATTCAGTCAAGACATTTAAATTTATCTATATATACTTTTGTCAGTTAAATAAAGGTTCAAGTAAATTTGCCAATTGCAGATTTAGGTTTTTATTGCATTTGACAAAATGTCGTTTCCAGAAACTAAATTTGTATAAAAGAGAAGTAATATATATAAAAATAGATTGTTGTTCTGTTTTGCCACTTAGAACTGATTAGTTGTACCCCCCCCCCCAAAAAAAAACAACCCTTTTCTATGTGGGATAAAGTGGTTAAATATTTTTTTACATTTGATTTTACATTTTGACACCTGAAGGAATGTAATACTCTTGACATCTCAGCAGCAAATTAGTGAGTTTTTCAAAAGCTGAATTCAGACACTAAACTCTTATTTATACAAGTCTCTGACCCTCTAAGACATGTGTTTGACACCAATGACTTACCATTAAGTTGGTATATTCTGCAGGAAGGCAGTGTTTTATCTAGAGTTACAGCTTATAGTAATTGGAGTAATTTATAGGCAATTACAATTAAGGTCTCTAACCTAATCTAACATGACCTCACCATGCTGTACGTGCCTGCTGGGACACTCTACATAGTTCCTGTCTGAGGCAGACAAGAATTTTTCATTCGCCCACTAAGCATCTCAGAAAGACCAAGGAGTTCCACCCCATAACTGCTTTTACTGGATGCTCCACTGAAGATGCTATAATTATATGTTAAGAAGCTGAGGATTTCTAAGGATCTTGTCTGAGGGGAAAAGGTGCTCAATTACAGCTGCACTATATGGACTGCTGTGTCAGCATCAGTCACCAGGGAGATTCGAAGACTTACTCCACAATTTAGTTTAATTATCTTGTTCCTTAACTTCTGGAGTGAGGTATTACTTAAACTTTTTGGTGACCTGTTTTGTCTTCTAAAGTGTGTTGGTCAAATTGCCTGTGATTGAGTGGCATATTTTAATTTCCAATGAGTGTTCCTCATTTTAACTCATCAGGGTTCCTGAGATTAATACCAGGATGCAAATCAGTCAGATGTACATGAATTATATGGAGTTTTTTGCTGATATGTAGCAATTTATACATAGAGCAAAATTAAAATGAGAAGATCTCCACTTGGCAGATTTATGTTTTATTTTCCCACTGAGAAAGTTAGTGACATCTCAAATCAAATTACAATTTGGTTTTAAGCCCAGGGGTTCCCAGCTTAAATATATCCCTGGGTGTTGTTTGTCAGTAAAGTAATAGTCACCTGTGGATGCAGAAGACTACAATCAGCAAATTGTATAATGCTGAGCAATGTCGAGGTAACAATTACATAACTATAGGAGGCTTACCAAGGCTAGCCCTTGATGCAAAACAGCGGTCTTGTAGTTGATGGACAAAGTGACTGTAGGTATATTATATTCTATTGTCATTTTTATAACAAAACCAAATTGTTCTTCACTGTAATGCACATTAATATAATGAAACATTAATCCAGGTCTCCAGGTATAGTATAGTGCTGTAATAAAAATCTCTGCTTTACAGCTTAACAATTGTTCTTCGTAAAGACAGATGCCACTGTAAAACATGCTCATACACATTTTTTGAAAAATGTCTTTCCTTTTTTAAGGTAATGAATACATTTCTCTGTCATTGTATTTTCAACATTTGTACACAATAGCATATGACAAACTCTGCCAGGATCCAGTAAAGGAGAGAGTGCACGTGTAGAATGATGCTGAAAACAGTAGTATGATTGTTGTGTCAAAACAGGCCAGCCCTCCCTGTCATTAAGCTTCACTGGTTTAGTAGTAAACCAAGGGT
Source organism: Arnoldichthys spilopterus (assembly GCA_037974385.1). Classification (NCBI taxonomy): domain Eukaryota; kingdom Metazoa; phylum Chordata; class Actinopteri; order Characiformes; family Lepidarchidae; genus Arnoldichthys; species Arnoldichthys spilopterus. The sequence goes on from JBBPDA010000145.1 coordinate 18,564,992, forward strand.
GGAACTCCGAGACTAATTACATGAGCAGGTGGGTATTTTAGTGCCAGAGACTGTCAGGAGAAATTAAAAACAGACCACTAGTTGTCTCAAAACATTCTTGATGGATGCAGAATTTTAATTCAAGTACAGATTTTAACATTGTTCTCAGGCCTCAAGCTTGTTGATGTTTTAGAGTCCTAGGTGGCCACCTAAATAAATTAATCTAGGATAAACACTGAATGAGTTGGGTTTTAACTGTGTCTCCGCATTAAAAAGGACATGTTAGTATGGAGTGATGGACACATCTAAATTTATCTAACACAATTTTATTGGGTTAATCGAACTTTGAATACTAAGCAAGTACTAAACTCAGAATAAGTAGTACAACTGGACTCTCTGGGCCTCTCTAGTGTCTACAGTTGTTCACAGCATTAGCCATTGAAGCTGCTGCTTTAACCAGTTTGTAATTTACTTTGTCGTGCACTGTGGCTTCTCATCAAAAAAAGATTAGAGCAGCAAAGACTACATATGGAAAAATACAGAATATCTTCAGAGTAATCACAGATCACAGCTGACCCTGTGTATTTAAACAATGTTTACAGTTGGTGATTATGATGAAGATTGCATACTGTATGTCTGTGTCACTGCAGTGGATTTTAAAAAACCTCTCTCTTTGTGTTGTTTTTGACTGCTCACTGCTATGATGCTGGTTAGCTGGTGCTCTGTGAAGGTCAGATTGTTTTTTGTGCAGTAGCGCCTTGCCCATTCCAGCATGCCAGCACTTATGTTTTCGGAAATGTCTGTTTTCTGAACCAACATTTTTGAAAGAATTCTCTGACCCCTAGAGCTGTCAAAAGTCAGTGTGTGTGTGTATGTTTGGGGTAAATTCATTGCTTAGAAAAAACACCCATGTTTGCAACTGCTTTTTATTGGTCCAGATGAATGCAAATAATGATAAGAAATTTGTTTTTTATCCTCTCAAAGTGTTCATGTACAACTTCAAAACTGGTGCAACATCAACTTTTTCTAATAGTCATACAGTGTAACTTGAGACATTCAACTGAAACATCCCCTATGAACATCAACATGTGTTTCTAAGTATTGTCTGTGGTGACAGTCACTCTACGTAGCCACAGATTTTTCTATTTGCACCCGTGAACAAGTCACACACTCACAAACCCAGGCATGCATAGGGAGGACATTCCAAGTGTACCAAAAATATCAAGCATAAAAAGCGTAACTGGAACTGACTTGGTTTAGGGGTGGGAACAATGAGTCCTTACTGTAACTGCCCATTTGCCACAAAACCACATGTTCTGCTGGACTTGTTTTGCTCCTTAAATATTTATTTTGGGCATATATTTATCTGTATACACAGTCTAATCTCAGAGAACTTTTTTTTTTGGCTGATGGAGCAAAAATTCTGTTACATGGCTGATTGTTTGCAATTTTTTGTTTTACTTTAACATTTAAGACGTCACTGTTTTATTAAATACACCATTTTTCTTCTTCCAGAAAAATATGGGATGAAAAAGTAAAGGACCCCTCTACCAGGTATTACCTGTTGCATCTTGTATCCATGTGGCTAATAACCAAGCTTAATATGCTGAAAGAAAATGTAATGCATTATATAATGTAAGATTTACTGTGCTGTAGAGGTCACCCTAAACAGCCTAATATTTCATTTACTGACTTTCTGCTCTACCTTATCTTCCCCAAAAGGTTGAGTTTCATGGCCAGAAAAAAAGGTTTTTGGGTGGAGAAGGTGCATTGCCTAGGTACAGAGTCTAGTTTGAAAGAGTGCCATGCACAGCTGTCCATCCCTCGCAGCTCTACACCCTGTAGGAATGGTCGTCATGCAGTGACCCGCTGCATACCAGGACCCCAGTTTTCACGCATGTCCTCAGGCAGGCCTCAAGCTCCACACCCAAACAAGGTAATTATACATTTTTATAATACGATTCTGCTATCCTGAAGTCCTGAATAGTACATTGTGATAAGTAAAACAATGTGAGTTCACTCACATCCGTAAGAAAGTAACTGTAGATTTCAAACCCCCCTTATCCTGTGGCATGTATTACTCATCTCATAGCCCATCGTGCGTCTGAAGGCAGGACCTCGTCTGGGAGAGGGCAGGGTAGAGGTTCTGCGTGAAGGAAAATGGGGAACCGTGGTTGACCACCTTTGGGACCAAACCTCTGCCAGTGTGGTGTGCAGAGAACTGGGCTTTGGTACTGCCAAAGAAGCTCTTACTGGAGCATACATGGGACAAGGTGAGACAATGCATGGTTTTTAATGTAAGGAGGAAAGAGTGCCTTGAGCAGCATAAGGAAGTATACATCTATACAGTAGGTACACAGCTCAGCTCAGTGTATCTAATTTAAACACCACAGATTTTCTGTAGCCTTAATGACAAAAAAACACATAATACTGGATTTGTGGACTCAAATTTGTTAGTTTTTTTTTTTCATTTGGGTGGTATTTATGTTTTGTTCATATTTTTGTGGCTAAGAATTTCTATTTTGTTCTTAAATATAGCAAGATTATTCTGTTAGGTAGTTACAGTTGTTAAGGAACATAGTAGACTGGGCTACTTAAAAAAAAGAAACAAGTGGTGTCTTAAGAGATGGTTACATCAGGTGAGATACTGGCTTGATCAGGACAGTCAGCATTGGCTGTCTGAACTAATGGACATGCAGTGATGGAGATGCTGTGACCTTTAAATTTATTCCCCCAAATAATACATGCCATATTTCTATCACAAAAAAACTCTTCACTGTCTGTAGCTAAGTAAAGGCCTGGCTGGTACAGCTATGTTTGTGTTTCCGCTTTCTTTGAATTTAAGCACACCAGCTTTTCTAAAGGCCTGGAGATCAAAAACAATTTTCATTCTATTTTACCATAGTACTCTTTAGACGTTTTATAGACATGTATAATTTTCCAAGTGCAGCTGAGGCCACAAAAACATATACTAAGGAAAAACAGGGCATAAATTAGCATTCAGATGATAGAAAAGAACTAAATTCTTTGAGACAGTTATAAGGCAACAAGCTGAGATCCATGGACCAGGCTGTGGCGCCCAGAGGGGAAAGTGGGTTTAAGAGATCCAAAAGGTCAGAAGTGGGAATATCTGTGCAGACATGTTTAAAAACTGCTAAATTCCTTTCGCAATTTCTATAGACTTTATGTGAAGCATAACAATTTTTAATGCAATCTGTGTGATATGCACATGATAATCATGTTTAAGTCTTGGAGCCACATGTGCCAAAAAACAGCTCCCTCAATGCCAGAACTCCCAGCAGGATAAAAGTGAGATTGTCTGCGATAGTGTCTTTGAATGACTTGTTGCGATAGGAGACTAGTTTTATATCAGTGAGATCATACAGAGAATGGTCTCTCTGGCCCCATTTACTCTTAAAACCGTCTCGAGGTTTGTGTGTGCTCATTCCAACCAGAATACATTTGTAAGTAGACCCAGCATGGAGATCTGTATTTTTTATTTTGTTATATTTAAAGTCATATCCTTATTTTTTTTTTAAATCTGTTTCACTTGGCTCAGAAAGAAAGGTCTCATATAGCAATTTAGTCTGCTGCTAAAATTACATTATAGACATCCCATCAAGAAAAAAAAATGTATGTAAATTTAAATGCTGTTTAATTTTATTGAGAAAATTTTTTTTTTTTTCAGAAACCACTGTCTTGTGAAACTCTTTATTTCATTATGTCCCCAGAGCCACTCCCTTTCCATTGGCCATTTTAGTGTCATTTAATCTATGGTTTCAGCTCACTTCCACTTTCCACTTTTAAATAGCATGACTCTCTGACTGTATTTAGTTTTATTTATTATTTTAAAGGTGATTTTCAGATATGATGAGAAGAAACTCTGATTAAATTACATATCTGCTGCTTTTCTTGATCACATCATCAGCTGCCGAAATTACAGGGACAATAGATGACTGTCTATTTCCTCTTCTAACCAGTGGTATATTTCTGTCCCTATATGTAATTTTCTCTGTGAGGTATACATCCACATGAAACCTCAAGACTAAAACCAATCTCATGTGATTCCTTCGATGGTTGAATGCTTTCCCAGACTTCTGGCAAAACTGGGTTCCTTTAGATAGTGTGGTTATCATGTTTGTCCCAGTAACTAAACAGTCAGCGAAGATTTCAGTGGCTGAGTTGAAAATGGCATTTTGATGACTTATAGAACTTAACAAAACACTGCACTGCAATTCAACACAACCACGTTGTGTCCACAGCCACTTCCCTAAGCTTCAAAAAGCATTTCTCTAAAACTGCCTTAGCAGCATCAAAAGATATGGAATATGTCCAATGTCACCTCTCTCACATTTATGTTATTCATACTCATCCTAATTCTCGTTTTTACTGAGTAACTTTTGTTATTTTAACTGGACCCAATCTTCTGAAAGGGAGTCTGGCCACATTTTTGGTTGTTGAGAGCAAACAAAGTAGGAAATGATGTGTGACTGCACTTAGAATGTTGTAGTCCTTATCTTCAGAGAGCTGGCAGACAGACTGTGCTGAAATCTGTTGTCTATGAGGTGCAGCTGTGATGGGACAAAAACATTTTATGCAAACAGGCAGATGCAAACATACTGATCTTTGTCTTTTTCAATTGCTAGCTCCTACCTTCATTCTGATGGTAGACGAATGGATGTAAGAGTAGGTTAATTTAATTTCCTGGCTTCCTGTTTATTCCTGGTTGCCAGTAGAATGTAATGGATGTTGAATTACAAAATATTGAATCACTTTTTTCAAAAGTAATGTATGGAAGAAAAAAAAAACAAAAGACAGATAAATATACTAGAGCTTTGTCCCATTGAGCATGAAGGTTTTATTGACCATAATGGTGTACATGTGGTTCATCTTAGTCATTTTTATATAAAAAGGAATCTAATGATGTTTGTGGTCTGATATTATACAGGAACTGGCCCAATCCATGTGAACTCAGTTCAGTGCACAGGAACAGAGAGCTCAGTTTTGGATTGCTTCTTTCAAGAAGTCCAGCCATGGACGTTCAAACACACCCAAGATGCCTCTGTGAAATGTAATGTTCCTAAGACAGGAGTGGAGACCAAGGTACATTGTCCCATAAAACTGAAATCTATGGCTAAATAAACACAATTAAAATGAACACATATGCTTCAGTTGCTATTAGAATTGCAAAAAATTAGGTTTAATGCAGCACCTTTTTGGATATCAGGGACTGTGGGAGTGAATGATTTTTTGTCATGAACACAGCACACCACAGTGAAATATTACCTCTGCATTTAACCGAGCTGTGTAGGAGCAGTTCGCAGCTGGGCAGCGCCCGGGTAGCAGTGCTTAAGGATGGTACCTTGCTTATGGGTACCTCAGGTCATAAAGGTAACTCCCTAACCATTACATCACCACTGCCCCTAGATATTTAATATCAAACTGTGCTTCTGCTGGTGCTTGTTTGAACAAATGATCAGAGTATTTTTTGTAAAGACATAAAGTCCTAGGTTCTCTATAATCCTAAACTGTGGAAAAGTTTAGACAACATTTAGACAAAGCTTAGACATTGAAAAGCTGTTATGCAAAATGTGGTAGCTGAAAAAATAATTAAAGTGGAAATCAGCATTGTTCTGTTACATCAAAACTTTGACATTTGGCATCATTGTGGGCAGTGGCGGCCCAGTGGCCTAGGATGCTGCCTTAGGGACCTGAAGGTCCCAGGTTTGAGTTCCAGCCCGGGCACTACTGAGGTACCCTTGAGTAAGGTACCGTCCCACTACACTGCTCCCTGTGCGCTGTTGGTAGCTGCCCGCTGCTCCACGTGTGCACGTGTGATGGGTTAAATGCAGAGGTCACATTTCGTTGTGGTGCTTGAGTGTGTTCGCAATGACAAAGAGTCACTTTCATATGTGGTATTTATGTACGTTTTGTACTGCTTTTAATCTTTTACCCGAGTATTAACAGATACTTTGATGAATGCTAGACTGATTTGTGTGTGTCAATATGAGATTTATAGCTGCCTTTGAACTTAAATGCATGACCTTATGCCAAGGTTTGGGCACCCCAGTCAAATTATGTTTTGCTGTTTTCCTATCAACAAAATGTATCTGTAGTGAACCCCCTTCATTCCTCTATGTAAAATTTGACAATAATCACAGTCAGTTGTATGGAGGACAGTAGTAAGAGCATGTTTCAAAATATGTAATTGACCATGGGTACTCTTTTGCAAAAGAGTATATAAATTCTAACAACTTGTCTCTGTTTGCATCTGCGTGTGTTTGCGTATTTCAGGTGAGGTTAGCAGGAGGCAGAGAGCCTGGAGAAGGTCGCGTGGAAGTACTCTTGGAGGTTGGGGGCAGGAAGCACTGGGGAGCAGTATGCAGTGAGAACTGGGGCATTAATGAGGCTATGGTGGTCTGCAGACAGCTAGGCTTTGGTTTTGCTGCACGGGCCCATCAGGTAAGACTACACATAGCACAAGAGACAGTTTAAGAATGCAGCACTTTCCAGTATTTACTGAATGTGTCACTTGTTCTGTTTTCTCTAAACACTACCTCAATTAAGTCTGTGTGTGTTGTGCGTTGTCTATGTATGCGCACGGTGCATGTTTTGGAGGAAGGTGGCTTTTAAACACATAAGCCTTATACAGTAGTTGTTCTGTGATGGTAAATGGGTGGGCCCAGTGAGTATAGACATTGCTGGCAAATATTGTCTTTTAAGACGTAAAATGTATGGTAAGGGTTTTAAAAATATATAGCACAGAACAAGTGTCTGTCTGATGTGCTATAAGCATGTGTAGCCATGATAAACAGCATTCACTGCAATAGAAAAAGAAATGACTCTGTAGGGGAAATCTCTGCATGGGTTCAGGAACACTTCCAAAACACTTCCATTGTCTGTTAACCCAGTTTGTTGCTGCATTCATAAATCTCTACCATGGAAAGAAGAAATCATATGTAACCATGACCCAAAAATGCTATTGTCTTTTCTGGGCCTGAGCTTATTTAACATTGCTGTTTTCAGATTTATTTAAAACTATTTTCAATTAAATACACAGTTTACATGATTTGCATATCATCCTTTTTCATCAATCATCATTTTTATTTATATTTTACACAACATCTAGACTTTTTTGAAAATAGCACTAAGACTTATAGTAGTTCACTTATACTAGGTTCATAGTAGTTACTGATTACTTTAAGAAATACAGTATTTACTAATAATGTTCTTAAGGTTAAAGACTTAATAATGGGTGTACAGTTTAAGCAGTTCATGTAGCACTGTTAAATCATAAGATTATTCCTTAGTATGATCTGTTTTGTGGAATATGCATCAGTGAACAGAAGAAATTATTGACAGTGAACTATAATAATGCTGTCCTTTTAACAGGATACATATTACTGGCAAGGAGACCCTAATGCTCAGGAGGTAGTACTGAGTGGGACTCACTGTGTAGGTACTGAACTGTCCATCCAGCAGTGTCGTCGTAACAGTTATATTCACTGCCCACGTGGAGGAGGACCCAAATCTGCTGGAGTCACCTGTTCTGAGAGTGAGTGTTTATCAATCAGTTATGTATGGTCCTGCTCAGAGAAATTAAGATTTTTAGATAAGTTATAAGGGTGGCAAGGTGGTGTAGTGGTCAGCACTGTCACTTCACAGCGAGAAGGTCCTGGGTTCGATCCCCAGGTCGGCTACGGGTGCCGTTCTGTGTGGAGTTTGCAAGCTCTCCGCATGTTCGTGTGAGTTTCCTCTGGGTGCTCCGGTTACCTCCCACAGTCCAAAGGCTTGCAGTAGGTTGATTGGATTATCTAAATTGCCTGTAGGTGTGAATGGTTGTCTGTCTATGTGTTGCCCTGCGATGAGTTGGCCCCCTGTCCTGGGTTTACCCCGCCTTAGGCCCGCAGTCAGCTTGTATTGGCTCCAGCTACCCCGAAAACAGAAGAAAGGTTTAGAAGATGGATGGATAGATAAGTTATAATTTTATTAGCCCAGATGACACTAAACCTTAAGTTAATTTTTTTTTATAAATTAAAATAAAATATTGCCCTTTAATAAACCCAAATCAGTCTAAACAGAAGCAATAACATCTACAGACACAAGACTGATTATCAGCATCAGAATTTCATAGTATTCAATGCAGAATGGCATGAAAGTATGCCTACATTAATTTCAGCAGTAATTTCAACTACATTTTATTTTGAGGTAACAAGGACCATACTGGTTCTATTATTTTTTTTTATGTATGGAGTCCTTTACATGAACATGTTCAAATTCGCATCATCCTACTCCTCTGTGCTCTAGCTGCCCCTGACTTGGTAGTAGATGCACAGCTGGTGCAGGAAACAGCATATTTGGAAGATCGTCCACTACACCTGCTCACCTGTGCCCATGAAGAGAACTGCCTGTCCTCCTCAGCCAGACGCATGAACTGGCCATATGGTTACCGGCGTCTGCTGCGTTTCTCCTCCCGCATCATGAACCTGGGCAGGGCTGACTTCCGGCCACGTGCTTCACGAGAGTCCTGGACGTGGCACCAGTGCCACAGGTGAGTAATAGCAACCATGACAAAAGACCCCTTACTACAAAATGGCTTTACACTTTTATTTTCGTTATGAGTTCATGGATTTTTAAAGTAATGAGACACAACAAGGCTTTTAATGTCAAATTAAGATGGTGTGACGTGAGTTGTGTATGTGTTGTGTTAGGCCTCTATATGTCATGAACAGTATTTTGATAAAGGTTGACCTGGTCAAACAAGGCTACATTCTGTTCATTCATCTTACCCCTTTACAAGTGTTCATTGTTGAGTGGCTGACTTGCTCATTGAACCAAGTTAACATGCTTTCTGTACAAAATATTACTATACAACTAAACATTACTATAAAACTACTATAGCAGTTAAACACTCTCCAGGCCTTTACCATAGGTCTGCAGTTAAATGACAATTTGCCATTGTTTTAGTGACATGGGATTTTTCCTTAGCTTTTACTGTGATAAAGTGTGACAAAGTGCAAACCATTTCTTCTACAGGGTTGTAGGATGCCAGTAACATTGTTGTTACAAAAAATTTGTTGTTTCCTCAAATCTACAACCTTTAAAAAGATTGTAGCTCATTCTGTTTAAACAAGGCGAGCTGTTGTGAAGAATGTGGAGGCTCTGATTAGTCCTGGGCTATACCTTCTTTATTAATCTCTTAAATTAACAACACCAAGGTTTGCATTTCAAAGCAGGTCATTCAGACCTAAATAAACAGTGTTGCAAACATGACCCTGCTGAGGCATCAACAGCTTTCTGTAAGGGCTGTTATCGTGGCAGCCAACACCTTCATGCTGAAGCAGTGAGGTCATTCAGTAGCATGACATAGTAACTCACTGTTCACTCCTCATTCACAACCCAGCCTTACTAAACTGCAAGCTAAGGTGTTTCCAAACATCTATTAAACCCTAAATGTTCAAGCTTATTATTCGGTTAATAATCTTAAAACTTGTTCAGTAAGTTATATGAATGAGTCTCTAAATGAGTGCTGTAAATTTCATGAGAGGTTATGAGAAAGAGAAATACACAATTTAACCTACTCATGGGTCCTGAGTTAATATGTTTAAAATATTCCAACAATTTAACATATATTGTAGGAGAATGCATTGTTAAGTGGGCAGAGAGTGATCTGATTATGGATTCACAGGCACTACCACAGCATTGAAGTGTTCACACACTATGACCTTCTCACACTGAATGGAACCAGAGTGGCAGAGGGACACAAAGCCAGTTTCTGTCTAGAGGACACATACTGCCCTGATGGTAAAAAAGTGGTTTAGATTTTGTCTCAGATAAAAGAAAGAGTTAAATACTCATTTAGATATTTAACATTTGATCTGATGGTGTAAACACAAAGTGCCCCATTGTTTCTTTCTTTCTTTTTGTACTTGTTTAGGACTTCATAAACGGTTTTCATGTTACAACTATGGAGATCAGGGAATTTCTGTTGGTTGCTGGGACACATATCGTCATGATATTGACTGTCAGTGGGTTGATATCACTGATGTCAGGCCAGGGGATTACATATTTCAGGTATGCTTCTGCTATTTCTATACAATACTCTGTAAGGCATTATTTAATTTTTCTATACTACTGTAGCATTTTTGTACTATGTTCTGAATGCATTTCTTACACTTTTCAGATCCTCCTGACAAAAATGTCTTAGATCTTCTCAGGAAATAAGTGTTCCAGAAATTAGATTCAGTGATAAAAGTAGACTTCCCTTCATGGTGTAAAGGCAGGAATTTTTAACCACTTTCTCTGTCATTAACTTTGTTACATGTTTATCATGCAAATCATTGAGCGCCACACCATCAAAGTCAGCACTTCTAAGCTTAGGTCTGTTTCACCCCTAGCAGGCCTCACTCCATGCACAGTGAAATCTCTAAGAGCCACCTTGGGCCTGTTTTTTTTAGACATCACGGCTGTAAAAGATGGGTTAATGAGGAGTTATGTTTTAATTACAGTGTACCTACGTTCCTTCACCATTTTAAAGATTTACTTACTCTAAACGTCTCCAAGATAGAGCACATATATTTTAGCTGTGTTTTTCAGATGCTAATTACAAACAGGCAATGTGCTGGAGCTATTTGTGGCAAAGCATGGTGTTGTGGTAATGCTCAAAGGTCAGGGAATCCATTTGATCACGTGGCTACACGCAGACCCATACCAACCAATACAAATAACAAAGATGGCAATCTCATCTGCAGTAGCCACACAATGTGGGTTCAGTACAACTTGTAGAGAATGTAGATGATGATATGACTTAACTAAAATCTCATAATCATCATGCATATTTTTTTTCTTTCTTTTTAACTTTGGAACTAGATACAAAACATATTTTAAAAGTGTGTGAGTGTCTATATAGGAGCAAATGTTCTGCTAG
>JBBPDA010000145.1:18591804-18615754 GCA_037974385.1 Arnoldichthys spilopterus
ATCTATCTATCTATCTATCTATCTATCTATCTATCTATCTATCTATCTATCTATCTATCTATCTATCTATCTATATGATTGGATAGGAACAGAGCAGTTGCTCCATTTCTGATAATGGTCTGAAACTGGACACTAAGATGTACTGAAAGCCACACAGATTACGTTTTTACATGTTATGTCACTTAAACCTAGAGTGCCAGCTTTAATATAAATATGCATATGCAACACCTAAACCCTTTTGGTTCACCTGAATAGGGCTCTTTCACTGTATGGAAACTCACCGCATCTATACAGGATTTTGTCAACCTTTATGAGGAGCAGTGATGACGGGTGATTTGGGGAGTGTGGGAGATATATGGCAGCATCCATCAGCAGGTAGCCTGGCAGGCACAAGGAGCTAGTGGAAGAGAGAATCTGCCAAGGACATTTTAGTGTGCTGTCAGGCTAAGATGATGTACGGGCCTGCTAATAAACCAACATATGTGTTCTCCTTCACTGCAGATTGAAGAAAGATCAGCAAAAATCCACATCTACTGTGAAGCAAATCATGTTGTATCACAGCAACAGGAAATCAGATGCAGCATAAATAAAACATTATATTGTGCTTATACAACACAAAAGAAAGTCCTCATAATAATCAACAATTTAAAACAAATTGTCTCACAGTATGAGGGATGAAACATTTGTGCTATATGTATATATTTGTATATATACATATATATGTATATATAATATGTATATATTGTCATATTATTGTGATCTTACCCATATCTAGAGGTATCAGTTTTAGAGTAACCCAATTTTTTCTCCCTTCAGTTGCTGACACAGAGGGCATTTTTAAATGTCTTGGCAATCTCCACTCTTTATAATATAAACACTGATTTCTATCTCAACTCAAGTTGCCCTTCTCTCTTTATGGGGCCCTTGCCAGCAAGGTAATGATAATTGGGACATAAGACTTAATTGACAGTAATTAAGTCTGCCAAAAGTCATTGAGCGGATATCTCTTTAGAGCACATTTGAGGGGCTACATCCAGAGCTAACTGTACCATATAAAGCAAAACAACATACTAGCTCAAGCACTCAACTTGATGGTCTTTGCCATTACATGTCATAACACTGGTTATGTATTTCTAAAAGTCTCAATTCAACATTGCCAAAGTGATCCTAATGACCAGGGACAGCAGATGGAATCAGCTTTTTAAAATGTGTATTATATCTTGCAGGTCTTGTCTAGGTGTTACACAGCTTTATTTGTATTTATCCCTTAAATAAAATACACACTATGTATGTTTGGGGGTGAAATTATACTGAATATTTGAAGTAGAACTAGACATCTAGTCTAGCCTTCCTAATTAAGCAAGGGGGATGTTTGCTTCTCCTTGATTAGAATGCAAACCTTCATCAACATTGGACATGATTTACTGAATTTATTGAAATTTATTGAATGTCTTTTTTTGTCATATTTGCTGGATTTGACAATTATATGTATTCTAACAATAATTACATATTTTGATTCTTTAGTTAAGTTCCCTTTTTCCATGACCATAACAAATCTGCAACATCCTTAAATGCAACATCCTTAATCACCCACTGACATTAAAAATCAGGGAAAACATAAATGAAGTTAGACTAAAGGCTGATGACTAATTAATATCAAACATTTGCAAATGAAAACGCTCATTAAATTCGATCTGAGATCTGGTTCGTCCCTTACCTTACATTGTGAAAGATTATGAGGATAAGGAGCTGATCTCTCATCAGGAAAAACCTGAAGCGTGGAGGCAGCCTTATACATGCGCTATTGAATTAGAAAGAAATGAACATATATAAATGTATATATATATATATATATACATACACATAGGTAAGGTATTTATATATACCTTACCTTACATTCTACATATTGCAATTAAATAAAATATTCGTTTCTCTCAATACTTAATTCAATAGTGCATGTATAAGGCTGCCTCCACGCTTCGGGTTTTTCCTGATGAGAGATCAGCTCCTTATCCCCACCTCATAATCTTTCACAATGTAAGGTAAGGGACGAACCAGATCTCAGAGGCGCAGTTAAGCTTTACCCTCCGTGCACGTGATTGGCTGCGCGTTTAAATATTCAACGATCGCTCTTACTATTGGCTGAATTCATTCACAACTGATTTCATAAAGCAATTTCTTCTGAAGTTGTGTGAAAGGACTATTGTTATAGGACCCCAGAGACCAGGGTACCTCGTGTCCACTGAGAGCCAAAGCGGAGGACATTACTACCTGCCCATCGCTGCCCATCGTCTTTTCCTCATGTAGGTGCCGATGCTTGTCCGCTGCATGCTGGCTGGGCTGAGACACTCACTCTTAGTCCTGAAGTTCTGCGGGAGCTGCATAAATATGTGCGCCTCATGTGTGATTACGCACATAGGTTAGCTGTCCGGTGTAGATGAGCGTTGGCTAGTTTGTCAAAGCGAGATGCCTGTAATGGTGAGCGAAGTTTGTACGAAGTGGAAACGCATGGTCGTCATTGTTTTTCGCTTCCGACAGTACTTACTGGGTTTACTTCCAGCGTTTAGCTTGCGTTGCATTAGTTCTTTAGACGGCGTTTTGACTGATTCACTATCAGGGCTTTGTTAAATTAGTCGCATGGTTCGTGCATTTACGTGAATATTGCACTCATGTGATAACTTTACCGGCAGCTCCTGCGTTCTCGAAGTTCCCTCGAGTTTCTGGCTTTGAGTTTTGAGTTTGTTGTACTGTTTCTTGTTCTTACTATTATCTACACTGGAGAGACACCATCTGCCGGAATCAAATTCCTTGTATGTGTTCATTCACATACTTGGCCAATAAACCCGATTCTGATTCTGATTGAGTGCGTGTCGCTGATGTCCTTCACACTCTTGAGTTCGTGTTTAGAAACTGAAGATGCGGGGCTTTGTCGCAGTCCTATCAGGATGCAAGGATGCAGGATAGCTTGCGCAAGATGAGGGCAAGTGAGTCATAGATCCAGTGGTCGAGTTGCTCTAGAATAGCCTGCGTCTCTCAATGACACACTAATGAAAACGTTCTTGGCAACTTAGAATAACTCGAAATACAATCCTAATACATCCCATTTCCACATGGATGAAACGATGACAGTTAGACTGTTGAGCATTATTGTTATCCCCTTATCCCAAATTAAAATGCACTAAAACTTCAGAAGCTGGATACAGAACTCAAAAGTTCATGAGCTGCTGCAGAGTTAAACCAGTTTTAACTAGTAGATTAAGTTATTCATTGGTGATCATTGACTGCTAAGCATCATTTCTGTAAAAGACCACATTAAAATTGTTCTGTGTACATTTTATGCACTGCATAATTTATATGCCAATTTTTCCATCAATACCACATATAAGTCTGACACTGGCCACAGATGTACTGAGTTATAGGGAATCAGCAATAATTTCTCTTCAATATGGACGTAATTTATTAATTTCAGTTTGGTTCTGTGTGGAATTGGTCAACAGTGAAAATGTTGGAAATGGCCACACATTTCTAACAGCTTTCCTCAGCATATTACAGCAACAGATACAGTACATATGTTGTTCCCTTTTCATCATCAGCATTGCAGCATCTCTGCCCCAACCCATAATGTAAGATGTTCTCCATCAGTCGTATCACTGTATTAAACACATCTTCCATCTTCCAGCATGATTTCCTCAGTCAATATAGCCATTATACTTATTGTGTGTGTTTAAAATAAGTCTTCATTATTTCAGTTGAAAGTTACAAGTCTGTTGTGAACTCTGGGGTAGTTTGGAAGCTTCTGCATCCTATTTAAAATGCTCCTTTTAGTTTTGTGTTATTTAGGGTTAGGTTATTTACAATTTTCTGAGAGTGCATTTCTGTGTGCAGATGTGATTGTATGTATTTTAAAGGTACCTGCAGCTGCATGAGTCCAGGACACTAGTAAAGTGAATGAGAAATTATGATTTGGGGACATTGCAGTATAATAATAAAGTCAGTTTCATCATAAATCCTGCCAGCTTGTAAAGGCTCCCATAATCTTGCTCCACATATCTGTGATGCCTTCATTATACTCACGTCTGTTCTTCCGCATCATCCCCTCTCTTTTCTCTTTATGGAATTTATAACCCTCTTTTGATTATATTGCATATGGTAGTATGTTTGAATCATTGTACTATTTTAATCTAGCATCAGTTATCTTTATATTTAAAGGTATGCAGATTTTCTGGTTTTTATCATAAATTTGTTAGGAAGTCACACAAGGTCAGTTTTATGGACATGGCTTAAACCTAGACTTAGACTAAACTGCAATGCCATTGCTGTTTTACTGTAACAAATCATATTTAGTCAAAGTTTAGGCTTAATCTAAAACTGGCCCATGTAGAAAAATATCAGTTTAAACATATCCTTATGTTAAGTAACTGTGTATCCCTGTAATTCGAAATCATACAAAATGTGAAGTCTTTTTCTTCATGCGTCATGGTGATTCCATACAGTATGTCTAGCGCTAACTATACATGACTAAATATATGATTCTCATACTCCAAAAAATGTCTCTGAAACTCTTTGTCACATATAGATTTTTCTGTCTGAAGTGTCTGTCCCATGTGCAGTGACAGTACTTTCTCTCAAGACTTAAATTGGACCTGGCCCTTTCACCTGTCTCCCGATTTATGTTCTTGAGCTGTAGGTGTAATGTTGACCTGGTAATTGTCTTTTAACAGAGAAAGCCATTCAGTGAGCTGAAGGACAGACTTGTATCATGTATCACTTTGTACAACATTTCTCACATAGATGAGATTAAATCTTCACACAGCAGACAATGTGAATGAGTGTGTGGTCGTGTCATTGTATTTGCCTAATTTACTGCTACATGGGTGGTGTATTTCTCTTTTGATTTAGTGCATCAGCAACAATCACGTCATGATTCTTTAAATGTTGTATTGTCTGGCCTGTTAATACTCTTGGTAACATGAAACCTAAAATCACAATGAATGTGGATTTAAATTTTTATATTAAAGTAGGACATTCTATGTATTTGGCTTATGCCATTTAAGAGTAATTAATATATGGATTACTGACCTGGTAAAGATTACTTGTTAAAAGAGATCATATCTTTAGTCTAATCTACAGTTTCTATTGAAAATTAAGTTAAAATTAACTACTAAATTAAGCCTCATAGAATCAGAATTATATAGAAATAAGTCAGTATGTAACTTAACCCTTGCGTGTCACTGATGTGCACTGATGTGAGGGCAAAGGTTAAGTGCTTTTTCTTTAGTTATCTTTAAGTATAACAGAATTTTAGAGCCTTAATGTCCATGATATGTGAATTCCTCATTGTAATAAGATCCCATTAACAAACACTGACTTACATGATGACACGCCTGTTTAAGAAGGGTGTGTTAACCCTAATATTGATGTTATTTGTGGGTTTAGCAGGTGACCATGTCTGTGTGGCCGATAGCACTGGTTCTAACCATGATGGGTCAGTCCTGGGCCCAGCGCTCAGAGCCAATGTTTGCAGCAGTCACTCAGAGTGTTCTGCCTTCTGACTACGAGAACAACCCCACTCAACTTAACTATGGTGTGGCAGTCACTGATGTGAATGGGGATGGAGACCTGGAGATATTTGTAGCTGGGTGAGTATTTTCTTCCACATTTGAATAAGTGTGTTAAAATACATGGTCTAAGAAGGCAGAATATGGACTGGATGTCCAAAAGTATAAGGACTGAATTCATAAAGATATTCATTATGTTGTCATATTGAATATGAAACTGACATAATGCTTTTTTTCAAACCAAAAAGTTTTTTCAGTGCTGCTCTATTGAAAATACATTTTGTAAAATTGAAACATTGCAGATAGCAGCCAGGAGCTTAGTTCGCCAAGAAGATGCAATTACTCCAATTTGTGATTTGAAAATGATCTTTCTTCAGGAACGGAATGATTGTGAGAAAAAAATAAATAAAGTGGTTTTGTGAAGGATTTAGATGTAGTGGATGTGTGTTGATGATAATGGAGGTAATTGGACAGTGCTCCGTTGTTTTGGCATTTTTACAGTGAATTGGGCAGAGACTGATAGAGCCCTCAGGCTTTTGCTTTTCTTATGATATGCTGCCGCTAAGGAGGAGGGGAGCATAGAAGGAAATTGCTTCATTAAAAGCATACTTTTAAAGTTTGATTTAAAAAAAGAATTGATTAAATTAACGCTGTATGATATGACAACAAAGGAGGTGAAGATACTCTGTGATCACACTACAAATAATGCTTTAATGTATTTGAAACATCTACATTCTTTCTACATGAATGAAATGTCGACACGACATTATGTCAGCACAGTTTTGTGGTTCAGTTTACTGAAGCCTGGCAATAATTATGTTGATGTAAAAATATTTATTTATGTGTCAATGATGCAAACATTTAAATCAAGTATATTTAGTTCAATAATATTCAGTTTCCATCTATTGTATGTTATCAAGGGTTTAAAACAAGGAGAGCATTAAGGACATTAAATAAATTTTACACAAGAGCCAAAACACACTGAACTTGTTTTTAGTCTGTCTTTGTTTATATAGATTCAGTCACTAAAAATATGTCCAAATTTGATTGAAAGATCATGGCATGATATAATAAACAAGTATTGTAACAAGCTTTAATTTAAAATTTTGTTGGCCCAATACTTAAAGACAACACTTGCGCCAACCCTCTCACTTATATTATACACCTAGTTTTAAACTGGAGTGTAAGATAGACTTACTTAATTACAGTGCCTTACTTTGTCAGTTGGTCGGATCCTGTACAGTTCAAGCATTGTAGGCACATTTATGTAAGAAACGTTGAAAGCAAACTCTTTTACTTGAGAAATGTGGAACAAGTATGATTGTGATCTTAAAAATAAATGTCCTATCCCACAGGTACAATGGACCAAACTTGGTGCTGAAATATGACAAGATTAAGAAGAGGCTTGTGAACATTGCTGTAGACAATCGTAGTTCCCCATACTACGCACTCAGAGATCGACAGGGAAATGCAATTGGAGTGACTGCGTGTGACATAGATGGTGATGGAAGAGAGGAAATCTATGTACTTAACACCAATAATGCTTTCTCGGGTACCTTATGAATATTTTCACGGAAAGACAAACATGCTTTAAAATTAGATGAATCTTCACTGAAACAGCAATGCGATGAATGTGCTTGATTCAGACGTATACATCATTTCCACATGAAAAAGTTACATCTTCTTTTTTTTCCCTTTCAGTTTGTTTACTTTTGCCAATTCTTTGGCAATGAATAAAACATTTGAATCAAGTGAATTCTTTGCTTTACTTTGTTCAGTTTGGAAACATATTGCATAAAACTTTTGGAAATTTTTGTTCTGTAAATCCTTGCCTTATTTCACTTTCACTTAATTTTCTCTGGCCAGGTCGAGCTACGTACACAGATAAACTGTTCAAATTTCGCAATGGACGTTATGAGGATCTGCTGAATGATGAGATAAATGAACACAGAGACGTGGCCAATCGCATGGCAGGTCGATCAGTAGCTTGTGTGGACAGAAAGGTAACAGCACTTTTACCAATCTCACCCGATGAATGTCTCACACAGACTGTGCCATTGTTTCTTGCCAATCAGGAAAGCACTTTGCAGCAGCAGAGCCTATGGTGTAGCACTTGTGTTTGACTGGTGAAGGAAAAGAAGCTTTAAACCTTCCTTTCTATGGAACCTTAGGGTCCTCTGGTCTGGAACTCAGCGGATGTGCGAGGTTTTCAGTTGGACAGGGGCATGGTCAGTGCTGGGTGTTGCTCCTGAGGAGGAGTGAGTTCGGCAGACTGTTAGATGACATTTTACACTCCATTACTGTCGTCATGTTTCACCCAGTGGAGCTCGCAGGTTTCACTAGCTATAACTCACCAGGCCTGTTGAGTTCCGCCTCTGCCCGCCAGTCGCTATGACAGTCCATTTGTAGAGAGCTATGGTATTTGTCTCTGACAGCGCATCTTGTGGCATGATAATTAGAAAAAACAAGGCCTCATTTGTTTTTGTATGGAGACATGCAAGGAAGAAGATATTGTCCTAATTTTTTTCTGTGCAGGTATATTATCACAATTGCACATGCCAGCTTCAGAGCAGCACTGATACCTAATCAGAGAGGGCTTAATAGATTGTCCATCATAAAAAAGGATTTGGATGATAGCCAAAATACTATAACCTGAACCTGCACAGCATATTTCTGGCTTCCATGATGCTCTCCACTGCAGTCAGCGATGAACGATGTCCACTTATCCTGTGGAGCAGTGGGCGAGGGATTGGAATAGATTTTTTGACTGCAGCTTCATTTGACTGAGCAATAAGGGGATGCTGTTCTACAGCCCTGTGTAAGTGATTTAGCCCAGCTAGGCGATGGTGTTGAACTGCAACAAAACACAAATGTGTAGGGTCCTGGTTTAAATGAAGTGGGGAAAAAACACTTTATCATTTCTTAGTACTAAGGCCAACCTCAGAGATACTGTGGGAAATTGAAATGAACTTTTAATACTGGAGGAATGTTTCGCTTGTCTTCTTTAGAAGTTACAGTGGTGCAAGGTCACAGTCTAAAATGACAACAACTGAGATATTACATTCTAAGGCTCATAGAGGTCTTGTTATATTTATCCATAGATTCCCATCAGCATGAGGGACAGCTAATATTCAAATGCATTTTTTAATATTGGGTTCTCCTTGAAAATGAAGTGATGCCATTTGTCTCTTAAAGGTGGACAGGGAGATGTATTGACCTGCTCCTGGAAGGGAAATAGATTGGCCCTCATTCACTCCTATCTGCATGGGCTGGTAATTATCCATGGGCTTATGGCTGCTTCTGGAACCCTTCCCAACAGAAGCAAAAGACATTAGAGCAAAGTAGTAGCGTTTAACTGGCAGAGGACTGCTTTTTTCATACTTAATGGCAATGTAATAAAGTGTAGGGGTAAAAAAAGCACTCTGACGTTTTCTGGCCTTGAGGAGATTAAGAGACTCCTTCAGGCCAGTGGACTGCAGTATTTAAGCAACTGAGATGCAGATTTAGTTACAGTAAACTTGAGCAGTAATACATGTACTGGAATGCATGAAATAGAACTTTGCCATCTTTCCCTGTTTCCAATGTTAATCTAATCTTATGTCATGCATTAAAATGAAAGATAATAGACAAGTATTGATATTGGGCTGATATTAACATATTAACCTGACCAGATGTTTGAATAAAAATAAACATTTTGAATTTAAATAGTGTTATTTGATACATGCATTTGCACTGTAAGAGTTGTTCTGTTTTTTATTTAATATTTATTTTGTATAATAAAGCTGTGGCTTTTCTTCCCATCTGGCAATACATTTAAGTAAATGAATAATGTGAAAATGAACATCCATTTGACGATTCTATAATTTACAACTACAAGTAGGCATGAAGCATTTAGAGCACATAACGTTATTTTAACCCTTTTATTGTTAACTTTTTGTCTTTATCTGAGTTGACGTCTCAGGAGAATACAGAGAGCAGCGTAATGTGTTTGACATTTACGTTCTTACGCCTCATTAGGATTGTAGGCACTAGGTGGTGGTATTTATATACTTATGGACACATTGCTTTATTTCATCATTTGCCTGTGTGGAAACGCAGGAATCGCAGGAGACTTTATTGAAACTGTGTGCGTAAGTTCATTTACATGGCTCCTTCACTGAGTTCATGCCCACAGGGACACTGTTTGATAATGGGGTGTGAAATTAATATCCATGGGGTGGGTGCTGCAAAGTGCGGGGAAAGAAGAGGGAGGGGGGTCTTCAAACTACTGAGATGAAGCCAGTAGTCTTCTGAGGTGGCAGTTAGGGTTTGGAAATGGACAAAAACATGCTGTTGATTTTGTGTTTTGATTTTTATGGTGATGAAAATCTTTTAACATGGTATGTGCACAATTCTCAGCAAATATATGCATTTATATACTGATTTATATCCCCTCTCTGATCTGGGACTATTGTCCTCTCCTCTGTAAGTGCAGGTTAAAATAAATGGTTTTTTATTGTTTTATTTAATGTGTTTTAACTAAAAACATAAAACAATTTTTTATTTGATCAACTTATTCTTTATGTAAAATATATAATATAGAATCAATACAGTATACATTATACAATAATATACAGTAAGGGAAAACACATATTTAGACACTTTTGTTTTCAAAATCTAAATATACGTCAAATATGTCTTTTGACTAGGTACATATTATAAACAAAAGTAATATATCTGTAAACATAAATGATGATATGTTTAAAAGCAAATTTGACAGGGAAAAAGTTTTCAGGCACTAATTAAAAATATTTTTTTCTAAACATGAAGAATCAAGATGTGCATATTAATGCAAATAAAAACCTGATGTCATTATAAAAGATATTGCCACTGGTTGAGAAGATTTAATGGAACTAGTACTGATCATGATAAAGGAGCACCTACAAGTTGTCAGGAAGAACATTATTAAACAACTCAAGATTAGAAAAAGCTACTTAGCCCTCAAACATCCATGTGTGCATAATTGGTTTAAACAAATCTAGGTTGACAATTTCAGGAATTTATCTTGAGACATTTGCTGTAGCTGTCAGTATTAACTTTCCAACTGGTATTAATTTGTGTTGGCTCAATATGTTTTTCATTGTAGGTCTAATGATTAAAAGCATATGTTTGTTTTTACTTATAAACACATACTTTACAAAAACTTTTTTGGTATTGAGAGGTAATGTAAAAAATGTTTTTTTCTTCAAACTTAACTTTATTGAGCAAATAATTTTATAAGGTAATGTCAATTATTTTTGTCCCATGCAGAAGGTATATTTTGTTTTTATCCACACTGATCTGAGTCTTTTCTCTCCTCTACTGTTCAGGGAACAGGACGTTATGCCATTTACATTGCCAACTATGCCAGTGGCAGCGTGGGGCCACATGCTCTGATTGAAATGGATGAAAGTGCCAGTGACCTGTCCAAGGGGATTATTGCCCTTTCCAATGTGGCAGAGCAGGCTGGGGTCAACAAATTTACAGGTGTGTTCAGACATGTATGTGTGTGAGAAAGAGGGTTATCCATTACTGAAGACCCTCTAAAAGCAGCTGGCTATAGGAGCAGTGTGCTTTGCCCAGCGGCTGATTTACACCAGAGCCCAGAGCTCATATCAGCTGCGAGTCACTGAGTTATGGACAGTGTTTATCGGCTAAAGCAGCCCTAATAGAGAGAGCAAGGGGCCTGCAAGGCAGGAGAGAGGAAGCTTTTGGCCCACTCAGCTGTTTACTACGCTGAAAGTCACAGGGAGGCACAAGGACGACAGAGCCATATTTCAACCCAGACTTGCTCAATGGGCCAAACATTCCATTAATCAGCGCAGGCTGTGAAGTGGGTTTGATCCTCCATTCAGCGCTCTTTCTGTGGAAGCATGCTTGTGGAAGGCTGTTCTCCAGGACAAGGGAAACTGTAGTAGAGAATGGTGCTCGAAGAAGGTCATAGGGGATAAGACCCTAGAATTTACTTCAGAGGGAGGCCATTTTTTTAGTAGTTTAATACAAGTAAATCAACATTGCTGATATATTGTCAGATTTTAAGGTTACACACATTTATTGGTACCGGTACAACTAAATTACTGATACTTAAGATTGTTTTATTATATATCAAGTAAAACTTGCCCTAATACAAGAGAAAAGAAATAGTAATTTGTGAGAATGTTTTCAGGAGCTGATGCTAAAGTCTTAAACTTTATTGCAAATCACCATCATGGTTAAAAACAATGCAATATGCCTTCAAACATAACTTTAGCTTGATGATTGCATGACATATTATTGCATAAAACTCTCATCTGAACAGAAATTTATAAAGATGTTTTTGCTAAAAACTGTTTACATTAGTCTAAGGAATTTAATAATTGAAAACTACTCTGCACATTTTAGTGCTTTCCCTGTCTTTACACGCCTTCATCAACTCAGTAATGGGTTCTTAATGAGGTGAGTAATTGGATTAGGTATGTGGGGACAGTGAAAACGTTCAAATATGCAGGGCAGTGTGTCTCCAGGACCAGGGCTGGAAAACAGTGGTTTAGACCTAAGATCACCTGTATTAGTCACAAATGACCAAAAGGGCTCCAGGGTTTCATTCCAACCGATGAGAAACACACCTTATATAAAGAAACAGTTGTTTGAAAACCAACTGATTAAACAAGTGGAATCAGGTGCTACAGCCTAATTGGACCAGACCTTTGTGGGTAAAAGTGTTGACCATTGGTTAGACATTCAGTGTCTTACTAGTTCCAAGTGGTGAGTTTCTGGAACAGTGCAGTGAGATGTGTTTAGACAGGGTCATGTAGATGCTGTAACCACATGTGTTCACACTCTCTGTAATGTGATTGTAGGCAGGCAGTGTGTGTGTCAGCAAAAACAGTGGAGTGCCTGCACAGAGAAATGGGCTGGAAAGGCAGCAATGATTGCACATTGCTTTTGGTGATGGTGCTGTTTCTGCTTTGTGTTATAGGAGGACGGGGGGTCGTGGTGGGGCCCATCCTAAGCCACACCCTCCCTGACATATTCTGTGACAATGAGTACAGCCCCAACTTTCTCTTCCGAAACAATGGAAACGGGACATTTACAGATGTGGCTGCACAGACAGGTGAGTTTAGAAAGGACTTATTTTATTCCTATTATGTATTTATACATCACTAACAAAAACTGGATGTTAAAATCTCACTTTGCCTAAATGCAGTTTTTTATATGGCTGCAAGACACCAGCTTTAGCCTGTCAAAACAAAATATCCATAAGCATTCCTATTAATGTCAAGTGTTGTAAAAGCTGCTTTTGTCCATCTTGATCTCTAGTTAGCATAACACTTATGCCAGCTGATGCAGATTGTGGCTGAAAAAAGGTTATGTCTTCTCCTGGGCTACATTACACCTTGCATCACTAATCAGAAGTACAGTACTGTAACTGAAGCTGCCAGAATGGGGATTCAGAACTATGCCCAAACTCAAGGGGTGCTTAGGGACAGCGCTTTCCCACCCGGTGTGCTGCCATGTTTAAAAGGTGAGCGCATTATGGTTTGTTCCATTGGGAGGGGGAGTGGCACGCTCCAAAACTGGGCTAGGAGGCCCTGTGCTAAAAAGAGGTGAAAAAACAAACAACCATGCCTCTACCGGGGTGGTGCACTCCTAAGGTAACCAAAGGAATGAGGCCCATGGGGGGTCTAACTGTTCTATCCCTGATTGCCCCACTGGGCCCCTGATATGATCTCCTGTAACATGCTGGTGGCAGAACAGAGCTTAAAAAAAAAAAAAGCTCCTCATCTGGGTCTCGAACCTGCACTGCTATGATTAAAAGGCAAGTGCACTATGGCTTGTTCCACCGTGAAGAGGTGCAGCTCACTGCAAAACTAGATGAGTTAGGAGGCCCTGCACCAAAAGAGGTAGTCTATCCCTCAATGAGTAAGAGATGTTTTTACTGCCAATATTAGCAGGTGGCTAATGTTATGTCTGATAACATAAATCTATCTATCTATCTATCTATCTATCTATCTATCTATCTATCTATCTATCTATCTATCTATCTATCTATCTATCTATATATATATCTATATATCTATCTATCTATCTATCTATCTATGCAGGAGTTGAAGACTCAATGCAGCATGGCCGAGGGGTAGCTTTAGCAGATTTTAACCGTGATGGGAGGACAGATATTGTGTATGGAAACTGGAATGGGCCACATCGACTCTTTTTACAATTAAGCAGTAACCGCAAACAACGATTTAAGGTGGGTTTGTTAAATTTTGCATCAGTTGTCATTTGCCTATGCAGTGATTGGTAAACTGTTCTTTTAAAGGCTTCTGGTAATAGCTCTGTTGGTTGCCCTAGGTTGAACACTGACACTGCACTATTTCTGGATCTAAAAAGTCATCTTAAGCCTTACGTTCTTACATTGTGTCACCAGCAACCTGTGACATAATTTACTCCCCCGCTTTGTATCTATTCTTACAAACAATTAACAAATTAAATTAAAACAGAAAAAAACATTTTCTTATTGCCAATGAAATGTTTTTTCCTATTACAGTAGCTTGTCAGTTTATTTGCAAATGCACAAAGATGTTTTTGGGTTGTTTCTTGTTAATATCTGAAAAAGCTTTTGTTTTCACAGCCCCAGAGGTTGACCTGAAAGTTGCAGTGAGTTCTGATCATTTTTGAGTGATTGAGTGTTTGCCCTTTTCTGGAAAGTTACAGGAGCAGAAACATTTTATCATACATAGTATATTGTGGCTGACGCTTTTATCCAAAGCGGCTTCCAAGCAACAAGCATTAGCGCTGCACAGGGCAACACTGAAGTAAGTGCTACAAGAAAGTCCTACGCATTTCTCTTAATTGTAAAATAAATAGCAACAGACAGCAACTACTACAACAAATACATATGCCACGTGTTTACAGCAACTACAGAGAGCAACTACTACAACAAATACATATGCCACGTGTTTACAGCAACTACAGAGAGCAACTACTACAATAAATACATATGCTAAGTGCTTACAGTAACTACCGAGAGCAGCTACTACAATGAATACAAATGCCAAGTGCTTACAGTAATTACTGAGAGCAACTGAAGTCCTTGAAGTAGATAAAAGATCATAATAATAATTGTATTATTTTTATCAGTTTTACTGTTGAATACCTGTTTACCAGTTTGATGTTACTGAGTCTAGAATTATCAAATCATACATTATACAGAATTTAATGCTGGACAGCGAATTCACTTTTCTCTTCTTCTTCACATGGTCTGATTGTTATGTTTTCAGAACAACAAGCACCTCATCACTCTTTGTGAGACAAAAATAGCTATTGCATCCACACCAAGTTTTATGATCCCTAATGATTACCTGGCAAATTGTGCCAGTGTTGATTGTACTGAGGCTGAAGTAGAAAGCGCTAATGAAAGAGTGACTGCCCCCCACACACATGATTGTGTTTCTGGTTTTAATATCACTAAACTTTTATAGTAATACTGCTAATTGTTATAGACCAGTGCTAAAAATTGTTATTGTATATAATATAGTATTCATTTTGTTTAAAAATCTTTTTAGTGTAGAGTTAGGTTTGATATATGTCTAAAAGACCGAAGAGGAAACTCAACTAATGTTATCTGCAAGCATATCATTGCTGCATTCTGCTCTTAATTCCCACTGGTAGTGAGGCTCTTTCATTGTAACTACATTGCCAATACTTCCATCTACTATCCAGCCATATTCCATATTACTGTGTATAAGACAGCATATTAAACCTGACAGTATCAGTATAGCCATAAAAATCTTGAACAAGTACAAGCAATTGGAAGGTTCAATCATTTGTATTCATGCCAAAATCAATGGCTACCATACTGTGCAGAAATAACCCAATGCAAGCTGTTAGAGAAATGACATGACTCTGATATATGAATTCACTGTCAAATATAAGTCTGTCTGATCTTTTATTCAGCAGCATGGGTTTTTGAAGTCAGATTCAAGTCAGTTATAATAAACAGACTTACGTTGTTTTGTGTGTAATGGTGTTCTGTGTATAGACCTATTGGGACATTAGCTGCCCCAGCATATTTTTGATGTTATTGTCACTGGCAGTGATTATCTTTTTTCCTGTCCAGATAGATAAATGTCAGCAGCGAGGTGTTTTATGGGGTCAGGTGCTGGGTTAATGTCCTGTGGGAGCACTTGTAGAAAGATGTCTGTGGCTGAAATGCACTGCTAACTCCTGTGACCTCTGCCATCTGTAATTAAGATGTTCTGTCACTTCAGTGAATTGCTAATTAAATTCGAACATGCAACAGTGGTCCACTTAGGCACAAGAAAGTGCATATTTGAGTAAAACAGACCAGTTTACCATATTCATTCTGAAAAGTCTGGAGTTATTACTGCCATTTGGCTTTATTACATAAATATGATGAAACATGATTGTACAGATAATTCTATGATCAATGTTTTTTACATTTAGTTTCATTTTAGAAGCATTGGTAAACACAAATGAAACAATTGAAAACTTAGAGTGTACTTGATTAACTGAATTCTTTCTCTGCCTTTGTAATTAAGAATGATAAATATTTTAGATAAAATTACTGCATGTTTTCATTGTGGAAGGTGACCTTTATTTGGAATAATTATAAGAATAGACTGTACTGCAAAGTCATCAGTGCTTCACCAGAAAAAAACATATAGTTTAGGGCTGTAATAAGAAAATTGGCTTGACAGCTTAATGCTCTCTTTAACAGACGGGAGTGATGGCACCAAAATGGCTGGAGTAGAACCTAAGAGAGCCTAGCTTTAATTGTACTTTTGTTCCTTCCCTCCTCTGTATGCGCCTTGTCCACAGCTGTCCATTGCCTCTCCTTCACCCAGAGAGGACAAGGTCACTGTGTGGGACTCCTTGAGCAGACTTTATGAGCCTTATAATTAAAATGAGGGGTAAATACTTGAGGGAGTAGAGGGCTGGTCTATAACTCTTCCTGGACTTATTGCTGCACCACTGGAGCATGGAAATATCAGTTACTTCCTGCTGCAGCCGGGCCTTTGGCCTATAAGATTTACCTAGATTTACCTCCATACCAATGACATCATATATGAATTAGTTACTTGTCTAGCCGCTCTGTGGGTTAAAAATGACTAAGACAAAATTGTTTAACTTCTTTTTGTCTTTCTCCCAGTTGTCAAAGAAGTCTTGTTTAGGGCATTGCTCTCTATCTGCTATAACCTTATTTTTGCTCCTTTCAGAGTGAATAGATGAAAGTGTGATTAAGGTGTGCTTTAATGTGCTGATACCCTGTGTGTGTGTGTGTGTGTTTCTGTGTCACAGGACATTGCGACACAGAAGTTTTCCATGCCGTCTCCTGTCCGCACTGTCATTGTGGCAGACTTTGACAACGACAATGAACTGGAGGTTTTTTTCAACAACATTGCATACAGAGGAGCATCAGCCAACAGGCTATTTAGGTAAATTACTTAGACTACCAGGTCCTCACCTCAGGTCTCAGTAGCTTGATTGAATCTAAGACAGATGAACATATAATTCAGTTTTAAATGTTAAAGGCTGCTGGGTACAAATGCCACAGAGGACAAATTTTCTTTCAGTTTCATATCTAATCAATATGTTTCAAATAAAACAGGCACTGAAGCAAAGCTCAGCCAGAAAGTGTTATATAAACTAAAGCAGTTCTTTAAGGCAGGAAATAATTATGGAAACACCCTGTCTTGTTGTGGATTTATGAGTAAGGCTAGACAGGCCAGTTCGCCAAAAGGTCCAGCAGCCAGGCCACAAATGCACGGTCCAGCACCATTCTGTTCCATTCCATTCCAACCTGAGGGGCTACCTGATTGAAACCCGTGCTTCCCCATTTTTGTGTTTTTCCCTTCTTTCTTTAAAAAAAATAAAATTTGATGGAAGCAAATTTTTCCCTCTCAGGTTCATACCTAAACCCTGACAAATGACCTCTGTTTTCTACAAGCACAGGGGGTAGTTCACTAAATCTAATAATAATATAACCATAGGCTTAATGTTATTACTGAAAAAGCCTATTTGGCATTCAAATATGTAGTCAGTTCTCAAGCTTCATTAATTAAATCAACAGAACAGGATTCATTTACCAAAGGCAAGACTGTAAAGCAATACCTCCAGTGAGACCTGTTATGTAACAAGGAACTGAAAAAAAAAGAAAATTAAATATGCTTGACATGGAAGCATACAATTATTGCTTTGTGGTGTAGAACTATTTGAAGTACAAAGGACAGTGCATGTAATTGCTAAGTGCCCTGGCAGGGTGTCCCGAAGAGAACATGGAGACCCTCAGGTAGAGGAGCTGAATGTTGGGGAGGCAGCTGAGCCAGAAGGGAGGGGAACAGGTATGTGCCATTGGCTGAACAACTCTATGAATATTTATTCTACAAGTACATCCTGCTGTTTTTGGACTTGGTAATGACCTAAAACATGTACCCATCTCATTGCATAATGTTATGTAATTAGCTGAATTGAGTGTTTACATTTTTTTCCACATTCTTACCATGTGACCTTTCAAGACTGGTGTTATATAAAGCACTGTCTGTGATCTGCCGTTAATAAGTATATCTCTACATTGTAAAAGGTTCTTTACTTAAGAATGCTGAATGTCTGCCCAAGCACAAATACATGTGCTTTCATTACCACTGGGTGGCATTAGAGATCCACTGTGGTGTTTCATTGATGCCATATGCAGCACTTCTGTTTCTAGACAAACGATATGTCTGTAGCTCAGTCATAATGGGGATTATCATCATCATCGAGTCATCATTATGTAATTTAGGCCATTGTTTGATGTTTAGGTTCAAATTCAGGGTCTCATTATTAACTGAGTGATGAAGAGACTCACCAGGTCAGCAAGAATAACATGAATGACTTACCTTACACCCCATTATTTGCTTTGTGTATTTTGAGTATAAGCTACATGCCATGCAAAATATTTACAAGAATAAATAATTCACATCTTGTAGTAGCTCATCTCCTTTTTCTGATTCACTGAGCATGTCAAATAAATTGAAAGAACAAAATCTTCTATTTGCAATGAGGAAATGTCTGTTCCATGTCTGAGTAGTTTTATGTATTCGTGTAGGTGCTGCTGTGACTGATTTTGATGGAGATGGACAGTTAGATCTGCTGGTAACACATGGAGAAAGTGCAGCCCAACCTATCTCTGTGTACAGAGTCAGCCAGGTATGTAACTTTCTGACACCTTTCACAGCTCATGGAACAATTGCTAATAAAGGGAAAACTTAGAGATGGATTTTAAATGTGGTTCATATGTTGATGTAAATGATGCAAAATTAACCGTTGAGAATTTACTTTGGAAAGCCATTGTTTTTTTGTGAGGTCACTGTGTAGATTCCATTTTTTTAGAGATGTCAGATTTGTTATTTATTTGAAATCCCTGTTTTTGCATTTTCATTATCTCAGTGGGATTTTTACAGCATTGATTCCAGAAGTTCTCTCCAGGCCTTCTCATGGTGTTTCTTTCTCCTCACAGGGATCATCTAACAGATGGCTACGTGTAATTCCACGCACACAGTATGGAGCTTTTGCTCGAGGGGCCAAGGTGGTGGTCTACACTAAAAGAAATGGAGCTCACACACGCATCATTGATGGAGGTTCTGGATACCTATGTGAGATGGAACCAGTAGCACACTTTGGGCTTGGTATGTCTCATATGCTTACTTCAAATGCCTTATACATTTTAAATGGTGTGCAAAACACCCTCCAAAGGTTTATAATTCTTTTCAGTATTAACAACAATAACAATATAAAATAACTGGCTAACCTAAAACACAAATATGCTTACAATAAATACATAACACCTGATAGAGCTAGTAACAATAAATACACATTGTATCTAACAACAATGCTATGAAAATATCCAACATCTTATTTAAAACCGCAAATGTAAATACACAGTGGGGAATGAAACATGCACTCTATTTATTCTCACTATGATGTTGCTTTTGAGCCATGGGGGTGCTTGTGTCATACGTGCTCACAGAGCAGGAACATAAGCCGGCGTGCCGAGGTCAGCATTTTCAATATCCTCTCTTATTGGAGGTCGGTGGTGAGGCGGACACTGGGGTACAGGTGTAGCAGCTGGTAGTTAGTGAGAGACCTTGCTCCCTCTCCACAGCTCACTTACAGATGCTCTGTGGAGCATGGCTTCAGCAGCTCATTAGGGAGCCATCAGGCAGATTTGTAACAGCACTGGGGAGCCAGTTGGAAGCTTGGATGGTTCTAAATATGCTGTGAAAAACAAAACGCTGTCCATCAGCGGTCACACGATCACCCTCAGGGCCTGTAAATATGTGTGTACGTGTCTGTGGGTACAGCCAGACATGTATATTTAGTTGTTGCTTATGTTTGTTGAAGAGCTAAATGACACTTGCAAATCACTTCATGAAACTTAAGAAGTGAAGAACTAATTGCAAGTCCCTGGAATAATGGTAAGACCCCTTGTTTCTAATCATAAACTTGTAGACCTTACTGCTGCAACAGCTAATCAACCTATATCATTATAATATATAGTGGGCAGTGGTGGTGTAACAGTTGCCCCTGTGACCTGAAGGTCGCTGGTTCTGCCTACGTCACCTGCCCACTGCTCCTCATGGATGGATTAAATCTAGAAGTCACATTTTGTTGTGGTGCATTATGTGATGTGCTGTGGCGTGTTCATGATGACAAATAATCACTCACTCTCTCACTACTCACTATGACAGCTATATCTACCATGTAGCTCAACTTTTCATTACATGATTTACAATTACTGACTGCAGCTAACCTGTTGCTATGCCCAAACGAACCTATACCCTGACCAATATAGGACCATCACTGACCAGATATTATGGGCAGTGGACCATTCTCAGCCCTGTGTTTTACACAACTTCCCACTTTATCAAACATGTCTTTTTGGTATACCTTGTACTATATCTGTAAAGTTAGGAACTACAGCTCATGCTTTTTTTATACAGTTTGTGTTAGTCCCCATCCAGGCCTTTTTCAGGGGATGGTTTCTGTCATCAGGGCCAGTGTTGGCTGGGTACTTTTTAGTTAGCAGTTGATAGACTCTGAGGTGAAACTGAGGTGTTTAAAAAGTCAAACAATGCTGCTCTGCCCAACATACATGCCACTATCTTGTCACTTCTGTACTGAGTATGCTTCGGTATCCAAATAACATCTGGTTATGCCTGGGGTGATCACTTTCTATTGATAAGGGAAGTTTAAAGGTGGCTGACATTTATGCAGCAACTGAAGGCCTACAGTCAGTAACTGTACACCTAAAAAGGGCACCGATATTGTATATATACCTGATAAGATGGCCCCTGAGTGAACATACAAGATTCCTGTACAATATAACATATATTACAGTGTAGTAAACATATTATTTTAAAATCTTTCTATTGAGCAGAATAATCCGAAATGCCACCTTTTGCCCCTGCAGGTGAAATCTCTGCTTTTCTCTCATGAGGGGCACCTGTACAAGTAGGCCAAGTCCTGGCGGGAGTCCTTGCGGATCTGTTTACCTTAGAAATTGTGCTTTAATTAAAGGCTGGGAAGGTCCTCAAAGCCTCTTTCCATGCTTGACTAAAGAGTGGAATTGAAGGAAAGTAAAGCCGCCCCAGCCCACCCCCATGCCAACTCCCACCTTCTCATCTATGGCCCTTTGATGTTCTGCATCCATCTTCTGCCACATTTGTTTGACTCTGTGGTGATGACCATGCAATACCAAGGTCTTGGATTTTGCCATGCCAACTGCTGGACCAATTATCTACCTGTTGGTGGCATTGCCAATAGTGATTGTCTGGGTGGTGTGTTGAGAGAATGGCATGGATTTTGCAGATTGCAATACAGATTAACTGAGTATAAGTAAATATTTTAGGCTTCTAATGCTGACGAGTTCATGTTTTCATCTGAAATGCTTTACACAGCAGTCTCAGATCTGATCCAGTAGTTCGGCATCCCCATGGAATGTTACCTGCTATGCCAAGGAGCTCAAACCCATGATCCCCTCTCATACTCTGTTACTCATGAGAGACCTGCTCTCACTGTATCAAATGAGACTGAGGCACCATCTGAGACATGTTCAGGCCTTAATGCTCACATTGCCATGCACAGCTGCAGACGAGCACATTCTTGTGCATTTGTTAAGAGCCTGCAACTCTGGTGCCAAACCCTAGCCTGCTCCAACCTGGCTTTTGCCGAAGTGCTTCTTGGGAGGCCTTTTCTCCTGAGTGGAATTTTTCCATTGAGAGCTGTGTATAAAGAGAAGAAATCATTCATTGTGTCTCCCAACCCTGAGGGGAAGTTACAAAGGCAGACTGTTCTCAAACTGCTGAGAGCCTTTTTTTCCCCTCATCCTCCTCACTCTGTACCTCGCCAACAGGGAAAGACGTGGCCACCAATGTGGAGGTGTACTGGCCAGATGGACGCTCTGTGGCCAGGCCATTGGAGCTCAGTGACCTGAACATGGTCATGGAAATCCTCTACCCAACGGCTGAGGAGGAAGAAACTCCAGCAGTTGAGATTGAGGTGGGAGCAAGCCTTAGTTACCCTTTCTTTATTCACTGGTCAAAGTTGATGGTTTAGGCAAAATTTCCCTATACAGAGAGGAACCTTCAGGGCCCTCAAGGCCATCCGAAAAAAGGCCTAATGATTTCTGGAACTTAAAAAAAACATTTGTTATTTGTACATTTTTGGGAAATTTGTATACATTTTAATTTGTGGTTAACCCATTCCTATTAATCAAAAAGAAAGTGTGCTTTAAAGGGTAAATAATAGAAACAGCCCTTACAAGTGTTTTATATTCTCCTGTAGTGTGGGCATGGATTTATTGTCAATGAAAATGGCCGTTGCACTGGTAAGTTTCAAACCTTTTAAGTATTACTGTTCTGTGTAACCCTCCCACACTGTGTTGCCATCAGTCTGTTGATTGTTGTGCTGATGATTCTGATCCATTTGTTTCTGTCCTTTATGTACAATTCTTTTTTTTTTTTTTTTACTGTACTCCCATGTAACATCTAGATCAGGATGAATGTACGCAGTTCCCATCTGTCTGTCCCCCTGAGCGCCCTGTCTGTACCAATACCTATGGTAGCTTCAAGTGCCGTGCCAACAAGAGGTGTAACCAGGGATATGAGCCCAATGATGAGGGTACAGCATGTGTGGGTGAGTGAAAAACTTGAAATAAGGAACAATAGTTGTAACCATAAAGGAAAGAAAAGTTTTCCAGCTATAATGTTGCTTTTACCTTTCACAGCCTGAATTATACTGAACAAAGTAATGCTTTGAATTTGCTTGATTCAAATGTCTCATTTTCATTTGAATAAAATCAACACCCTTACTGCCAAAAGTAAGTAAAGTGAAAAGCAGAATTTTATTCTTGTAGAAATTGTAAGGGTTAGTGCCGTGCCGAACCATCAGGGGGCATTTGAGAGCTTTGTCTTCGCGACCGCTCCAAGACGGGCCGGCCGGGGGTGTTTGGCGACGTGTCGCCATGGATGTCAAACTGGGTGGCACGGAGTCCTTCTCTCTGGTAGACAGGTGTGGCTAGCATGTTTGCATTGGTAATTTGGTAAAGGCTCTTGGGTGTTTATTCCGTGGGTCTCCCTATCTCTTCCTTCCTGTGTCTTTAGCAGACAGGCCTCAAACGGCACTCGTTTTGGCTATCTGCTGATCTTTCATTTTCATATTTTAGGATTCTGTTCCCCTGCCCCCTGTTATTTCTAGAAGCAGTGGGTTCTGTTTGTTTCCGGTTAGCGAGTGCGCTGGCTGCACCAGGGAGAATCGCATCTGGGTTTGCAGGCTCCAGAGTGCGGTCTATTTTGGCACGGGAGGCCTGCATATGTTTCTTGCAGGCTCCCATGTGCTGTGGGCTGTGGCGCAGGTTGCACACTTCATGTTGTTGCGAAGGAGTCACATTCTTGTCTCCTGCGTGCTATTGTGGCCCATACTCACAGCACTCTGCCCTGCACTGCTGTAGATTGTTTTTTTTTTCGTCCCCACCCAGTCTCATTCCTGCCGTTTACCAGAGCAAGCCGTTGCCCCATGCTAACTTCTACCAGGCTTTGCTAGTTGTGCACAGTTAGCAAACACACCCCATGTTTACATCTGGCATCGCCAGGAAATGATTTGCCTGCTTTCCGGCAATGTTTATTTCCACCCATTTTCGGTGTAGGGCCAAAAAACTCAGTTTGACCAAAATTCAGTCTGACACATCCCTGCACTTGGCCAATCTGAAACCTCTCGTGCCATTGACGATGCCGGCACGTTACAGAAATGATGTTATGGAGTGCCCTCCATAATTATTGGCACCCCTGGTAAAGATGTGTTAAAAGCCTTAAAATAAATTCAATTTTTATTGCAGA
>JBBPDA010000145.1:18653917-18664019 GCA_037974385.1 Arnoldichthys spilopterus
TGTCTGTGTGTGTGTGTGTGTTAGTGTGTGTGTGTGTGTGTATGTGTGTGTGTGTGTGTGTGTGTGTGTGTGTGTGTGTGTGTGTGTGTGTGTGCAAGTACATGTGCAATTCTGGTCAGGCTCTTTGCCATCACAAATATCTTCTGCCTAACTGTTGACTTAACAACAGGACGAGCCGACTGGAATCTGATCAAATTATGTTCCGTTTGGAGACAGGAAATGAGAATTCTGAAAATGTAAAAATAAAATATTATTAACTTGAAATCTGTGGAAAAGCAAATAAGCACAGATCAGAGTCTCTGTGTCTAGAAACCCATGGGTCAAGTAAACTTTGTCTCTTTTTAACTCCAGTTCTATGGGCCTGGAGTTGGCAGTGCTTGCAGCATGTCTTCATGAATGTGTGGAACATTTGATCAGAAAATGCTGAATTATGCTATCAAATCTCACTGGCTATTAAGAGGAAGTGGCAGAAAGCTTCCTCTTGAATTACAATGACACTGCTCTTTGAGGGGAAAATGTTAAAAGAGACCACAGAAAAGAAGAGCACTGTATATATGGGGGTGACATTGTGGCACAACGAGCCATGCTTGCAGCTGGAAAGTAGCACCATGGCTAAATTGTGAGGCGGAAAAGTTAGAGATGTGGGTAAGGGTGGTTGGCAAGAAAGAGAAATTTGACTTGGAGAGTGAAGGAAAGTGTCTAGCCTGTGAGAGAAAAGGAAGCAATGAAAAAGCATTAAGGTCTGCATTGTGCATAAAATCATCAGTCAGCACAGAGCTTTTTCAGAAGTGAATCTAATTAACAGAGATTTTGCTGAGATTGTTTTTCATATGGATTGGTTTGGAAGGCTATATAAGTGATACATGCATGGTGCCTTTATTACATTATCAACACCACACACAAAGGGACTCAAAGTGACCAGATTATGTCAATCTAAAACCTGTCCATTAGGTCATTAGTTTGCAAATAAAGGTGTGCAGTCATATACAAAAGTCTGAAATATGATTCTAATAATATAAATATTTGTTTATTTGTGTGTTTGTGTGTGTGTAATATATATATATATATATATATAATATTATATATAATATTATATATAATATAATATAATATAATATAATATAATATAATATAATATATAATATGTATATTTGTCTCAGTATAGTCTGTGTGACTCACAAACAGCAATTAGTGTTGATGTAGACAATAAAGTTGCCCATACATAATTTAATTTCTTTACACAGGCTTCTCTATAGGTCGAAGTGTACCAGATATATTCTGTGCTTAGCAGATTTTGGCAATTTTGTGATTTGGCAAAATTTGGCCAGTTAGCACTGGCATCGTGCAAATACAACCTAAATGAGAGTAGTGCAAAATTCAGTGCAATCAAATCTTTTTACAATATAATGTACTGTACCATACATAACCTAAGGTTTTTGCAAACTCTTTGCTAATTGATTAACAGTTGTTTAAATAAATCTGACACAAAGTGGTGAGCCACAGATCTTTGCTTGCAAAGACTGAGCCTTTGGTGGATGCCCATTTTATGTCCAATATCATACCCTTGTCTGTTACTTGTTTACCAGTTTATTGTGGAATGTTTTAAAATGATAAAACTAAGTGTTATATTAATGCTTATGTTTTATGCTTATTTTTCTTTGTCCCAACATCTTTGAGTGTGTTGCACTATAGATAAACTGAATATGTTCAGTGTTCAACTACAAATTCCATTTCCAGAAAAGTTAAGGTATTTTCCAAAATACAATAAAAACAAAAACCTGTGATATGTTCATTCATATGAACCTTTATTTAACTGACAGATTACAGAGAATTTTTTTAATACTTTTACTGAGCAGCATAATTGTATTCATAAATATACTGTACACAAATTTAGAATTTGATGGCTGCAACACACTCAACAAACGTTGTGACATAGGCCTGTTCACCACTGTGTGTTACATCACCTTTCCTTTAATTTTGAATTGTTTTGGAACTGAGGATACTAATTATAATAGTTTAGCAATTTGTCCACTCTTGCTTGATATAAGGCTTCAGCTGCTCCGTGGTCACTGTTGTCTGATTTTTCTCTTCATGATGTGCTAAGCATTTTCAATAGATAGATAGATCTGGACAGGCAGCATTTTGTGTCTACAAAGTCACACTGTTGTAGCCCATGCAGAAAGCATTGCCCTGCAGAAATAAGCATGGATGTACAAGAAAGTATATGGTATGGTATGGTACCTTCACATACTGTACATACATCTCTTATATGCCATGGGCACTGATAAACCCCCATATCATCACAGATGCTTGCTTTTGCACCTTCCAATGATAACAATCTAGATGGTCCATTTCATCTTTGGCTTTTTAAAACTTTTTCTCTAAAAATATGCTGAAAAGTGGACTCATCTGACACATGTACATGGTTCTACAGTCTTATGGTTTATCTGAGACAAGCCCACCCTCAGAGAACTTGTCGGCATTTCTGCATATTGTTGATGCATGGCTTTCTCCTTGTGTGACACAGTTTTAAGTTGCATTCAGCTTGATGCAGTGATGAACTGTGTGAAGTGGCAATGTTTTGTGCTCCTGAGCCCAAGTGGGTGTATTTGTAACAGTAGCATGATGATTTCTTAGGCAGTGCTGTCTGAGGGCAACAATTAAGGGGGTTTGTATTGGAGAAAAAGACACACATGTAGATGAAAAACTGAATAATTACCCTCTCTGTCTCTGCCATTCCTCTGATCTGACCAGAGAACATTCTCACCTCATTAAAACAAATGACATCCTGACCAAAGCCTGTGCTTCCTTTTGGTTAATCCCCATGAGCTCATTCAAACACACATACACACCCCCACAAGCTATGTACACCTTTAGATCTGTGGATTCAGGCACAGTGTAAAGCTAGAGCTACATAAAATCAGGGCCTCTCACAGGGCCATGGAGATCACCTTAAAAGGGAATATGGAGGCTAACTGCGTTCAGTCACTGGTTTACATTTCAATTTAGGTGAAGCCAAAGCAGGGGAAATGTTTTCGTTCTGACTGCTCTCTCCAAGCTCCTGCAGGAGGAAACTGCAGTCTAAATTACTATAGGCTGAGGTACTGGAACATGCTGCATATACCGTTGCTATGGTTTCAACTATAGTAGTTTCTGCTGCAGACCAAGTAAAAATGAGAAGAAATGAACAGGTAAAGCATGCTGTGGGCCAAAAATAGAATTTTCATGAATTACTAATGAAGATCTGGCCGACACACTGACAAACTGGAACACATACACACAATTGTACTGAACTGTAAGGTAAAACCCTGTTTGGAAAAATAGGAACAATGTGAGTAAATGAATGTCGGTCTGGGGTCCCCAATGGAGCTAATCATCATAATGACATTTAACTTCATGTCTTGGTTACACAGACAGTGTGTCCTGTTGTGATCCCAAGATGTTCTGCATGGATTTTCCTCTGGTGGTTTGTGGTTCACTGAGCCGCTACACGTCTGTTTCTGATTAATCTGATATGATTACTTCAATATTTTCATTCTGCTTGAATGAACTCAACAGTTAGACTGCTCTAGAATGGAGAAAGAACATAAAATAGCATCCTTTGCTCAGAAATGTTTTCTACCATCATATAATATTAAATGTTAAACACATATAATATATAAAACTCCACAAATTACACATCCATCTTTGCATGCACATCTTCAAGCTTAGTTTGTGTTTCTATCAGTGTTTTAAACTACATTTGAATAGAAAGTAAAATACCTTTCCTCGTGTTTGACATGGCAAAAAATAAAACGTTTTTTTTTCTGAACACTGAGAAAGTGCTCGGTCCTAATGGCAAAATGTGTTTTACCTAAGACACATGAGCAGACAGCATAATACAGCCAACCATCTGTTGAAATACAGAATATTTGTTCCTCAAGGCCAGTGTTTCCTAATCTTCCTTCTTTGAGCTGAAGCAAAACAAAACATGAAAACAGATGTCCATAACAATTGTTAGTGACTCCACTATAATTAACAGTCCTTGTTAAAAAAAGACCAATACACTTTACAGAAAAAAAGAAAGAAATATAGGAAAATAATGCAGGTGCTAAAAATATTAATAATGAAATGCAGCTGTGAAAGGTGACACTGTCTTAATAGTATTTAAATGTACAAATGTAAATGTAAATGTGTTTGTTTTTTACATAACTTAAAAATATTCATAATTAACTATATATTTTGAATATGTTACAATGATTAAAGATTGAATAGTCTCATTTCATTACTGAATGTGACACATGACAGTTAATCCATTAACCAGAATCTGGTTTAAAGCAAAACTAGTGTTTGGACAAGTAATGTTACTAAAAAATACTGCTACATGTTCTGCAGAATATTTGTTCTAATTATTGTTCTTCTAACTGAGTAAATCCCATGGCAACACCGTAGCAACTGACCTGTTATCACAGAATGTCAAATTTATAAATCCCTTTATTTAAAAGTTCTTTTAATGGGCTTATAAATGTACTGCTATTTGGCTATAAAACAGATAACGACTGATAATTCAAATGAATTTCATTAATCATTAAGTCTATTAACTTATCAACTCTCTCCTGAGCTGTAGATTGTATAATCTGTTAAGAGCTTATTTTTTATTCATTAAAGTTTCCTGTAAAAACTAAGTAAAGATATATATGAAGCATAAAATATTAGTTAATACATGCAAATCATGTCTGCTACATACATGTGCATGTCTGCTAGAATGCTTATACTGTGCCCTTACCATTAGTGGTCTTGCCTCTGGGAGAAATATCACTCTGTCACAAGAATCTGGCCAAACTCCTCACGTTATGATGTGTCACTTGGATCAGGAAGTGCTTCTAGCAGCCAGTGCAATCCATGCTCCTTTTAGATTATGAAATCATTATTTCATCAGGAGGTCATCAAGACTTGGCCAGAAATGGCACTCTTCTAACACAATGGAAACGTTCTATGAGACTGAACATCAAAACAACAATGGTAATTATTATATTACAATAGGTCATAGTTTCAATACATGTTTTTATGGGTTAAAAACTAAAATTCCAGCTATTTTGGATGGTTAAAATTAGCCATTCTCACATCTCATCACCACACTGACTATTTCAGAGTGCTTTCTTTCAAAGATAAAATGTCTTGTCTATTGCATATAAAAAAAACTTTGTATTGATGAAAACTTCCTAAAATAGCCGTTAAATGTGTAGCATATTACTAAAAAGAACAAGCAAGCTTTTAATGCTTTTCTCTTAGATCATCACTACGACAGAGAGCCTGTGAACCTTCATGAATAGCAGTAATTCATGTAGAATATGCTACTGAACCATAAAAGAATTTTGTGCTCATTTAGTATGAAATCCCGAACTCA
Source organism: Arnoldichthys spilopterus (assembly GCA_037974385.1). Classification (NCBI taxonomy): domain Eukaryota; kingdom Metazoa; phylum Chordata; class Actinopteri; order Characiformes; family Lepidarchidae; genus Arnoldichthys; species Arnoldichthys spilopterus. Next base: position 18,659,304 of record JBBPDA010000145.1, read on the forward strand.
TCCCAAAATCTGAACATACGGTAGATGCAGACTGGCAGAATCATGGTTCATTTCCTGCTCTCATATGGCAGGCCAGATGGACACACCCTCAGTCCAGGGCCAGTAAATCTTGCTTGCTATGAAACCCTAGTGGCATGTTTCCATCAGCCCACTAAGAACAGCATGGGTAAGAATAACACTGTATGGGACATGTTTGCTGTGTGATGAGCCACCATGTCATTCTGCTGCTTGTTCGTTCAACACAGTGGGGCCAAGAAATGACATGACAGGGAGAGGGAGTTTCTATATTTAGAGCCCATGAAGCTATTACTTAGGTCAAAGAGGGCTGGAGGCCAGAGAAAAGATTCTACACCTCCAAGGGGCCACAGATGAACTGAAGGAGACCATATGAACAGTAAGACAGCAAAAACATAGCTCAAAACTAAACTCTTTTGAATCAAGAAGAATATGTTGTCACAGACCTTGGATTTTTTCTTTTGTACTTTGCTTTGAGCCCAAATCACATAACTGGACAAATAATACAGAAGGAACTAATGTAGTGATTAAGTTTCAACATTTAGGAAACAACAAAAGTCCAGACCATGGTACCATATATATATATAACTCTGCTTCTGAGAGAAGAAGGAAACCAAAGTCTTTTGAGAGAATGGCTTCTAATTATAAATGCTAGACTGAAGAAACTTTCAATATATGTCACAGATCACATAGTATATGCTGACAATAAAGATTTCAGTATATAAAAGAATATTTCAAAGTACAGTATATAAATTCATGGTAAATACAAGATGCTATATATTATTTTATTGACTCCCTGGCCTTACAATAGAGACACTGCACAATATTTATATTTAGACCAAAGAAAAAAACAACAAATACTGTACACACATCAACATCTGAGTAAAGGTAAAGGTTTTTTTTTAACTTTAGAGTTAGAAGGTGACATTACTCAATCATGCCTTGGTTGTCACTAAAGATGATGAGTACATAAAGGTACACAATTTCAGGGCACTGAGACAGATTTGGGAAGTCCAACTCAAATGAGAAATAGTGAGTTGAACTCTTCAGTAATGAAGTACCAAGAGGCCTTTGTTCTTGACTCTCTTTTTCAAATCTTATAGCCTTATGAAAGGTGTAAGTCATGGCTCATTAACTCAGCGCTGGACCCCATATAATGGACTCTTTGCAAGAATCTTACACAGGCCAAGTCTCCTCCTTGTTCTCGGAAGCAAAGATTATTTTCTCCCCTGCATGATCAGTTACAGTTGAATACTAAAAGCATTGTACACACTCTTCTCATACTGGTCTCCTTGTGCCATAGGGAATGACAATTGGTCTAGAGTCTCTTCTCCATCACCATGCTTTAAAAAGTGAAAAGGACAGACTCCCAACAACATCTGATTGGTGGGGGCTGGAAATAATGAATTGGGACCCAACCCCCCCTCCCTCCATCCTACCCTCCCTCTCCAGATTAACTTGTCAAACATCCCTCTATCCTCCTCTCTCTCTTTTACTTTTTTTGTTCCTTGCTCCATTTTACAAATGATTTGCCAATCCCTTTACGCTTTGAAGTCATGTCTGTTTTCCAAACTGTCAGAGCACACCACTCTTTGCCTTGGACCTCGCCCGTGGCCCCTGTGCCAAAATCTGGGCGGCCTCATTATGGTGAAGAGGCCGATAATCACAGCAGTGTGCGCACAGGGAGATGACACCAGGGAACCATTTCCTGATCCTGGGCTGCATGCTGACACACCCATGCTGTACATCCCACCCCCTCTCAATGCTCTGGAATGGATATTAAAGGAAGATATTGTCCCTTAGTGTTTGTGCTAAGAATGTTTTCTTAAGCTAGAACCTAAAGATCATCTTAAGAGTCTGCAGAATTCACAAACTTATTTACTTATAAACAACAGCTTCTGAATAGTTTCTAGCATATAGTCAGAAAAATAAAACAAAAAAAGACAACATTTTATGTCTTTACAGAAATTACAGAAATAATTATCTGACCCTTTCACATTAAGGTCCACTCAAAGTGAGAATGTATTTAGAACGTACATTGATTAACCATATAATTAACACCACCTGCTTAATTCTGAGTAGGTCCCTCATATTGACTGTGGTGCACTGCGTATTGTGTGTTCTAACTCTTTTCAATCATAGTCAACATTCTTTTTAAACCATAGTAGCTCTTCAGTGGGATAAGAAAAGACAAGTTAGCCTTCACTCCCCACCCATGACCAATTTACCAGAAGAGATATGTAATCCTAGGAACCTGATGCTTGATACTTACTCCACTGTGTCCCCACTAATGATGATATGAGCATAATCCTCATCACATTATCTTTTTCTGAAATCGATGATGAGCTCCTTAGTCTTCCCTGTGTTGAGGGAAAAGTTGTTCAATTAGCACCATCTCACCAGATTTTATACCTCCACACTGTATGTAAATTCATTGTTTTAGAATTGGAGAAAAATGCATCAATAGGGAGTAGAGGATGGGACTCAGTACACAACCTTATAGTGTGTCTGTGTTCAGCGTTATGGTGGAGGAGATGGGGGCCCAGCCATACCACCTGATGACGGTCCAACAAAAAGCTGAGAATCCAATCAGATAGTGGTTTGCTGTTGCCCAGATGGTGCAGTTTATAGATGAGCTGATAGAGGACAACAGTATTAAAAGCAGAGCTATATTTTACAAATAGCATTGTCACATATGGGTCATGTCCCTCCAGATGTATTAGGGTTGTGCAGAGGGCTAAAGAGAGGGCATCATGTGTAGATCTATTAACTCTGTATGCAGACTGATATGAGTTTAAGTAGGCAGGGATGTTGGCTTTGATGTAAGAAAAGACAAGGATTTAAAAGCACTTTATTATTGTCTGTGTCAGGACAAGTGGGTGATGATCATTTATGTTGATGATGCTTGTTTTCGGCATTGGCAGAATGATGGTTGACTGTCAGAGAGAGATTCTGGGCCAGAGGCTTTTTGTGTACTGACCCTCTTCTGTGAGTGCTGTACATCATGTATGCTCTCAGTTTAAAGGTGGGGTCCTCGGTATGCCCTGTGGCTGTAATTTTTACAGGTGGAGTGAGGCTGCTGTGTTCAAAGTAGACACAAAAGTGTTAAGTTTGTTTGCCAGTTTGACATCACTGTGGGGGAGGCAAGGCTGACTTTGTGGTCAGTAATAGCTTGGATACTTTTCCACATGACCTTAGTATCCATGTTAAAAGAGCCATTCATGTCTCTTTTTAAATTTGAATTTTAAAATTTAAATTTAAGCTGTGGGGTCCCCAGCTTTAAATGCCTCGTTATGTGCTTATAAAAAAGGTACTTCATCTTGTTCATCCATGATTTCATGTTTGAAAACATTTTTATTTGTTTGTCAACTGTAACATGTAACATGTAAAAAGAACAGTGTATATGTATTCCTCCAGGTCTATTTCTGTGCCTTGTACAGCCTGATGAGCAAACTGTTCCCACTGTGTGCATTTAAAGCAGCCCCCCCCCCCCGACAGGTGCCAATGTAATGACATGAATAGATAATCAATGTTATTCACTTCTAATGGTGTTATGTTATGACTAATATGTGTAATGGTAAACACAATAGGCTCCACATTATCAGGATAGTTAGAGGGATCAGTCATGACCATAGGAACTGGGAAAAATTAGTTTTTTGTTTTTTTTTAAATAACAACAGTGAGTGCAGCTATGTTTGCTTATGTTTGTTGTAAATCACATCTGGGTGTGTTATACTGAGGTTATGGTGGGAGATAGTAAGGCTAATCTTTCTTACAGTCAGAGGTGGCTAATGTTTTCTGTCATTGTCAAAATGTCAATTTGTTGTACAGCATGACAAGATCAGCAGGAGTGTATTTCTCAGTTTAGCGTGCTATGCTCTTGAGTGAAGTGCACTGCACTGGTTGTGTCTACAACATTTTATAACACTGTGAACACACTCAAAGCACCACAATGAAATGTGACCTGTGAATTTAACCCATCACACACGCACAGGTGGAACAGCAGGCGGCTATCAACAGCTCCCAGGGAGCAGTGTAGTGGGATGGTATCTTTCTCAGCAGTGCCCGGGCCAGGACTTGAACCTGTAAAACTTAGGTTCACAAAGGCAATGTCCTAACCAATAGGCCACCACTGCCCATGGCAGGAAGCAGTTCTATATGTATGCATGTATTGACCTCACACTTAATCCCTAGCAATTGTTTTGTTTTTTTTCCCCTAGATGAGACCCTTGTACTGCAGGATTGATCTAAGCATCCCTTTACTGGACAGGCTTTTAGTGGAAAAAGACGCAAGGTCTGATTTTCGGCTGAGCAGGGAGGCCTTGGCAGTGTTGCTGGACCCTATTAAACAGGAACAGACACATGGAAGGGGTGCCACAATTGAAACCTCTGTATTTTTCCTCTTGCTGGTGGTACATCATGGTCTTCAGAATATTTAGAATGCAGTTGTCCTTATTAAGCCAACAGGCGGCCCTGATGGTCAGTGTTAAAGAAACAGGAAACTGTTAACATCAATCATCCGGCAGGCTGTTTGTGACCATCAGAGCCACTTCATAGACACATACAGTGGAGGAAATAATTATTTGATCCCTCTCTGATTTTGCAAGTTTGTCCAATGACAAAGAAAAGACACCTGTCCACAGAATCAATCTATCAAGCAGACTCCAAACTCTCCAACATGGGAAAGACCAAAGAGCTGTC
>JBBPDA010000145.1:18688777-18700264 GCA_037974385.1 Arnoldichthys spilopterus
TATATATATTAGCATTATGTTTGATATATTTAATCAGTTCAATGGAAATCTTTATTATTTTGTTTTAAAATAGGTATTGTATTAATTGATTACTATATATATGCTTTATTGAGGAAAATTAATAATTTTACATCATGAACTCATAAACTATGGAATTAGTCCACAGCAAAAGTCCAGTTCCAGTCCTAAAGGGTTGATGTCCTGCTAGTGAGCAGATGATTTAAATCAGGTGTGTTTGAGGATAGAAATCACCCACCTAAACAGGACAGTGGTCCTCCAGGACTACAGTTGCACTCTTAACAAGAAACAGGTGAATTTTTTTACCTATTTTCAATGTGCCAGGATACAGCATGGGTCAGGTAAGAAAGAATAAACCTGTTTCTTATTTATAATAATTTTTTTTAACTGCTAAGATAACACGACAATGCCTTGTTTACATACATGAAGACCTATGTTACAGCTGTACCATAAACTTATATACTGAATAGTGTATATTCCACCTTCTTAAAATCATGAATCATCATCAGTTGGCTGAGAAGATCTTAGCTGACTAAGACCTTTTATTAAACTAGATAAAGTAATTAATGTATTTGTAACAGCCCTTGCTTGAATGCCTAAATGTTGACATTTTCAATAAATAATGTTTTCCAGTTATTATTCCTAGTGTTTCTATACTTCATGAACTGAACTTTGTATAGTCATGTCAAATCTTCTGTAGTCAGCGAACCATCTTTGAATTTGTTTTAGGATTTGTAGATTTGTTTTTGTTTAGTCTTTTTGGCAGAGAAGGCCAGATTCTCATTCCAAAATCTCCTTGCACTTATTTCATGATGCCATGTATCCTAGCAAATTCCCAAGGTCTTTTGAGGAAAATCAACCCAAAGTATCACAGATCTTTTATCATACTTACCAGTGGGCACAAGATAGTTCTGTATATACATCCTTCTTTTAAATACCAAACCCATATTTTCATATTTATTGCCAACTTTGTCTCATTTGACCAGAGAACCCAGTTTTACTCAAAGTTCCTGCAGTGGCTAGTGATTTTCAGACATTTTTGTTTGAAAAATAGATGATAGGAGTAAGAGAAGGTTTTTTTTCTAACATAAATTTCAAATAATTTGTGGGTATAAAGACGGCTGCAAACTACTTGCAAACTTGGAAATGGCATCAAGTCATGGTAACTTGAAGTTTGCCTTTCTGTACTTGGTTTGTTAACTAAACATGAATCTTTCTCTAGGTAGATTCACTACAGCTCTGGCTGTTTAAATATTTTTAAATTATTGTCCAAACAATTGAAATGTGCATCTACAGGCCTGTCGCTATTTTAAATAACTATTACCATATTTTTGTATAATTTCCTTTGTGTATTCTTCAATGTTCTCTTTGCAAATAAATGACTAATGGAATTTGGCTTTTGCATCACCAAGTGCATTTTTAAAAGGGAACTATAAATGAGAACATTTTAGTTAGATTTTGTTCATAATAGTTTTTAGGTATGCCAATGACTGATAAACATATTTTTGTTTAAGAAAAGATAATTTATCTTAATTAATTAGAGATTATATTTTCAACCATTTTTTTCAATTTGAATTTCTTTTTTCAGTGAAGCTAATTAGAAACCCAAAGACATCAAAATGGGACACATAATTATTTTTTCAGGAAAATTGATACAAAAAACAAGAAAGATAAGAAAAAAATGTTAAGAAAATTAGACAACAATTCATAAACTTATGTTTACCTAAAATAATAATAAATTATGGAATAAAACATTGTAGAGTTGAGGTTGGGGGAGGGGGGGGGGTAAAAAGAATCCCAACATATGAGATAAAAAACATGCATGTTAGTGTAAAGGCTTTTCTCATGGGGAGGAACAGCTAGCATAGCTTTAAAAACATAGCTATGCTCTTGTTAGCTTAGTTCCAGTCAGCTAGCTGATAGCACACTGTCTAAAATTAATATTAGACATTTTAATTCACAGTTGCATTACATTGCAAAAGATATTGGGATGAGACAGTAAGAATTTGTCTTTTTATTAATGAGCTTAACATCTTTTTTTAACATCATATTGATAATGTCATACCAATGTGACTTTTTTTCTTAACAGATGCCTTTTTAGGAATGCATATGCACTTGGTTAGTATTATGCTTGTGTATACATTAATCTATAAACTGCAAAGTTTAACTCTCCCATTTCACCAGATGTTCCATTTTAACAATACTTACTCTATATCTGAGGTCAGAATATGACATAAAGTCACCAGTCAGTCAGAGAGTGTAAAATATTGAGCATGCCATTAAATGGCTAAATAATGCAGCCAAGTAGTTTTGAAGTAGAAGGAATTTGGTCATTAATGATACACATGGGAATCTGAAATACAGGTCTTACTTAAAATAATGCAGAACTGCAATTATTTGTATATATAACTTAATTCCTCACAGTGGTTAATAAATGTTGTAACTGTGAAAGGTCAATATATTGAGTCTTGAAGGAGTAGTGTTTTATTCATATTGTTTTATTCCTTTTGATATAGCACGTTACAAGGTAATACACACTGCAAATGTCTCATGGTCCGACAATAAACTCACCTAAATATTTGCGCTGATAACATTCCTCATTCTCACTCAGAGGGAATAAGACTCATTTATAACCACTGCCTAAGTTATTGATTTTTTAGGGGCAAAGGTTGAGGACACTTTTTCAAATAGCCTCTGACACAATCTGGGCAGTAAAGAGAGTTTCCATGCAAGAGAAAGAGTGACTAGAGCAGAGCCTCAGAGAGCATTCCTGGCCAAGCATCATTTTCTTCCGTTTCAGATGGGGGGTTAACTATTATTAGTTTATTTAACAGTGAAACATGGAGGCATGCAATGCTAGGTCACTTATCTTTATTTCACTGAGTTTCCTCTTGTCTTACAATGCACATCAAGTGTCAGAAAAGGACATTGTAATGGTGCAATCCTTTCCACCATTATTTATTTTGCATTTGTTCAATACGAACTTTGAGTGATTGCAAATCCATATACTCATTACTTTTACTGAGCTTAAGTGTTTTTATTGTTTTGCTGCATCTGGAAAGATGCCTGTACAGAAAACAATAGTATCCTTTATTGAAGAGTTGCTCCAGTGTATCTTGGCATCATAAGTCTGGCTCCAACATATTTCTCTGACTTGTGTCATCTGGCTGCTTTTCTTCTCTTCTCTAGTGACAATATATAGCAGTTATGTCCCAAGCATTATATGTCTAGCCAGAAAAGCACATGCAAACATTCCTCAATCAGACCCATAGTCTCAACCAAACTTTACAAAACTGCATTACAGCATAACAACAGCAAAAATTACAGAAACCATGATGGAACAGATTGAATTTCAGGTTTAATTTCAAAAGAGACCACTGAAGTTGCACAGTGCAGTGTATATTATGAATGACCCTCTGATGTGCGATTCTGGGGCAAACATTTATATGTAATATCACAGTACACAATAATATAGTGTACAATGTTTATCATTGTTGAAGATAGCGGTTGCTTTGCCCCAGATGACTATAATGTCTAGTTTTTTTTTTTGAAAATGGAACATAGTGGGCCAAACTGCAAATAGTTGGGTTGATTGTTTTTTGGGGGTTTATTTGGTGTATGGGTCTGCAGGTGTTTGGTTGCCTTTAATTGGGCCAACTCATTTTCAGACAGCTCACAAGCTCTGTGTTATTTCTTGCTATTTTAACAAAGGCTATAATTATTTCATTAATTAAAAGATAAACTAAATAAAAAACTGCATTTTTATTTTACTTTAGATTAAAATTGTAATATTTCAAACTGAACAAAGTAATGCATTGCATTTACTCAATCCCAAGGTAATGAGCATTATTTCCTGATGAGAATTGTATAGCTATCTAATGTATTTTATTTATTCAGCTGACACCTTGCTGCTGCTATTAAAATATACATATAAAATATTTATAATGATTTTAAAAATTCCACTTAAATAGAAAACAACTTGATAACATTACAAACTCGTATATCAAGAGATGCTCTGTGTTAATGGCAGATACAGTATAAATACCATGAACATAACTGCGCAAAAAATGAAGCTGGTGTGGTGTGAGGTCTATGAGTAAGGCTGATATTGAAACCTGTTAAAAGTTAGGTGGAGTGGGCTGCAATATGCCACTGAGACCCCCTGCTGCCCACTGCTTACAGATTGAAGGCAGGGCCTCCATGTGTGTGACGGCAACTGATAGAAGGCGACAGAGAGAAAGCCTGACTCTATTCACATCCAGTCTGTGCATTAGCATATCTCAAACAGCGTGGCCAAACGTCCTGACCACCTGTAGCTGCAGTGAATTGCAGTACTCCAGAAAAGCTCTTCTCTCTCCACATGCTTTACTTCCTAGTAAATGGAAACCTGAAAAGCAAGGGAAGAATAACTATGTATGTGTGGGTGCGTGTATGTGAGTGTGTGTGTAAAAGTAATGGGCTGAGCACACTCCTCACATACACACTGTGTTGCAGGCCAGGCAGTTTGACTGCTTGTAGGAGTGTCCAGACTGGGGGGGTGACAATGTAGCCCAGGGTGCCGCCCAGTCTGCAGCAGTTGGTCATGGTTTGGAAGGGGTGGGACTTATTGAAGGCAAGAGAAGGCTTTGGGAGGTGGAGGGGACTTGCAGCTTTGCTAGGGGGCTGTCGGCTGGTAAGGCCAGCAGTTCACTCCTTCTTATATTCTAAGCGCACCTCAGTTAGACTAGAAAAGAGCACAGGAGTTACAGCTTCAAAGCCACCTGAAGCACTGAAGGTTACTAGCCTCCTAAAGTGAAAGATTATTAGGACATTAGGACTGAACAAGAAGAAAAAGGGAACATACTACAAGACATTGAACAGCATTCCACTGTTTTTCTGTCATCTATACCTGTTCCTATTTTATACCAAGAAGACAAGGATTACTGTTTTTCTTTTGTTTTTGTTTTCTACAGCTCATTCCACTTGACCAATAGCAGAATTTCAGGAGCATGGCTGGACAGAACGAGCATGCGTATGTGGCCAGGTTGCTAAAATTGACACTAGGACTTTTCTTCATCAGCTTAGGTGCCGCAGCAGAGGAGTATGACTATTACAGCTGGCAGTCTGACAACTTCCAAAGCGGGCGCTTCTATGCCAAACAGCCCCAGTGTGTGGACATCCCAGCTGACCTCCGCCTCTGTTACACAGTGGGATACAAAAAGATGCGGCTGCCCAACCTGCTGGACCACGAGACCATGCCCGAGGTGATGCAGCAGGCAGGCAGCTGGGTGCCCCTGCTGGCCAAGCGCTGCCATGCTGACACACAAGTGTTTCTGTGCTCACTGTTTGCTCCAGTCTGCCTGGACCGGCCCATTTACCCCTGCCGCTCACTGTGTGAGGCCGTCAGGGACAGCTGTGCTCCCGTCATGGAGACCTATGGGTTTCCCTGGCCAGAGATGCTACAGTGTGAAAAGTTCCCCATCGATAATGACCTATGCATTCCCATGCAATTTTCTGGGAATCATGCCACTCAGACCCCAGGTAGGATTCTAATGAAACTCTTCACTGTAATTAAAATCCTTCGTGGTTGCATACATTTTTTACTTGAAATGAGCATCAGTATGTGGAAATACAATGAAGCTTATGCCTGGCAAGATATGGCTACCTACAATGCAAATTGTAAAAATGTAAATATTCAGCAAAATTAAATGACTAGTCAAAGATCACATTAAAGATGTCAAACACCATTCCTGAACAAAATTTCAGTGCAGTTGCAATACAGGGATTGTTCTGTAAAATGATCTTTCCACTGAATGACAGAGATACAAATAACACACCATACTCACCACTATTTAACACTGAAATCTCCTGTCATAAGTACTTTAAGAATACTTTAAACATAACTATCAAACATTCTCATAAGCAACATAAGAAAATGCTGCTAATATCTCTATTCTTTAAAAAATATCACAATTCAGCATTTTTGCTTTGTTTGTCTTGTCTTGAGTCAGATGCTGCATAAGTAAAGTAATTGGTCCTATTGGCTTTCATGGCCTAAATAATGGCAAATAAACGCTCTTTCTTACATTTTATCTTTGTGGCTGACTGAGTGTCTCGAGGAAGTGAAGTGAGTGAATTCACTTCGTACACCTCGAAAGGCAATAAGTACTTTGAGCTTTTGCTATCTGAAAACGAAATCTCATTTGGAATGTGAAGGGGTAATTCCTGTTGTGTCTGGCATTTCTCTTCTTTTGTTTAATCCGGCAGTTAGGTGGCCAATTAGTCAGCGAGCCAATTACTGCAGATCACTAATTAGTCTGGATGGTCGTACATTAGTTAGCGTCATTGAAGACCAACATAGACTGAAGAGAGACAGAAGCTGAAAGAACAAGAAAATAAGACCAGAAATGATGTGAGAGAACATAGCCAAGTGTTGAGAAGTTTGCTTTAATTGGGTCGATATTCGAATAATGTGCAGAAATGATAAAGACAGTAAGGAATAATGAAAGACATGCACAGTGAATTCTTTTCTTTCATTGAGAGTGAAGCACTCTTTTTTCTTAAGAGCTGCATTATGATAAGTATTCACTATGCTGAACAAGCAGACACTTCAGTGAAACAAAGCTAGCTCTGTTCTGTGACCAAAAAATGAAAGAAGGGGGGAAAAAACTGATAAAATAAAAACATATTATGTTGTTCTATAAAATTGAGGAATGATATTCTTTGCTTAACATTTAGTATTTTTGCTTTCCTTTTAGTTCTACTAATTTAAATGACTGGCTATAACAAAACATTAACATATACAGTGTTCACTTCTAGACAGTCTCTGATCAATCTGCACAGAGATATATACTGCCGAGATTCAATTAACTCTCAAGACGTTAACAGAACACTGGTGAATTTACTGTGCAACAAATTTACTTCACTAAGTAGGTGTTTATTATTCACAGATCTGGGCAAAGAAGTTTATATATATATATATGTGCGTGAACTGGTTGACAAAAGCCAAGAGGATGTAATATGCACTTGGGTTTTAAGTAAAACTTTTTTTCACAAGGCTAAGTAGTTTTGGTTTCTGCTGTGATAGCAATTCCACTTTAATTCTTGGCAGAATTCCCTACAATATTGACCACTCAACCATAATTGTGAGTAGTCCAGTTTCAGTTAATGTGTTTTTAGCTAACTCTCAACTAGGCCCAGTTCACACCGTATACATTCTGCAATTACATGATATTGCACGGTTCGAGTGTTTGTGTGGAAACTAGCAGAAGAGAGTAAAATTCACTTTTCACCTCGCAGTTGGAGAGCAGCCAAACACTCGCATCAGTGTCTGTTTTGGTAAGGGTGTACAATGATCTGAAACAGCAGTCTGCACATAGCATGGCAACACAAACACACTTGACATGGCCAAGCCTGGACTGTTACCAGCAGGCTGGAGAAGAGCACAGTCATAACATGCACTGAACAGCAGCCTTAAGAAAGCACATGATTTTTTCACTTCTCTGTGGGCTAAGGTGAGATCCAGAGAGGCCAGTTAACAACCAGGGTCCATGTTCCTGAGTTGGTATCTGAAGACTGCCACAGTTAAATGATGGATACATGCTGGTAAATGGCATTTGTACAGTGGAGAAGCAAACCGAGGGGCTTTCTTCAGACATTAATTACTCTAACAGAAGAGCATTTTTCAAAAAAGAGGCATGAGACTTATTCTTTCAAATCTTAAGCCAAAATGACTTACTAACAAAAGTGACCCAATGTTAAAACACTGAGTCATCAATTTACAGCTGGTTGAATAACTGATCTTTTCTTTCTTTTTTTTCAGCAGCAGTAGCAGGGAGGCGTGATTGAAGAACACATATTGTCACTGTCTGAACAAAACCTCACATTTTTTTTTGGTTGGTTTTTACATATTTTTAACATAACAGCTAGCCCTTACATTGTGTGAATGGGCCAAAAGAAATGGTCTAAAATTACTTTCAATATGTTTTTTTTTTTACATTCATCCATTATAAATTAGAGCGCTTTATTGTTCTCATGTTAAATAAATATTTTATGAGGTTTTTTGAGGTGATATGAGGTTTTGTTCCGACAGTGCTTATATAAACCACAGCCACATTACACATTAAAAACTTAAGGGCTCCTCAAGGAGTGGAATATATTAGGCAGGAAGTACAAAGACAGTTCTTGAATTTGATGTGCTGGAAGAAGGAAAAATGGTCAAGGATTGTAGAGCTCATAACGGTGTAAGGATCTGAGCGACTTTGACAAGGGCAAAATTATAATGGCCAGGCAACTGGGTCAGAGCATTTCCAAAATGGCAGGACTTGTTGGGTGTTCCTGGCATGCAGTGGTTAGTACTTACCAAAAGTGAGCAAAGGAAGGAAATCTGGTGAACCGGTGACAGGGTCATGGGTGCCATAGGTCCACTGATGTGGGTATTAAGCAAAAAGCCTAGCCCATCTTGTCCCATTCTACAGAACAGCTACTGTGTTCCTGCTGAGTGTGCTAATGTTATGGCTGATCAGTGTAATATGTAATGCTCTAAAATGTAAAGGTTCAGTAGTAAGTTTCAATAAACAGTTGTAGGGAAATTTAAGTGGCAAAGAATCTTTACCTTATATGAAGGTGCTTCACATGTACAGATTTCATTTACAAAAATATTTCTTTAAAAAAAAGATCCAGTGAAGTTTTTTAGGGACCAGTGTAAGATTCATTTGCAAGAACACTGAAAAAAAAGACTGGATGTGCTGGTAATTACTTTTTTATTACTTAGTAGTTGCCCTCTATGGTGTGTAGTATTCTCAGCTAATTTTTGTTTGATGTAAGCCACAAGCACTCTGAGTCGACAACGCAACAGACTATTTATTTATTTTTTTTTTTTAGAAAACGTGAGTTCTATTATTTATAAGATCCCAGTGAATGCAGAAGTGCTGTGTTTTTAGGACCCCTAGGGGGTCGCTTAAGGGAAGATATTTAAACCAGCCTCTGTCTATACACCATGCACATTTAAACAGATGTGTTGGGATTTGTGACATAAATTACATGCTGTATTTCATTCTGAGCATGGTAATGTTTTATGTCATATGTGTTACTGCTCATAACTACAAAGGTCCAAATGAGTCATAAAATTATGACCTACGAGCAGTCTAAATGGAATGCTTACCCATAGAAAAAACCCTTCTCTTATACAGAAAGACACTGGAGAACACTTACTGAAAAAACATATGAAGGTCTAAAAAGACGTTAAGTCTTCAGTGAAGACCTGTGGTTTCAGTTTGACAGCAGAGAGCAGTCCAACAAACCGCATTCTGCCCTGATGACACATTCAGTGACAGTCCTCAAATTAGACTCCATTCCTCAAACACCTCCAAAACATCCTAATGGCTCACTGCTCACAGCACAGCAGCCTTCAGGAAAATGTCCCAGTAGACTATAGATAAGCTGCAGTCTTAAGCTGGGGCTTCTCAGACAAGATCTTACCTTTTGATGATGTTAGATTTAAAATGTTGCAACCTGCTGGAAAGAAGATTTTGCAGGAGAGATCAATAACATTTAATTGTTTTGTTGTTTAATCAAGAAAAACTATGCACTGTTACTATAAAATGCTTATCAGGAAATTTTTTTGTAAAAATCTAGCATAACTAAACACGTTATGTTTTTTTGGTCTGTATGTGGAGTAACACTGAATTGGGGGAAAGCAGTTTTAGGAATGAGCGTCAGAACTGCATGACCCAGTGAAATCTCAGGAAAGTAAAAGTGACTAATTTGTCATTGTGAACACACTTAATCACACACAAAGACAGCCAAAAACAGCTCTGATTGTACAATGTGTGTTCTGACATCTTTCAATCAAAGCCAGCATTAACCTTTTGGGCTACACCTGATCTTTAGTAGCTCTACACTAGCCTTCGCAGCCCATATGCACCAGAGAGTACTGGGTGCCTATGTTCCTGTCACCTGTTTATTTGTTGTCCTTCCTTGGAGGATTTTTTCTTAGATCTTTATGCTTGCCCATTTTTCCTGTTTCCAACACATCGACTTCAAGAACTGTTCACATGACACATAATATACCCCAGGTATTGACAGGTGCCATTTTACAGAGACAATCTATGTCATTCACTTCATCTGTCAGTGGTTTTAATGTTGTGGCTAATACCAAAAATAAGACACACACACACATGCACGCACGCACGCACACATGCACGCACGCACGCACGCACGCATGCATGCACACACTCAAAACCAGAAAGGATCCAGCTTAACCCTTTACTGAATCAGCTGTAATACCTTGTGTCAGTCAATTAATGTATGCAAATCAGTAAACCCACAGCACACATAGAAACTTAGTTTGCAGAATTCACAAATGCTTGCTTTTCAGACACATGCTCTGGCTCTGCTTCAAGACGGCAGCCTGCCAGCAAACCACCCTGCAATAGTGAATAAATTACTCTGCAGTTCAAATAAGATGTTACAGCTTTAGGAGATCTCAAACCAAGTTAGAGGTTGGTGCCATGAGTTCTCTTGAAAAAGACTGCTGGCAACTGCATCTCTGACCCAATGGCTACCAATGCTCTTTTAGGAAAAATTTTGGAATTTGAGTTCCGGCACCAAATGTTATCATGCACGGAGGGGGATCACTTCCCCACAACCCAAGCACTGAAGCTGAACTTTGACCCTCCTTATTATCTTCCACTATGGTTGCACTTGCAAAAAGGGTGATAAATCCTGACCCTGGCTTTTTTACCCTGGAAGGGGAAATTGGTCAGAACAACTGCCTGCAACCAGGTGTTTCTATTATCCTACCTGGAGCGAAGGACTATAGAAGTAATTGCAAAAATAATAACAAAATCCCATTCATTCACAAGCAGTGCAGTGTGAAAAAAGCTAGACTCTTAGGCTCCTCAGCACTTTCAAGAGGAACCCTGTGCATCTCGCCAAACAAACATTACAAGTGATATTGGTTTGTTTAGTCCTGACAGCCTCCTAGGTGCAGGGATTTCTGTATTTTTGGCAGTTTTAAGGGGTCATTTTTCCAAGTCCTCACTAGCCACATCCTGCATAGTTCCAAACTTCTCTGCTTAGTAGATCAGCAAGGTGATAGAAGACCTAGAGGTCTGCAAAGGGAGCATGAAACTCTTTACTGCAGTTCTGCTGGAAATAGCAATAAAGGAAACTAGAGGAAAGAGCAAATGGCAAAGAAAGAGATTAATTATTAATTAATAATTTAAAGACAACTAGTAGAGAGAACTAGTAGAAGGAACTGTGAAAATACTTTGCTTTCTCCATTTTTTAAAACATTTCTTTCCTGCATCCTTAAAAATGCCACAAAAAACACTTTTGATTCCCTAAAGAACCTTTGGATGGAAGAATTATTTCTATTAATTTGATATGTCAATGAATTTGGCCCCAGGTACCTTTCTGTGCGGAGTTTGCAAGCTCTCCCCGTGTTTGCGTGGGTTTCTTCCGGGTGCTCCGGTTTCCTCCCACTGT
>JBBPDA010000145.1:18705297-18720763 GCA_037974385.1 Arnoldichthys spilopterus
TATATATAATGCAAATATATATATTTGTTTTTTTCTTTTTTTTCTTTCTTGACTAACTTAATTATATTAATATTAAAATAAAATTTCAAATTAAAATAAGATTGTAAAAGTGAACAAAATATTCAAGACTCCCCATTAAGCAGGCTAATTGGTATCTGGTGAGTATTATTTGGTATAAAAGTAGCATCTTGTATCTACCCTTGCAAGCACTACCATTTGTTCCCAAAATTTGTGACAGCATTGTTATTAAGTCCAAAAGGGATATTTCTCAACAGAAGATTGCTGAGAAATGAGGTCTTTTAACATCTACAGTACATAATACTGTGAAAAATTTCAGAGAATTCAGAAACACTTTGATGAGAACTGCAATTGTGACAAATATTGCCAGTTCTGTAATTACTTCAGAAAATCATTGTTATTTTACAAAGTCCATTGCTGTATCAGGAAATGCAATTTAAAACTGTATTTTGCGAGGAGGAAGTGTAATTATAAGGAAAGGTGATGTGGCATGGCTCTGTCCCAACTTTTATTGAATGTGTTGCAGCCCTTGAATTATAATTTCTGTCTAATGACTGCCTATAAATTAAGGTGTGATATCCCTGAACATGCCCAAAATATATGAACTGTATCAAAGTAAATAAACCCTTGGCCTTAGATTTTAGTGTTGCCCCCTTTAGAAGAAATAACGTCTTGATGGTTTCTTGCAAAAATGTCTACCAGTCTCTGACATCAAAGCTTGCTGAAAAAATTTAGACTACTCTTCCTTCTAAAATTCCTTCAGTTCGGTTCAAAATGTTTAAAGGTTTTGTTGCATGTACTGCCCTTGAGATATTCTTTGGTGTATTTGCTACTGTGCTTAGGATCATTATCCGGTTGAATGGTCCACCCATGGTTCAATTTCACTTTTTGGAGAGCAACTTACGTTATCTTCGAGTGATGTTTGGTATGATGCAGAATTCATCTATGAATCAATTGTCCCAGTCCCTAAAGCAGCAAAGCAACCAGGACCATAACATTTCCACCACCATGCTTTATAGCTAGTATGGGGTTCTTTTCCTGAAAGGCTGTCCTTGGTCTATGACACACATGTGTATTGTTACCTGTTAACAACTCCATCTA
The DNA here is from genome assembly GCA_037974385.1 of Arnoldichthys spilopterus. Lineage (NCBI taxonomy): Eukaryota > Metazoa > Chordata > Actinopteri > Characiformes > Lepidarchidae > Arnoldichthys > Arnoldichthys spilopterus. The sequence goes on from JBBPDA010000145.1 coordinate 18,706,417, forward strand.
CATTATTTAAAAATGCCTAGTCTTTGTCTGTATGTTCTTTGACAAACTACAGTCTTGCTCTTATGTTCTTTTTGGAAAGCAAAGTTTTTTTATTTATCAAATTAGTATGTGCAAAATAATGGTGTATCTTCTGGCCTGTGTACAAAATGGCGGGGCTAGGGCGTGGTTACACACACAAGGAACACGAGAACATGAAACCAAAACATAACATGGACACGTGGAACACAAGGGGCATGACATTTTACAGAAAAGCAGCAGTCTTGAGTTTCCACTTTTTTGTACAGAACCTGTCTGAATGTGAATTTGTGAAGTACAAACTCGAAAAGAGATGATTTTGTAACCTTTTTAGTAACCTTTGTAACTTTTTTACTGAGGTCTTCAGAAATCTCTTTTGTTCTTGCCATGATACACTTCCAAGAACATGTGTTTTGTTCACTATAATAGATAACTGGAATCCCACAGGGGTCCCACTCCCACTCATGCCTGAATGTCATCCCATTTTTTTAAAAAACACTTGACACCTTTAAATGAACTGCTAATTCTAGATTCACATTTTCACGTAAATAATATTAGATTATTTTCATTTTTGAGTCATCAATTCCAATAAATAAATGACCAAGAATAATATATTTCTCTCATTTGCTTAATTAATCATTCTCTTTATCTGCTTTTAGAATGAAAATCATATGATGTTTTAGGTCATGATTATGCAGGGCTATATAAATTCTAAAGGGTTTATACTTTTTGTTCTTTTTATACCTTTTAAAAATGTATGTAAGCCTGCAAAACCCCTGGGTTAGTTAGTGTTCAGTGTGATTGGTCACTCTGCCATCCAGATGGTCCTGTGGTCTGTTATCTCAACTGCCTGAGAATTTCTCAGCCCACATACTGTTCGTGTGGGAGCTTTAGCATGTGCTCTTTAATTGGGTTTTTCGCTAATCATGTTATTTTCTTTTCTGTTATTTGCATTTTCTTAGCCTAATAACTCTGGCCAAACAATATTACTAAAATAATAATTATCCTGTTGCCAGACTAAGTTACATGGTGAATCCACAGTACTTGGATGAACTAGCACTTACATCAAGCATGCAGAGATGTATGCATCTGTACTTTGACAAATGTATGTTTGTAAAACTGAATTCAAGGTCATAATAATTATTTTAACAATTCAAAAGTGACAGTGCAATTTTCCTATTCTGTGAAGCTTAATATTTTACATGGGTAAAATTCTTTAGTGAAAATCTTTTTTAATTCAACCATTTTAAGAAGTAAAGATAGCACATTTAATTTTAATTGTTGGGAAAGAGACTTATTAAGGTCAGCAAAAGCTGGCAATTTATTTATTGTATGATTGTCAAAGTGAACATTTATAATAGTGTTTGTAATTTTAAGTCTATATGATTTTCTTTGGCAAGACACTCCACATGCTTCTTTTAAGGCTAGAGGCTCTATGGCTCAGTAAAACAGCGGCGACTAAGGTGGGGATGTACTAGGGCCACTGAGGGGGTGTTTCACATCTGTCTTTAAACCTTTCCATTCGTCTCTCCATCCTCTCCCGGGTGACTGCAATTAGTGCCGTCCACGGTTAAATGATGCTCCTCTGGGGAGGTGTAAAGTATTCGACTGAATGGGAATGCCCAGTCTCTTCCTGTGCGCTTGTTGTGAAATGTCTTGCTGCTCGAGCTAGCACAAATGAATGGAAGAACCAGTATGACAGAGGCCGTCCCAAAAGTGGCAGGGGAACTTCACGATTTTTCCAGCGTGTAAAGATGAGTGACAGAATATATATATATATATATATATATATATATATATATATACACACACACACAAACGAGACCTATTCCACTGACATGTGGTGTTGCTTCTGGCTTAGGGAAAGTCATTATTTTTAAAAGACCTAATTATTTCATCTCTTTTCCAGTACTAAAGATGAAGATAAAAGAAGTGAAGAAGGAGAAAGGTGACCGCAAGCTTATCGCAGCACAAAAGAAGAAGAAGGTTCTAAAGATGGGCATCCTGCGTAAAAAAGACCTGAAGAAGCTGACATTGTACATTAAGAATGGAGCAAACTGCCCTTGTTCCCAACTGGACAACCTCGGGAGCAACTTCCTCATCATGGGCCGCAAGGTTGACCAGCAGTTACTGCTCATGTCTATCCACAAGTGGGATAAGAAGAGCAAGGAACTCAAATTTGCTGTCAAATACATGAAGTCCCATCAGTGCCCAACTTACCATACTGTCTTCCAGTGACCAATGACCAAATAGCCAAACTCTGCTTCCTCTAACCCCTCCAATCCCTTTCTTCATTTAGCACATACAATTCATTTATTCAAAAAAACTGCCTTTGGGAATGATTCATTCACTTACGGTCTGATATTTCAGCGATGTTTATATTTCTTTCTTATTGCCCATATATGCTGAAAGAATCTTTTTTAGAGAAGCCAACTAAATTGTCTCCAATAAAAGATAAAAAATCAGTCCCTAATAAACTGTTCTAGGTGGAATGCAACTGACTGCCACAAAGAGTGGCACAAACTTATGAGAAGTGATAAGAAAAATGTCTAAGCCATGTTGAGCTGATTGTGCTAATGTCAGAGTAAGGGAAAACAATCAGTAAGTAAATATTTAATCAAAGCGTGGAATATTCATTTTAAAAACATAGTGCCAGCTAGCTTTCTTTGTTATGTTTTATTTTGTAGATATGGGGGAAAAATGTTATACCACGTACTATGTAGATAAGATTATGGTTAAGAAAAATGTTCTAGAATGCAGGGCCACCCGAGATGTGGTTCATGTTGAGAAAAGAGAAGGATAACTGATTGCAGTTGTCCCTGATTTTTGGTCAGTTGGACTATGAACAGCACCTGGACCACTTCTCTGTCCCGAGAAAGCGTCTCACACCAGCCAGCTGGACGCAGACTCTGAACTGACCCAGCACTTTGGCTGGTGAGATAGCTGGCATCTTTTGTTCTTTTGTTGTTGTTGTTGTTTTTGTTGTTATTTTTAATATCACACATTCTTTTTTTACTGCAATTATTATCAATTGCTTCAGATATACGTCTATGGTATAAAAAACAAAGCAAACCTGGCAGGCATAGCATCTGGATTCAGTGTTTCTGAAATAAATGATAAAGTCATTATACAAGAATTGTCTTTAATCAGAACTACATAAGATAAATAAAGCAAATCCTTTTTCTTTCTTTTTGTAAAAATAGCCCATAAACTTTCATGTATTTATGTATTAATTTTACTCACTTTTGTGGTGTCACAAAAATATAAATATAAAGACTATATAATAACCTATAGACTAGAAAGGACATAGTATGTTTTGAAACATCGTTTACATCCCATATCAGTTTGAATTTGCATGATTTAGACCCTTTAATTTTTTAAGCAAATCTATACTATTGTGCATCACAGATTTGTTGCCAAAGATATTGTTGCATTAACCAATCACCAGATGAATGGTGATAAAAATTTTCAAAAGCCCAGCAAGATGACATTTAAATGACTTAAATGAACCATGGCCTATTTTGAAACAGGCAATTAGACACAGAGAGCTGAATCAGCACAATTAGAAAAGGTTTGACACTCCATCTGTTTGCTCTCAGCACCAGTGCTTCCAGAAAAGATGCATGTGAAAGTTGCAGTAGCTGAGTTGATAGCTGCAGTCATTCTGCAGGCAAAAGTCTCAGAGACCTGACCTAATGCCCTCTAATGCAGCAGTGACTTAGAGTCTGTCTGTGGCTGGAGCAGAAGCTTGTGGGTGTGAGGCTCAGTCATCAGCGGCTTGCTGTCTGGGGGAGGTCTGCCCAGCACACAGCAGGACCCTGTGTCTCTCATTAGCCCGCTGGCCAAACTGACTCACACACACACTCCCACGCTCCCATTTAAACAGGCAGCCAATCGACACACACTTACGCTTGCATACAGCTTACATCACACCTCACATTCACTGCTGTCCCTAGAACCGTCATTGACATTAAACCTGGACATTTCTTCCAGCCATTCATAAAAACAATCTCACCACCATCTGTACTTCCAGCTCAACAAGCACATGCTTTACACTCAAAAAATGAAAGTTACTGAATGGTTCTTAGTTTGGAAATATGTTTATGGATAAAAAATTATTTGGTATAGAACCTTTACATTACATTTGCCAAATTGTGGTTCTAAAAGCAGTCCTCAAGTCCACATTTTCTATGTATCCTTATATGTTAGAGGATAAATGTGGATCATCTAAGGGTCCCTTGGGACCACTGCTCCAAACCGTCTTCTGCATATTTAATCATGCACCACTTCTCTAAAACATAGATGCAGCATTTAGTTTAATTTATATGCTCCTGTGCATTATTTGTGACATATGAGTGTGGTATTGTGGGAAAATCTGCATTCTTTTTGTATTTTTTTATGTAAATCTGCTGAGAAACTTCATGCGGTTTTGGCATTGTCATTAGAATGCGGGTCATGTTTCAAAGAAAATGTCAGTTTTCTTTTAAGTAGAGGAATAGAGTAATACTGAAGACAGAATTAGGACAAAAATATTGTCCTTTAAAATAGTAAATGAACATGAGTCTGCTTGTGGCATGAAGGAGTCATTTGCTTTAGGCATTAAAATATATCTAACTAACATAGCTCCTCAAAAGACAGCAGACTCATGAATATAATCAAAGCTAGTCATAAACATCTCAAAGGTATTGAGAAAATGAAATGCAAATATAAGATGCACCATGTACATGTTCAGAAGTCTAGGGACTCAAAGGATGAGAATATATGCAAGAAAAGAAGAAGTAAGCAAAATGCAGAAGGTGGAGGGGAGAGATAGTGAGCAAGAGATAGTAATGGTGGGTGAAAGAGAAAGACAAACAGAGGGAGCTTCCAGAGAAAAAGAGACTAGTCATAGGATATCATCAAACAGGCCGTCTGTGGGCCTGGCCCCCAACCCTTGTGCCTCTGTCATCACCTCCTCAAAGGTCGCTTACCATAATTAATAAGAGCCTGACGACTGCAGAAGGGCTGAACAGGGGCCTGCATTGTGCCAGATGACCGTTAATATAAACAGGCCGTCACACCGGCAATCAAAAGGTAATTTAGATCCTCCGTCAGCTTCTGTGTCAGACTGATTTCCCTGGAAGGTTAATATCACTGGGAATGCAGCGCTTCGCCAAGATCTCTCCTTGCCTTTCATTCTCTGTCTCTCTCTCGTTCTCTCTCTCTTCCTTATAATCACTCTGGCCTATTGACTGGGATAGAGAATAGGGTCTCTGTATGCTTCTATTGCTGCTGTAGTGATAGTAGACACTTTTTCTCAGGTTTGCTAGAAGTGACCCATGTGTGTATGCAGGGCTTTTGTTGCTGGGTAACCTATAAGAATGGGCATACCCATTATGCCCATGCAGCACAAATGCTTTTCAGGGCATTCACCTGTTATAAGTGTTGGAAGTAGTGATGCATTGTAGATGTTTGTAATTGCAAAGGGTCAGTAGGCTTGTAATATCTGGCCTAACAAAGCCACTTTGGGATGCATTACAAAGACCAAATGTCTGGCTCTGGCTGCAAGCAGACTTGCTGATGACAGTGTTGTGGGCCACACTGTTCTGTGGTTAAATGGGAAACTCCTCTCTAACCAAGACAAGGTGAGAGTGCTTCCAGATGGCAAGGTGGTTGTGTGGCCAGTGGACCAGCTGAGCAATTTACACAGAGACATGGAGCGATACTGTGAAAGCAGTTAGATAAACAGTTATAGTACAAAAATAATTAGTTCTACACCTAACTCATATGTCTGTTATTGACCACAAATAAGCAGCTCAAGTTAGGCCAGGTCTGTTTCTTCATTGCCTATAACTGGGTGCATGGATAAGTCATGTTGAGGTAGTGTCTGAGCAGCACATGTGGTAGTCCTGCATAGACTCTCCCTGCACTCAGCAGTTACCTGGAAAATTCCGAGGGTGACTCCACTGATTTATACCAGACATAAGCGCAGAACACACACATACATGTCCAACCACACATACAGTGCTCACACATTCCATCCACATGGTCACTCTCTAATGGAGATGAATTAATCAAAATATTAAATTTCAAACACCTTAAGAGCTTGCAATTTTAAGTCAGTGTGAACTCTGTTATGTAACACTGACATATACATACTCATGCCATAAACAAGTTAACATGTTATGAAAAGATGACAATGAACATAATCAGTCATGACATTTCATGATGGCATATGACATCTGCCATTATGCTTGTTGTGTCCCATTTTTTTTTTTTTTAAAGTGAAAGTGATTTGTTTTGTGCACACACCCCATCACACAATGTGCAACACAATGAAATGTGACCTCTGCTCTAATATGATATGCAAAACAGGTATATTTAAGAAAAAGTCTTTGGGAAACTGTAATCATGGACCTATTTATGTCTAACTTGCTATTACTGCCAGTTATGTCTCTGTGGATACAATTTCAACAACCTGTTCATTGCACTGTCCATAGTAAACTGGATTTAATGCAGATCTTGGATTTCCTAGTCACTTTTGAGCATATTTGCTTAGTGCTTATGAACAACTCATACATTTGTTATTTGAGTTTTCACTGTGCAAAGAAAGGCTTTTCTGATTTAAACTCTAAGTTATCTAATCATTTCATCACTGAGTGGATCTAATTAGGCCCTTCAGATTTAAGAAATGTTCATGCTTTGTGCCAGTGTCTATTTATGACTATATAAACTGGCTATTTTAGGAGCTCACTGAGAACACTGTGTTCTTAAGACTCATTAGTTGCTTCAGATGTGCTGGGGTAGGGTGACAATTGCATGTTCACTTAAACAGTTTAAAACACCAACTCAGATGAGTAAGTCTTTTACCAAAGTCAGTGAACACTGTCATGTGGATTAGGCAGTGTGTATATTGTTCAACATTAGCACTCTAATCTAAATGGAAAGTTCTCTCTGGCAGCTGTGCAAGGTCTGAAATGAGCTCTTGTGACCCTGCAGCCCAGCAGCTCTCCCACATAAAGGAGAACTAATTGTGTGGTGTATTTGTGTGAGAATTCTACGGGATGTTTCTCATCTCCCACTGCTGACAGCATAAAAGCGGCTCCATTATATACAGTGGTGCTAGGATGGTCACAGGCTGTGGGCTTGATGGGTATGTTGTTTAACATAGCCTGTCAAATATGAGGCCCTAGAGCACATCACCTAAACTAAGCTCTCTGTATACTAAAATTAACACCACATGAAGACTGCGGACCAAATAAATAAATAGATAAAAATGTAGCCGAGGATATGGAAAGAGTAAGCACTTGTGCTCATTCCAAAGATTAACCCTTTAATGCATAACATGAACTCTACATGATGTAGACTGATTTCACCTGTAATTATTTTCAAATGAAAATATGGCTATAAATCTACTGCTGAATGATTGCTAAATGTTTTTGCTAGTGTTATAAACTAGGAAAATTCAAAAAAAAATTCAAAATACTGTAAAAACATTTCTTTTCCTTCCACCTATTGTGGTCTTGCTGCTGATGTTTAATTAATCACATCATACTGTTCCATTGTGACAAGGTCTGTTGTGGTTCCTGAAGAAACAGCTGTTGTGAATGAAATACACCTACATAATAGTCAGGATGATATGTAATGTGCAGTGTGTAAACATACCTAAAAAATAACCATTTTTTTATTTAGAGACATAGACATGCAGCACACTGTGCGGGGTTTTTCTAAAACGTGTGACACTACAAACTCTTGATATGTCTGGTTATTATAGTCATACTGTAGAATTTTGTTCACCGTGGTATCTGTTTTAAAATAAACACTCCAAAGTTTTATATGCACTGTGTATCTACTGTCTACTGCAAGACAAGGGCATGTAAGGGATTATGTCTTTAAATACATAGTATATACATTATGATTAATTGAGGAAGTTTTGACAGATATGATGTAAAGTACAGTGATATGAAATTACCAGAAAAGATGAGATAAAAAAAGATGTTTAGTGAGTTGTTCAGGCACCAATTTATGTTGTATGAAGAAAACCTGGAATATTACTGCATGTTGTATTTTGTAAATAAAATTATGCAACAAACATTATGTAATCACATTCTTTTTTATCATGCTGTAAACACTGGAAAAGATTAGTCAGTGAATAAATAAATAACTAAAACGGAGCTTTAGACACAAGAACTAAAGTAGTAGGTCTAACAGGAGTCACAGTGAGCCTGTCTGTTAATGAGTGAGCAGCAATGGGCAGACTGTATGGCTTTGCCTTTAAAAGCAGTAATTTGAGACAGCAGTATTGCCTGACTCAGATACTGTTGAAAATGATTGTAATGGCATTAGCCTTACAAGTTCTGCTGTCTGCTTCAAAAAACAAACGAGTCCTCCAAGAAGACTTACACTGCTGTGGAAAAACAACATTATCCAATAAATAAATCAATTTCCCAGGAGACTTAATGACAGTCTTGCTCTTTTGTCACTTCTTTGTCAGTCTCATCAGTTTAGGGCCTTCAGAGGTCAAGGTTGTCAGAAAGGTCACAAAGAGTGACACTCTGGGTTAAGACAATGTGTTTTGGAAGCAGAATTGTGAACTCTGCCCTTACCCCAGGCCTGGGAAGGGTGGACAGCCAGGAGTTAACACATAAGACTTTGCAGCTGTCCTGTCACTCTATGACTGCTAATTGACATAAACTTTAGACTTTGTCTTGTTAGACTCCTTTCAGACGCAGAACCAGGTTAATCAATGGGGTGCGTTAGCTGGGTGAGGGGAAAGTGTGTGTGTATGTGTGTGTGTTGGGTTGGGGGGACAACAGCCTAAGCCCATTCAAGCCCTCCAAAGCTTTTCTGTGTACTGCCTGAGGAAGCCCTGACAAATAAAGCTATTCTGTGGCATTGTTCATTAGCAATGGCTGACTGCCATAGCTGCTATTGCAGCCCACCTCTTCTAGCTCCCCCTCAAACACAGTTCCCATGTGAGAAGGGGGGTAAGCACAATGCCTCTTTTGGGGGAGAAATACAGCGTTCTATGAGAGCGGAAGAATTGGGGTCATTAAGGTTGTGCCACCCCCTTTCTAACCCTTACCTCCCTCACTGCCCTCGCCACACACCCGCGCTCCCCCACCTCTCTTTCTCATTGATATGAATTTGGTCCCTGTGAAAAGGTGCTGGACTGACAGGGGCTCCAAGACTGATAACCTGCCAATCAATGTGTCACTCAGACCTGCCAAAAAAACAGGTATATGACGGACCCTAACTCCATCTCACAATTGTGTGGCACAATAATCTGTGTCTACTGTCTGAAGACTCAATGCAGCATCTGAAGCAATTACAAAGACCTCCAGCAAGCTGGGGTTGAAGTGAAGAGTGGCAACAATTCAAACACACTGCTTGTTCTGTGCTAGGTTTTAGCTAGCTGCCAAACACAATGCTGCATTGTTGTGAGTGATCTGTGGGAATTGGTCTGATACAGTCAATGGGCTGTGAGACGGTTGCAGAGTTTATATCAGGTTTGGATTTCTGTTTAAACACAATAGAATAAAAAAAAAGTAATCTCCTTACTTACAGAAATGACAGTGTGAGAGTGCACTGAGGTCTCAAGAGACATGTTTTCGAAAGACTTCATTTAACAATAACTGCAGCCATAGTGGCTTGGTGAAGGCACAATCCTAAAGCACATGAAAGAATAATTCCTATTATAAGGACAAGATCAATCTCTCAGGATCAGATTGATAAATGTGAGAAGACACAGCAACAAATATGCAAAGTTACATTTATAATAAGCATGTTGCATATAATGCAGACTAAAATAATAAACCCCTGCAGATGTTTTGGTGAGAAAAAAAAAACGATTTACTAAATGTATTTACTCCACTGTCTCTGTATCACTAGCTTTTCATGTTCTGTTTTGTCTCAGTGGATGTGCAGTGGATGGGAACACATACATACTACTTGTTTGATATTACATTGTGCTGCAGGAATTAACATAACTGCTGTCCTAAAGCTGGTTTAACAAGGATCGGGCATAGAAATATATATTCATCATCATCAAATTGTTGTCCCTCTAAGAATTATGTTCCATTATAGATAATGTGCAGCCACATACTGGAATCAGGAGTGTTTCATTTTGGAATGTCACTACTCAGAGTGGGAAAATTAGTTATATATCACATTTGTCTGTGATCACTGGGACTGGTGGCACCCTTCTGTGCTCCAAAAAGGCAGATAGTCTGATAATCTGATAAGGGTTTCCCATTTGTGCTTTCATACTGCATGCAGCTGGAGAAATGTCTTTTAGAGGAGGTCCCCAATTACAATTTAAGATTAAACAAAGCACTTATCACTGGTCCATCTTTCATGCATTAGGAAATTATTCTCAGTGAATTCTCTCCCTTTAATATCTGAATCCTGTGAGGACAAAGACGGAAGGGAAGCCACTTGAATTGCTGATATAGCATATACAGACTTTGTCTGTTCTGGAATTGCTTGTCTATGTTAAATGGCACAAGCAGTCCACATTGAAGTCTTTTGTGTCATAGAAAAACAGGGCTCTCACAAACATCTTGCTTATCTTTTTGAAACACCATGTGTTAATGTGCAAGGACAATGGGCCTGCTACCTTGAACTTACTTCACCCCATGGCCATAGTATTGTTATTATGAAGTTATATGCACTTCCCTACCATGGCCTATATATCAGATGTTTAGTTCTTATCAGAGGACCAGACCTGCTTTTAAGATTTCTATAACATGTGTTTTTGTATGTTTTTTTTCTTCTAGTTTCTTGATAGGACAAACACTAGTGCTAGGTATACACTATATGCTATGTAGCACTGAATGTAGTCTAAGTAGGCTTGACTCAGTATAGTTTCAATTCACAGGATACAATGCCTGACAACAATCCATTTTAAACTGTCAAAAGATCAAGATAGATTTTATTTACTATTTATTTCATATTATTTACTCTTTTCTCATTTATACCTGAATATCAAGTTCATTGCATGCAAAATAAAATGACTAGAAGTTGTATTTTGGCCACACCCAAGCACTGCTTGACCTTTGGTTGACATAATGCATGTACTAATGAACAACAAAACTTGTATTCTCAAACTTCCCTGGCTGTTAAGTTTCTGCTTTGATTTGCTATTTGCTGCTTATGTAATATCTTTGTTATAACTCACCAAGATGACTCTACACTCTCAGTTGTCAGGTTGATCTGCATTTCTGACTTTTTCTGTTCGTTTCGATGCTGTTATTTTTCTTTAAAAAACAGACTATATCATTGACAGACTGTGACGACTAGTTCAAGACATTTAGTTTGTGCCATAAACAACACCATGATCATGTCTGCTAATGACCCTGTGGTGTTCTAGTAAAATATTAGCAGTAAGCTAGTTTGTGAAGAGTAGGAGTGCAAAAGTACAAAACCATGATGAATTTAAATACAAAAAGCATGATGGTTCTCTGAGGGTCTCAAAGGCCATTAGCACCCCCACATGCATATGCATAGCAGTAACATTATCAATTATACAATAGGCATTACATATGAATGCATATTTAGTAGTAAATGAAACTTCAGTGACGCAATTTAGCAATTTATATATAATTTCAGCATGTTTTTGTTGTTGACAACTGTGACTTCTAAGGGTTAAACTGCTTACCAACTTACCAAGATGACTTACCAATAAGATCTTTGTCAAATGGGTTGGTGAGTTAGTACTCCATTAGAGACGTAATATAATGAGAGAGTGCTTTAAAATAACAGGTGTGACGTGCACTACTATGTGTACCTGGTTGTGTGCATGCAGCACAAAGAACAATCCCACCTGGCACCTCAAGTGGAAACACTCCTCAATGCTTGCTTTCAGGAGACCATGTTCCAGCAAGGTCATGCTCAGGCCCAGACTAATAGACATGCCATAACTGTCCAACAACATCCAACACCTCCCATACTGTAAATGCCTTTGGTCTTTTCTGGATTCCATCAGCAGCATCATGCACAATTTGTTAATGTATGGGTTACCACTTACATGTTTTTGGAAAATGAAGATGGCTTTGGAAAAAAAAATATGGATAAAGAATTTTAGTATACACCATGGTTGTCTTTTCAAGCTGGATTTTACCAGAGGGGTTCTGTAATTCTATGTGTTTTGACAGGTGGATTCCTTTTGAGATACAGTGTATCACCACTATATAGCACAGATAGCCCAGACTGAGATGTCAAAGCCCAAATGTCAGTGTCAGCATTATGTAACACATGACCTTGCCTATTAGCAGGTTTCGTTTTCTTATATTACCATAAAGTCAACTTTAACAAGACAATCACTGAGGAAAAGCTAATTCTCTCCAAAATTATTACTTACCAGACTATGGAATATGGATGTCATTGCAGATTCATACAATATTAAAATCACCGATCTTTTTGATAATCATGCAAGTTATAGTTCATGCCAAGGTAAAATAGTAGATGCAGCTCAAATAGGCTTCAAGCATATATTTCAGATAGGGTTATGTGGGGCAAAGGTGTGTGAATTGTGGGGGGTGTTGTGAACTGAACCTGGGGCTCCATCTGCAGGAAGTGCTGGCCCACACCATGTCACCACTACAAAACAAGCCTGGGACACAGGAAGTGTAGACTTGTGTGATTCACGGCTTTTCATTAAGCATGCCGTCACTGCCATAATATCTCCCTCTCACTTTTTAATTTACATCACAGCTCCACCCAAACACATCCATCTATCCAAAAGTGTCACTTGAAGGTTATCACCTGCCAAGTCATGGTGTGGAATGATCACTTTGCTTCTCCAGTCTGTGATGAAGCAGACAGAGCAGAAAGTGAAAAGATGAAGGAAGTGAGTGTGGCTGTGGTAAGTCAACTCAAAGCCATTTTCCACAGCATTTAAAAATGAGGTAAAATAAAATGTTGGTACATAACAGGAACATTTTAAAGTGAATTAAAAGTCTGAGACATTTAAAAGACTGTTTTTCATTGTGAACACACTAAAGCACCAAGACAAAATGTGACCTCTGCATTTAACCCATCACACATTGAGCAGCAGGCAGCAATCAACAGCACCTGGGGAGCAGGGTAGCGGGACAGTACCTTGCTCAGTGGTGCCTGGGCAGGGACTTGAACCTGTGACCTTCAGGTCCCAAGGGCAATGTCCTAACCACTAGACCACCACTGCCCACTACAGACTGACATCAGACTAACAGACTACAGATATAGTCCAATCAACAGAAGGAAACTTATATTTTATATATATAAAACTTTAATGATCGCGCAGAAAATTGTTGATCTGATCAATCAGCAGAGAGAATGTTCTCACTCAAAGTGACGTGAAAGGGATTATTGTCATTGTGAACACACTCAAGCACTACAACGAAATGTGACCTCTGCACTTAACCCATCACACGTGCACACGTGAAGCAGCAGGCAGTTGTCAACAGCACCCGGGGAGCAGTGTAGCAGTACTTTGCTGAAGGGTACCTTAATGGTGCCTGGGCTGGGATTTGAACCTGTGACCCTCAGGTCCCAAGGGACTGAAGACCACCACTCCCCACAAAGAAGAACCACTTCAGGTTTCCTCACAAACATTTCATTGGATGTGGTTCAAAGGTTCTTTAATCTATCTGTAAATGAAAATGCGACTCTGAAGCTTTTGAGGACCTCCACATAATGTTCCCCCAAACAAATATTTTCCTCAGAACTCGTTCAATATGTTCAATAAAAGAACAGTTTGGGAACCTTAATTGTGTATTGAGGAAGGGGAAAAAAAGAAAAAGTAAAGGATCTGTTATAACTTTTATGGCTATGTTGCAGAAGTGAGTTGAATACAGACTGAAACAATTTATGACCAAATGCTTCTTTTTCTTCTTTTTTTTTAGCTTACTGGCACTTGGAAACTCTCTTTCCTCCCATTTTATTCTGTCTTACACTCATTCATTTAACTTGATATATGTTCATACAGTGCACAAATTTAAGAACTCTATTTATGTGTGCCTTGATCTCATTTCAAGGTGTGCGATCATGCACTTAAAACAGTCAACAGGGTTTAAGCCCTTATCACAGATTCCAAGGCCAGTCTGCCTCTCTGTTTATGCTGTGTGCTATAAATCATGTGACACTATTTAAGTGCCATGGGAATTGTTGAGGGGAGTGTAAGAAACCAGAACTGGAAGATCAAGCTGAAATTATGCCATTCTCATTGACAATACTGAACACACACATCTGTACACACATACACACACACACACACACACACACACACACACACACACACACACACACACACACACACACACACCTTCTCCTTCCCCCTCCCATATTGCGTCAAACCTTCCTCTTGCCTACT
>JBBPDA010000145.1:18725057-18744681 GCA_037974385.1 Arnoldichthys spilopterus
CACACACATACACACACACACACACACACACACACACACACACACACACACACACACACACACACACACACACATTCTCCTTACCCCTCCCATATTGAGTCAAACCTTCCTCTTGCCTAATAGTGCAAAGTTAGCCAAACACTGAATGCTCAGAGTGTGTGGATGGTGGAGAAGCTGTGTGTGTGTGTGTGTGTATAAGATGGTTGAGGGTAAGGGTGTCAGTCACATGCAGCCACAAAGACAGGAAAGACTGCCTTCATTTCTTCCTTCTGATCTGACCGCTAATATTCCCAGTCAACATGGCATAAAAAGAGCTTGCAAAGGAAACCGAATGCAGCCTCTGTTCTCCACCACACTGTCATGATCTAACACATAAAATATGTATGTCAAGGGCAGTGCTTTTGAATCCAAGAGCTCATCAGCAGTCTGTCTATTTGCAGATCTTAGAAGTCAGATCAAAAAGCACAAATAAACAAACAGATAAGCAGTGGAAATGCTCAGGCTGTAGGAAGACAGGTGTAATTGTTGAGAACATATTGTCTCACCTCCTGGCTGCCAAACTCCTGCTCTTGTATGCTATTGGCTACTGCTCAACTCCAAATGGCCTCTTAAATCTTAGATCTTGCTATAGCTCACAGCACATACACCCTCACAGCTAGGATAAGATTTCTGACTTCTCTTTGGCGCCTCTTGCCTGTGCCTGTGAACTGAATGTCAAACATGACGATATGCATGTGTTTATGTATGTATGTATGTATGTATATTTACTTGTCTCAAGCCATTGGTCTCATAAAATAAGCTGGTGTCAACCAAGTCCTGCTGCCTTTAACAAAAAATGTCAATGACAAAAGAAATTCTTCCAAAACAATCTATTAACCCTTTGAAAATCTGCAATTATAATTAATGCTAAATGAATCCTATGTCTGTTTATATCTGCTGAAAGACTAACAAAAAGACACAAGTGTGTCTGTGGGTGCTTTGTTTTAGCATGTGATGTACAGCATCAGATCTGTCAAAATGTGATATGTTCTTGTGTTATTTACATTTAATATCAAAGTATACAATCTGTTCATCCGATTATCTCTTTTCCTTTGCAATACATAAATACTTTTAAAGACTGTGGGTGATACTAAGATGTTGGTCATTTATTTAGAGCGTTTTGGTAAAGCAAAACCTTTAACACTTTCTTATACTAAATCAAGCTGCCTTTCACTTGTATAAGGAAAGTTAATTGGCCCCACTGTTCTGTCTAAGTATGTTTTCTGCCTCTAGTTGTTCCCAGTGCATCAGACATGAGAAGCCACTGTGGAGTGGCTGGATGTGCGTTCATTAGTTAGCAATCCTAAATAAAGCAGACAGCAGCAGTAGGCTGGCGGAAAATGTGCATGAGGAGTAGGCCTGACTTCAGGGCTGTTATTGGGAGGCTCTGTGATAGTCCTGGAGATGAGGTATTTGTTTAGACAGTCCAAGTGAGCTCAGGTCATAGAGAGGGAAGCTCTGGGGCCACATGGCATTCTCTGAGTGTACAGGACACATGTGCACTAATTATAATGCAGAGCATCCTCCTTACAAATTGAGTTTTTCCAGATTAAATCAGAACATTGTATACATCTGTACTGCCAAACAGACCTAAACGTTACACAGATAGTCATGCACAGGGTCATCCTGGGATCTGTAAAAAGAAAACAGGAAAAACATGAAACTAGCTTTAGTTCTTCATTGTGATCTAACCAAACATACTTCCAGTCAACATGGCTCCAGGAGGTTTGTGTCCGTAGGTGGGTGTGTCTCTTCATGCTAGATAGATAGATAGATAGATAGATTAAAACTTTATTAATCCCCTGAGAATGTTCCCTCGGGAAATTAATTATGTAAGCACCCCCTGAAGTTACAAAGCACTTTTTAGGCAATAGCTCAATAATCAAAAAATTTTGGGATTTGTATGGTAAATTGGCCTCTAGGAGGCACATGACCCCAGCTTATAAATTTGGTATATTTGGTCACATCACATCTCACCACCACACTTTGGTTGTGTATTTCACAGCCATTACATTTTAAATGTGTGTATATTTACAAAATACAATAATATTGGACAATAAAAAAGTACTAAAAGTTTTTTTTTGTAGTTTTTAGTAAAATAAAAATTCACATTCACTGCTTTCTTTGAAAATATCTCAACTTTTTTGTTTGTACATGTTCGGTTGCTACAAATGAAAAACAAAAGCTCTGTTTTGACTTACTCTCTGTACATTCAGTCTGAAGAGTCGATTGTGACATCCTAAAGGCAGCTACAAAACCTGAAATGTCTGCACAAACCTAGCTTACTCAGTACACTTCCATTTAGCTACATTAATCTCACCACTCCAGGGCAAAAATAATGAGTAATTTTTAGACACCAAAAATATGGGTCAAATTCAGCTACAAACACGGCAAATTATGGGCACTACATAGGGGCAAAATGTTGTACATTTAAGGGAGACATTCTTTTCAGTTTTAATTCGCCGTTTTTGAGTTATGGACCTTTTTGACATTTTAGTTAAAAGGAGGTCTTCTAATGTAGAATATGATTACAGGGCAGTGTACAGTGCACATGCAGCTTAATGTACAGTCCTGGTTTGTATCATGCTGTATTTTTCTGAAACCTTCACTGATCTGGCAGCATTAAAACACAATGTCATGTCACTCCACAGCCATTTAGCATGAGAGAACACAAATGTCCCAAATATGACTCAACACTCTGACCTATGGCCAGTGTGGCCCCTGCACAATGTACATAACCCTCATTAAGGCTGCCAGGGTGATGCTTGATTACTATTACTTTATGTCCTACACTTAGGGAAATATATCCATGTTTTATTATGTATTATTGTACTTTTAATATGCATATATTATCAGGTGATTCTTCAGGGCACTTTTGGCCTTGTGAGTCATGAGAAAAAATACTTTCTCAAAACACTCTTATCCAAATCTCAGTAGTTTAATTCATTTGACTAGTAATAAAGGCTGAAAGCAAACAAGGGAACACCTTTGCAGAAGAAATAAAAGATAGAAAGCACACACACACACACACACACATTTGATAACTTAATATTTTAATTGCAACCATTATCATATAAGTTTGAGTTTAGTAAATGTCTTAAAATACAGAGGTTTCTGTTAACCATACTTTGTTCTATCATTTCATTCTATAACAGTTTTGGTATAAGATCAGTGCTTTATTATGTTAGAGCTAGCATATTAGATATCCCAAAAGCACTAATATAGAAAACATACATTTACCTGCATGTTTGTCATTTATGACATATTTTCATATTTCAGCAGTCTGGACAGTGTCTGCAACAAGGTTCAAATAATGAAATCATTATCTAAAATATTCTTATAAATTAGTAAAATTAAGTAACAAAGTCATGGAAATAATATCACCAAGATTTAAATTCTCAAAACAAATGTGTCCCCACTTTATATGATGTGCCTCTAATATCTGGATAGTTACATATTAACAATGTATGTTATAACTTTGTTATTGGTGATACTGGTGATGTATTCTCTGTTACAGCTTATCTAATTACACTTATATATTACACACATATATCATTTCAGCTTTTACTCATGCAATTACAGGCTGATAAACCTGTCTGAGGGCACTGCTTGACCATTAGGCATGTTAAATGCATAATCATGAGCAGTTATTCTGAATGATGCTAAAACCTAAAAGTAATTCATTATGACGAATGCTTCACAGTATGACATTGAAGCATTGATTTTTTTCTAGTGTGATAAAGCCATGTTTTTTTGCCTTAGTACAGAGATATTATAAAAGCCATGCTGAATATTTTACTACTGTCTGTGCACTTTGTCTCAGGCACTCAACACCTTCATATAAAAAGGAACAGTCTTATGCTGGCAGTCAGAAGCTAGCGTGCTGATGGCCTCTTTATTTTCTCAAAGCGCTCTGTCACTGGCCAGCCAAAGCTGCTGTCAGCACGTAGACTTCACAGAAAGGTAAAGTCAATGAATATTCTTCTGAATCTTCAGAAAAAATCAGACACTACAGTCAGATGTCAAGTTTAAGTGTGTACTTCATATTTGTGTCACTGCTAATTGACAATAAGACTCAATAAGCAGTGTAGTCTAGTTTGAAGTAGTGGCTAAACTACCAACGTTAATATTCCATTTATGCTGTAAGTCTTTATTTAAGGAAAACATTTTCCCAACAGGAGCTGTAATCTCCATCTACATAGCATCATAAGGCTTTATTTTCAATTTGATTAGTGATTTCCAGAACTTGTCTAAAATGTGGTTTGGTGTTAATCTGGTATGTTTCTTTTTGACATCACAATTAAACTAAGAAACACAAATCCTACTGATTTCCTAGTGGACACATGAGTACACTTCTGCTTACAATAGGCATACAAGAATGAGTGTTTTATTGAGGATTATCACAAGCCACAGTAACCTCCAAATAGAAGTCATTACCTGATTGTGAATGAGGATCATTGTTTTGCATTAAAGCTACTTCCACATGTCCAGAAGCTTGAACACACCTGGTAGCTGCTGGGTTGGAACGGTTGCTGTCATTTCCAGGAAGCATGCAGTGGGAACAGGCTAGAATGAATTCCAACACAATGACTGCATTCCCACATCCAGGGAGCACTGTGGCCACATGCACCATGAGTCAGAGCTCAGGGGTGAGTGCCCCAGGGCTCCTCTGGACCTGGAGACAGTGTGTCCGGACAGGGTGCGGCAGAAGGGTCAGCAGCACCACACTACAGTGTTATCTGTGTAGTGGTAAGGAATGAGCCCATGTCCTGGAACGTCCAGGAATGCCTTCACCCTGAGGGAATGAACAAGACTTGTAATCTGAGATCAGACTCAAGCAGAGATTTAACGGTGAGAGGAACCCACAGAAAAGAGATGATTTGTTAGAGGTGCAAATAGCTTGTAATTCTTCACTGTATACAGTAATTTGTAAAGCTTGACAAATTTCTGTACATTTTTTTAATAAAAATTCTTATAAATAGTCAGTTTGGGTCATTTCATATATAAATTATACTCTGCATTTTAAAGATGTTTCATTTAAAACCGAGACTGGGTATGTGATTTCATGGCTTTGTAAATTGTCACTACACGTGTCGTTTTTGTAAAATGTTTACTTTTCCACATTATTTGAACACATCTGCTTTTTACATTCTGTAAACACTTCATGACCAATAAAAATGCTTCATAATTATTAGGCATTAAATATATTAATCTATTCATACTTAAAAGGAGTTAAGAGTGTTGCTGTTTTCACCTGTGTTGCTGTGTTTTGGCAGCCTGTTGTTCAAAGGGATAAAGTCTACATTATGAAACGGAAGTAGGCAGAAATATCCTAGGCTTCTGAAGTCTCCTGCACCTCACTTCTGCCCCTGGCTCTTCAGCTACCATAAATCAGCTATCTAATCTGATCTGACCCACTGGCACAACTGAGCCTGAAAAATGCTCTCCTTTATTTAACCTGGTCAGCTCTTACCACCATAAATCTTCTGTTCTGCGTCTTCATCACCTTACCCACAATCTCCTTGACAGCCAAACTGACAAGAACCACAAAGACAAAGACACTGCCTGCAGCTGAGAAAGAGAGTCAGAGGGAGAGAGAGAGAGAGAGGGAGAGAGAGGGGGGGAGACAGCGGTGCTCCGACCTGAAGTCAAAACAATTTTAATGCCGGCACATGTAGTTTAACGTTAGGAAGTAGAGGCACTGCAGAAGATGTAGTGTTTAACATCCTGTTCCATAACATTTTCTTTTTCTGCCAAAGATGATTTGATTGGTCAAGGGCATTTTCTCCAGCATCTTGTGCAACCACCCCAACCCACACTCCAATGACAGTTGGCACTGGGCATAGTTTTAGGCTCATATGCAGATACATAACATTTTATTTTCTATAGAGGCATGCTTTCTTGTATGTGATGGAATATCAGAAGGGGATGCACACTGACGTAGCTGAACTCATTTAGTACTTTTGGACTATTAGTGGAGCTTTATTACAAATCTAATAGTTTTAGAAAAAAAATGTGAATCTGTCAGTCTGTTGAACATGTGTGAGGTGTGTGTGTGTATGTGTGTGTGTATGTTTTGGGAGGCTGGCGAGGGTGTACAGTTCTGTACCACCAGCAGTGTAAGGAGTGTATGGGTCTCTTGTGCCTCTTGGCTCCTGGCTAGACTAGACGTGCAAACGGCATTGATTTAGCAGCATGGCCCAGTTCATCTTTTCAAAGCGATCTCAAACAGACCTGTTGATGCAGAAGGGCATGTAAACAAATCTGCTACTTCCTGTGAAAACTGACTACGCCACCCAAAATGTGTGTGCTCATTTATGCAGTCACCTTTCATCCTCACACTCACACACATGGACCCATGGACCAGCTTC
This sequence comes from Arnoldichthys spilopterus, assembly GCA_037974385.1. Taxonomy (NCBI): domain Eukaryota; kingdom Metazoa; phylum Chordata; class Actinopteri; order Characiformes; family Lepidarchidae; genus Arnoldichthys; species Arnoldichthys spilopterus. Next base: position 18,731,468 of record JBBPDA010000145.1, read on the forward strand.
AGTCCACTGTCTCTGGCATTTCATTTTGAGGAGCTAAAAATGTATTTTACAGACACCCCTCAGCCAAATCAAATATAAAAACATAAACATGAAAATAAGCACCCAGAAGACACAGACAGTGCATGGTATCTGAGAGGATGCTAGTGCAGAGGATTTAGTGGATTCTACTGTGAAAAACTGAAGAATGAGATAGATGTAAGGGTTGGTTTTAGTTAACATAAATGTTATAGAAACTCCTTAAAGGGCCCATGAAGTGTTTGATAAAAGAAATGCAGTATATAAACATAGCTTCAAATCTTAATTCACCCCTTGTTTATAAAATCCATAGATATGGACATTAATCTATAAAATACAGTATTTACATAATCCACTCATTTAACCCAACTCACAGCATATAAAAAACTTAATTCTGCTTAATTCTTTATTCATTTAGTTTTTTAATTAAGAACAGTGCAGTTTAGCAAAGCATTAAAAAAATATCAGTCTTAAAGACAGAGTAACAAAAACAACCTGTTTAATTCTTAGATATAAAGAGTAGTTGAAAATGGTCACGTTGAAATGAATTACATGTGGTTTTTTGTACATAAAAGATGCAAAACTCAGAAATAAGGAAAGCACAAGAAAAAAGGTAGGATGCAAACTTAAACTTAAACTCTACATGCAGCTGTCTGTTTATTCCTTTACTTTACTGTAGCTCTGTCTTCACATAACTTTATATTTAAAGTATCTGTTTCATAGTAGTTACCAAATACCTCACTGAAAATAAGTAATAGAAACTGAGTGTGCTTTCATACATTTGTCAAAAGCTTTTACTACAAAAAATGTTGCTTTGTGAAGCATATTACGCAACAGACCAGGCATGCAACACACCATTTATAAATTTGCTCTGTCTTCTGCATGTGCTTCTGGATACAGTTAGCAGATATGAGAACAGCAGAAAGGAAGTGTTTCTTGGGGTTTTTTTAGGCTCAGTTTTGAGTGCACTTCCATCAAGCTGTACATGGACAATTTTACACTGTGTCAATTGTGTCATCTAGCTGTTCCTCTCTTACACTGGTTGGTTTCGAACTGGCAGTCTACTTTAATACGCATAGCCTCCCTGCTCACACAGCTGTCCATCATTATTAAATGCCCTGCACTAATACAGGATTTAGGAGCTCTGAGCTTGTAATGTTTGATGTATGTTTAATCCAAATGAGCCACATGTATTAAATCATACCTTAATGACTGGGCCAATTGTTTGAAATTTACTATTTCAAAGCATTTAGCTGCGTGGCACATTTATCTATGGGTTAAACACCAAATTACATAAGCGCATTTGCAAAAACATATTAGCCATTTCAAGGGGATGATTGAAGGCTATTCATGGAATATGCACCATAAAATATTGGTTAATCGAGAAAATATGTCTGAAGGCTAAATGTACATTGAGTCAAGTTGCTTTGCCAGAGTACCTCAGTGAACTACAGAGATTTCTGAGGTAACTAATATGCAATATTATGTCTGTACAGTGTCATTAATAAATAGGCCATAGACTTGTATGCTACAAGTTTCTGGCAAACTTAATTCATGCATGGAGAAACCATTAACACATGCATGGAGAAATGGTTAAATTAAAAAATGAACACATAAGAGAAAAAATGCAATTCACAAACACACAGAGAAAACTTCCCTTCCAATTTTTCCATGACTTTTGGATTTAAGACTGTGATCAGGATTTTTGTAGCTTGTGCTCAAAAAGGCTGACAATTCATGGATTAGGTTCTGGCTGTTGATTCAGAGAGGGGACACTAGTCCCAGGAGCAGGCACATACCATCATGCCACATTGCATGGGGATTTTACGGGCTAATCAAAAACAAACAATTCAGAGCGCATCTTAATTGCTTTACTGCTGGAGCTGGGGCAGGAGTGGTTGTATGCTTTATTGAGAGGCTATTGAGTAATGAGTAGATCTTCACAAACCAATTTACTTCTATGTTGCTAGGGCCTGTCAACTCACCAGGTTAAAGAACCTTGTGGAGAGTTGGGCAAGAAGCAGTTACAAATGACTTTTTTAGTTTCTTTCTCTCTCTCAAAAAAAAGACAGCCTTATTGGTTTCCTGTCAGGGACCCCAGCCTTTGAGCTGGATTTATCTCTCCTTGAAGTGAGCAGGAGATAAGGACTGTCTCTCGTTGCCTGAATGTGCTTGCAATGTGTACACATGTCAGAGTGGTTTTGTGCCTCAGTGACATTTAGAGCCTGCAATTATGTCCTGGAGCCTGTGTCTTTACTGTACTTAGGTTAATCAGTCTCAATCATTGATCCTAATGTGTGAATTTTTTAACAGAATAGGCACACTAGTTTTCTCACCTTGACACAGAGTAAAGGTCCTGTGTGCCAATATACAAATAATTTGAAGGTAAATTGTCAAAAAACCACGCCTGGATAGTTCAAAAGTTAAACCTGTTAAATCTACAAACCACAGGAAAATTCTCTTTAAATTTCTTTAACTGACACAAAGAAATTACATTTAACATTTAAACTCAACCAACTTGATTGTATTTTGTAAATATAAAGAAGTTTTATTTAGTTTTATTTAGTCTGCAAATTCAAAAAAGTTGAGACAGGTAAAACAAGAGAGAAACTTTTAGGGAATATTTAGATTGCACTGTTCTGAAACATTACACAATAAACAGGTGAACTGGTAACAGGGTATCATGACTAAGTATAAAAGAAGCTTCCAGAAAAAAGGAGGGTCTTTGCAAGGAACAAGAAGTTGTGGCCAGTGTTTTGCAAGTTACTAAAAAATGACTGATTATTTACAGTTACTAGGTACCTTTTTAAAGTAATTTAATTACCAACTCATGTATATGCAAATTACTTAATTACTACTAAAGTTTACTTTTGCGTTACTTCCTTTTAAATGTCAAGGTATCATTATCATGTCATTACATGTTTTTAGTTATAGTTCTGTGTTGGTTAAGTATATTAGTTAGTTGCTGTTCATATGGTGTTTGGGTAGTTAATGTTTGTATGTTTACCTGGCCCACCTCACACTCTTCATGTATTGTGTGGTTAATGAGGGGAAGTAAGGCTTCTGTCTTCATTTTATGCTTACACTGCCCCTGGAATGCACCACACACGTGGCAGTGCTCACCAGTCTTTTTAAGGACTGGTAAGTGAGTAATAAAAAGGGTATGAAAAAGCCAGTAAAATTTTTCATCATTGTTTCTGTGAGCTAGCTAATATTATCACACAACAAAAGTAATAAATAACAAGCCCATTGAGTTAATTCATTTGAAAAGGTAATTAGTCACATTGCTTGTTACTGCCAAAATAATGGAATTACATTAGCGTCTTACATTGTAACTCCTTACTCCTAACACTGGTCATAGCTCATCACTTGTTGACAACTTTGTGAAAGCATTGTCAGTCATTTCAAGATCATTTTACTATCTACAGTAGTAGTGAAACTGAGATATCTCAGTTTGTGTAGGGCAAGGCCTGAAGTCACTTTTGAATGTGCATGACCTTCTAGCCCTCAGGCCCAGGGCATTGCATGAAACATCATGCTACTATGATATATTAAGCCACATGGACTCAGCACCCGGATATGCAAAGAAAATGTCATACATCTATGTTATGCAACAACAGCACAATTTTCTGGGCTTGAGCTCATCTTAGATACACCAAACGACAGTGGAAGCGCATGTGATTAGATTAGTCCATGTTTTAGGATGTTTTGGAAAACATTTAGTTCTCCATGGCAAAGACAACTATCCATTATCAGCAAAAGTCAAGTCAAGTTAAAATGTATAAAAGCCAACATCTATCATGGTATGGCATGCATCTGTGTCCATGGCATTGGTAACTCACATGTGTGCAAAGTCACCATTAATGCATAGAATACACATTTACATAGAATACATATTTACAAAATACATTTAGGTAGCTGAGGGAAAACATTAAATTCTTTATATCTGTATCAGTCAAAAAAAGGTTCAAAAGAGACATTTTGCAAAATGTCCCAACTTGTCAACATTGTCTAAAACATGTTATTTTTTAGTTAATTATTCAGGGACAGGTAAATAGTCAATATTATGCTGAATCTGCAAGAAAATGTACTCCTATTAATATGCCTATGACTACTAATAGCAGATATACAAAAAATGTCTGGTAAATTCCACAGCATATGTGTCCAGTTACCACAAAATGTTTATGCTTTATCTCAGGCACATATAAGAGGCTACGTGACCTGGTTTGCTGTGAGTATACATTAAGTATACATTAAACTTTTTTTTACTATCGCTTACCTAGGTGATATATCACATTTATTCTGGGCCAGTCTTTTGATAGAGAGAGATTAATTGAAATGTCAGAAGTTTATCTCTTCCAGTGAGGCAACATAGGAGCTCCTGGACTTTACTATCAGATGAATTACTATCACCATTAATTTGGATTGAACAGGGCTGGAGTCATCCTCCTGTCACAATATGATAACCATATTAAATCCATTCAAAATAAATTACCACTAATATCCTAATGCACAGTTCACATACAACACACACAACCTAGCTGTTTATACAAGAACATTTCCACAAGATCCTACATAAGAGCTGTTACCCAAATGCAAGCAGATGAAGGCTAATGTTGGTAACGTAAGTTCCTAAAGTGCGTTTCTGGTCTGCATATATAATACCTGTTGTAACTTTTTGGAATAGAACTAGTGGGCAGGCTTGGGTTCCACTAGCTTTATTGCTCTTGGCCACCCCCTCTGGTGTAGCAACAACTTCCTATGTAGATTTTACTATATAGTGAACTCCAACCTTTAATGGATGTGCAACATCACTACAGTGATAAAAATCACTTGGGGAAAAAAGCCATTGTCACAACAGAAAAATGACTGTGTTTATATCTACAGGAATCAAAGGAGAAAAAAAATCATGAAAAATGTATTGCAAATTTCCCATCTCACACTTGGTGCATGGCCGTTATGAAATTTCATGAATTTGCATTTTAATGACTTTGCTAAGGGCTTTTAATTTGAAAGGAGAGAAACTTTGGAAAGACAACTTTAATTTTTGTATGTGTAGTTCAATCCCCTTGGTTCAGACTAAAATTAGAAGAAAATGTTACATTACATTTGTATATTTTAATTTAGCTCACTTAAGGTTCACACAACATATTTAACATCAAACCAAAAGACAACTTTTTGGACACATTTCATGACGTTTACTGAAGCAGTGATATAAAGCAATGATGTACTTTGGCCTAAGTGAGGTCATCATTTCATTTATTTGTGTTGTTTTTTTTTTTTACTGTCTTGTGATGTTATATGGTAATAAGCTAAGAGATGCATTACTTACAGCATAAAACGGCCTAAAATCTTTGAAACGTGTGGTGTTGACTGGCTTATTGCTTTTATAAAACATGGCTCTACAATACATGACACAATTTACTTGTATGGTAATACATTTGTATGGTAATAATTTATTTGTCTTTGAATGTGCCTTCAAAGTTTTAAAACTAAAACTACCTTCTAATTAGAACTAGTTGCTAATTCAGGGCTCATGAAAAGATGATGAATGCATGGATCAAATGAATGGCAGAAATGTATCAGATGCAGGTACAAAAGAAGATATGGAGAAAGAATGAGACAATTGTTCATTCTGTGTTTTTGCTACTTACTGTGTTAAAACAATGCACTGTAGTAAACTTGGAATCTAACTCTTTCTTCAGAAAAGGCCTTTGTTTGCTTTTTCAAATAACACCATTCTCACTTGTTTTAATGAAACCGCATCTGCCGTGCATAAATATTAACTAAATTTGTCAGCACAGTGTAAAACCTCCCCAAAACGAAAAAAAAAAAATCAGTTCCCTGTTTGAAAATACAACTGCTAAACAATTAAACATTAAATTAAAATGTATAGACAGTGAGAGAGCCATTTTTCCTCTTTGTTTTTTAAACTTGATCCCAATACTCCACACCCAAGACCAACACTGGGCTCATTTGTAGGAAAGCCTCTTTACTGTAGGTTTGCTTTCACACAAGAGTATTTCTTTTGAATAAAGTTCCATACATATCACATTTGTCTGTGTGCAAAATGATAAATAATAAATTCATTCCTTTAATGGCTAATCTTATTACTGTCATGTTCCTTTGGTGAGGTACACTCAAACAGCAGAGCAGTTACTGTGCAGCATGTAGTCTTGTACGAAGTTGCAAACAAGTAACTATTCCCACTTGGGACAATTTTTAGGCATGTAGGGTGGCATTAGACAATAAACACAAACAAGCACTAACAATATTTTCCTGTTTCACTAATGCAATACTTAAAACAGGAAGGAACATGACAACATGACAGTGGTGGCCTCATGGTTAGGACATTGCCCTTGCGAATCAAAGGTCGCAATTTCAAGTCTTGGCCTGGGCACCACTGAAATACCTTTGAGCAAGGTACCATAATGCTACACTGCTCCCCGGGCACTGTTGATAGCTGCCAGCTGCTCCACATGTGCACGTGTGATGGGCTAAATGCAGAGGTCACATTTCGTTGTGGTGCTTGAGTGTGTTTGTTCCTGATGAAAAAACATCATCATCAAAAAGTCATTTTCACTTTCACTTTCAAAATGAACCAATCACATTGTTTGACATGCAGTGCTGAGAGTAGCTAGGTAATCACACTGTGTAGACCCCACTACCGTTTCACCTGAAGTGAACCCCAGCCACTGTTTTTTTTTAAGGAGGACCAGAGACTGGTACTCTGGACTTCTCTCATGTTTGAAAACAGCTTTCACAATGATACAAATGTGTCTGTATCAGTTAAAGAGCTACAATGTGGCTTTGAGTTACATATAGTTAATGTACACGTAGAGGTTACAGTAGTGTAGCTACATTAGCTCAGCAAGTATATCGCAGTCATAATACACTGTGTAACAGTTAGCTAATTTATGTTCCCACTATATAGTCATAATAGACTATGTTGTGGTTAAAAAAACGTTAATGAACATTTAGATATTTTAGACTGTATTCTTAACCCTGGTGTGTCCTGGATTGCAGTCAGGAATTGCAGACACACACACATTTTCCACAGTGACTGAATTCCAAAGCCTAGCCATATCTCCTGCTGCTTGTGAAGAAAGGGATTAAGCTCAGCAAACACAACTACACGCATGCATAGCTACACACATACACACACACACACACACATACACACCTTCTTATGAACAGTAAATACATAAACAAAACGAGGAGCAGCCACATAAACCATGCTGATTTGCATTGCATAATGATGTAATTACAATTTAATTATTAAATGGATTTGGAAGGAACTAAACTAAACCCATAAATGAGAGAATAATATATACATTTGCATCTGTCCCCATTGTCTTTTTCAGTCGACAGTTAAGGCAGAATCTATTGTCAGCAGCAATCTGCTTCATAATTTCCCCACGGGTTAGCCAAGCTGAGATGTGAATTAAACTCAGCATCAGGAGAGCATTGGGTGACACTTTCACACGCTCTGCTCCAATCTAAATCTGAAGAGCTAAATTCCTCCTCGCTGGCTCCACATGTGGCTGATTGCGTGCTCATGAATTGATTCCATTACAAGCAACGTGGCGCGGATCACTGGCATTCTGACATGGCACAGACGTTCTCTGCACCAGGGAGTGACAGGAGCCCTGCTTTGAAGTAAGGCGAAACCCCGGCTATCATATTTAAGATTACAAGTCCCAAACGTGTATGGGAGGGAAAAGCAGCCCCCCTCTCGGCCTGGAGAGAGTCAGGGGAACACTCGAAGAACTTGATGACTGAGCTGATCCATTTGTAAAAGTGTTGGTCCTTCTAGCATACATATAGGAGATAAGAAAGGTCCATAAACTCAGCTCCGCAGTGGCTCAGGTATATATGATGATCTTGATGATGATGAGCTCATGCTTGTCAGCATATTTTTTGCAGTAGAGCACTGCCCTCTACTGTCCACAGCTACAACAGACAGGTAGTACAAGCCTAGCAAATATGAAGGTAAACTGGGCACTATACATAAATATTGTGTCGAATGAACTACTGAAGCCTATGAAATGAAGACTATTCAGTCTTACTAAAACAGCCGTTTCCTGGCCAAATGTTAATTTGTAACATTAAGTAAGCATGTCATCATTCACAGTAGAAAGTGAGATTTCCTACTGATACAAGAGGGACTTTGACTCTAATGCAATCTTCTGTCCGGTGAGACCTGACCTATTTAAGAGTTGTGAAAAGAGATAGTGATCTTATTCTCCGCTGGACTGAAACGACGGAAAGTTCACTGTGCACCTTTTTCTACCAAAGGTGCCTCTCTTTCTGTCTATCACTCTCATTCTTTTATGAGGAGCAAAGACCATGGTCCCATCGCTACATGTCTCCAGAGAAAATTGGCTGCCATTCAGAAACAGCATGATTTAGGCAGAACCGTGAGGGCAGAGACAGAGGGCAGGAAATGTAAGGAGAAAGAAAAATGTAAGAAGCACTAAAAAATGTAGACTAGGCATTAAAAGCAAAAAGTAAAAGAGCATGACATACAGAAACAGAGAAAAGGGTTTCAAACTTTTTTACAAACTTTGGATGTAACTGTTCACAGTGGAGATTTGGTTATGATCATTAAAACTGCTCCATACAGACTTCATGGCTCAGATGCTAAGGAGAAACTTTAGAAGCAGACTGAGTTCATCTTGGCCACGTTCACCGTTTGCTCGCTCAAAAGTCACTGCATTGCACAGGCATGAGAGCACTTAGCCCTGAGTATTTATATGGCACAGAGAGGGAGAAAAGACCAAGCAGCCCTTGAACTGGGGACAAATCCCAGGCTTTTTCAGAAGAAGAGCCTGCCAGAGAGCTTCTACTGTTTCAAATGAAAGTGCAGTGGATTCACGAAAAGGCACAATCACACCAAGAACCTGTTGATGAGTGTGCATACGTGACTTGATGGTTCCACAGCGACATCTGGGGAGTTTAATGAACTCTTATAAGGTTAAAATGAACACTGTAATGGAGATATTGCTCGGCAGCTTGAGTAGGCCTATGTTGTCTTGAGGAAGTGAGCTGTAAAGGCTTATGCTCATCTTGGACTCTAACCAAAATAACTACAGAGAAAACGTCCATGTTATGACACTTCCCTTTGGACTGATCATCCAGACCATCATACCTCAATGTTCGTTTCCATGCCTACAAGTCTCTCTTGAGTCAACAAAAGAGGCGATAACTCACAGTGCAGCAGGGCAAAGGGTTCAAGCTACTTTCTCCCAAGGGAGGCTGTGAAAGTCATTACCTGAGCTCCACACAGCCCCGGCATGCAGACCTCTCACCTTCGGTAGACATGAATTATATAGAACGGGAGCCAAATGACAGCCAGCACAGGGGCAGTCACACACCAGACCTCCAGCATGGAGAGTCATTGACAGTAGGTCAGTGGTTCCTGGCTCTGATCCTGGAGTTGCAATGCCCTGCACAGTTATCTGTATTATTAAAAGCAAAGGTGTTAAAACGTATTAAGTTCCTTCACTTTTAAAACTATCCTTTAACTCTCCTAACCAAGAATGAAATCATTTTGGCTTGTTAAGTGATGGTTATAGAAAGGAATGTACATTTATCTACATTAAGATAAGATAACATAAGATAAGAAGAACTTTATTAATCCTGAGGGAAATTCCTGTGTCTTTTACATGTTCAATGCAACAAAGATAGTAACAGAGCAAAAGCAGAAACCCTATAGTTAAAAAATAAAAATTACAAAAAAAGAGCAACCAATCTAAAGTGCAGAAGAAGAACAGTTTAACTTATAAAACTCTGCAGGTATGTACATGTGTGTTATTCATACATAAAATATATGGACAGCAGGACAGAGGTGCAAACAGGCCCAAAGTGATGCAGTGATTAATGGTAATAATAATAATCAACATCTGATGATAATAGAATGATGTAGTGAAGTAGGATCAGTAAATTATGGATAAGACTATAATAAGTCTGCCATACAATCTGCAACACCGATAATATAATGTTGTTGACATCATGACAGTAAAAACAGTAACAGAGTGATTAAATGCATGTCAAAGATTCAAATTTGGGATTAAAAGTAGCAGCATTTATCCAAAAATCTAACAGGCAACTTATGCCACTTACCGTGCAGGGGCACCATTTTGGGCCTTATGAAAGAATATAATATTGGCCTCTGACATTATATAATATTCTTTTTGAGGCGCCCTGTCAGTGCTGATTCTTGTTCAGAGGGGAAAAAAGGTTGCTGTAGTTTGTTTCATAGTGAGTTGAGGGTGAGAGTGTGACAAAACCTTGGGCTCAAAAAAGCTGAACATTGCTGCAATTACAACTTCAACATGGAAAGGGGCTGTTAATTATCTGATGAGTTCAGCACAAATAAAAAACACAAAAATGTACAAGACAGGACTATTCGAGGACCAGGATGGGAAACCATTGAAATAGCATACAGTATGAGACTAGGCAGTGGTCTCTGAGTGGGGAGAAACTAAATATAAGCTGTCAAACCTCTGCCAACAGGCACATAAACAGTAAGTCTAATTCAATAAGACAGCCGAGAAACGTAGTGCTCTTAAGTAATCACAGATAACATGGCCCTGAGAGAAAAATGTCACACATCACTTTATTCTGTTTGAACTCTCTTGAAGTGACGTAAAAGTTTTATTAGTTTGAAACTGCAGTTTCTATACCCTACCAGTAAGATTCCAGTCTGATAAAGACCCAACACTGTATGCAGCATGCTGCTTGATGCCAAAAGGTGTTATGTTTTACTATATGGTATCTGTGACATCTGGTACCTAAATGGAAGTGTACAGACACTGATTAGATAAGTAAGTCCAGCATGAAGACAGTAGCACAGAGTGGTTCAGTGGTTCCCAACTCTGATCCTGGAGTTGCCATTCCCCACACATTTTTCTGTTTTCTCTGTACGATTTAAAGAAAAGTCTGAAAATGTTAAGACTTTTAAGACCTGCTTTAACACTGTGTTTCCTAACCAAGAATAAAATGTACACAGGCATGTGTTCATGAGAAGGATTTTTCAAGACTTTCTGAGATTTGAAATTTTGCTGGCACTAATGAGAAAATAAAAAGCTCCAGGTTTGCATTAAAACCCTTTTGCTGAATCAATTGTGAGTAGTTCATGTAAACTGGACATAATATTTAATGCAACCTTCCATTAGCACCAACACGTTCATCATCTGTTAATTACTGAAGGGAGGATATGTTGGAGGAATGCAGGAAAAGAGCTCCATGAATTCACTGAGGAGTGTGACCCTGATGAAATATAGATTTTCAGGGGTTGAGAATGCACAAGTTACTGAATATGAGATGAAAAATGCTTAATGAATGGTTAGCACTGTGTTCTGCCAATGGTGATCTAAGACTGCCTGAAGCATTGTCTTTATATAGTAAAGATTTAAAAGAAATTATTTTTGCCAATAAAAAGGACATTGTGGATAAAATCAAACATGCACATACTTGGTTTGTGTGTGTGTGTGTGTATGTGTGTGTGTGTGTGTGTGTGTGTCAGAAGTGCACAAAGCCTTTTTTTTACTGTTTGCTTTGGCTTGGTGGAGAGTTCAGCTGGATGACCTTCTCAGCTGCATATGAAATTCATGAGCCATTCTGTCATCACCTTGCAAAGCCTAACCCATTCTTACACATCCTACTGAGCCACACACACATACACCCACATGTGCAAACACACACACAGACAAACAGACACACACACAAACAAACACACACACATAGATAAACATATCTGGGATCCTATTAAAGACTATTATTATGTATTTTTTATTATTAACCATAATAATCATACTGTAAATCACACATTACAAAACTGACGTAATCAGATAAAGGCTGCTTACTAAATATGGTGTACAAACCCCATTTCCAGAAAAGATGGTGTTTTTCCAAAATGCAATAAAAGCAATATGTTAATTCATGTGCATTTTTATTTACCTAACAAAGTACAAAGAAAAGACTTTGAATAGTTTTACTGAGCAACGTAATTGTATTTTCTAAATATACACAAATTTAAAATTTAAAACAAAAGCTGGGAAAGAAGCATGTTCACCACTGTGTTACATCACCTTTCCTTTTAACAAAACGTTTTCATCGTTTTGGACCTGAGAAGACTAATTGCAGTAGTTCTGGAAATTGTGTCCCTTCTTGCTTGATATAAGACTTTAGCTGCTCAACAGTCCATAAATGTCAGTAAAATTATTAAAAATATTTTTTTACTTCTGTCAGTAAAATAAAGGTTCACATGAATGAATTGTCTTGAATGGAGGTGAGTATGGAAACCAGTGCGGTTAACAAAGAGTCTTTATTTTCAACACCAGAAACAGGGAACCGGCGATCCGGCTCTCCGGCTCTCGGGAGGAGAAAGCTACGAGGGACGCTTAACTAAGCGCTTCCTAAGCTGCACCTACCTGGTGCTGCGCGTTCAATACTTGTTCTACAACTAAGTGCTTCCTAAGCAGCACCTACCTGGTGCTGCGTGTTCAATACTTGTCTTTTAATCGTTGCCTATTAACACAGCATACAACTAGTATCCTCTGTGCCTACCCTTGTTCCGGCCCTGCCTATATTCCTATATTCCTATACTAGCCGCACCTGGAAACCGGAGGGGGTCTTACCTGTTCCCTTACATGAACATATGACCAATTTTTATTTTTACTGCATTTTGAAAATGTCCCAATTTGTCTGGAAATTGGGTTCTTATATACAGTGGAGGAAATAATTATTTGACCCCTTGCTGATTTTGTAAGTTTGTCCAATGACAAAGAAATGAAAAGTATGAACAGTATCATTTTAATGGTGGGTTTATTTTAACAGTGACAGATAGCACATCAAAAGGAAAATTGAAAAAATAGCTTTAAATAAAAGATAAAAACTGATTTGCATTTCATTGAGTGAAATTAGTATTTGAACCCTCTAACAAAAAAAGACTTAATAATTAGTGGCAAAACCCTTGTTCGCAAGCACAGAGGTCAAAGGTTTCTTGTAACTGATGACCAAGTTTGCGTACATTTTAGGAGGAATCTTGGTCCACTCCTCTTTGCAGATCATCTCTAAATCACTAAGGTTTCTAGGCAGTCTCTGTGTAACTCTGAGCTTCAGCTCCCTCCATAGGTTTTCTATTGGATTAAGATCCGGAGACTGACTAGGCCACTCCATGACCTTAATGTGCT
>JBBPDA010000145.1:18745195-18763317 GCA_037974385.1 Arnoldichthys spilopterus
TCAAATTCCTTGTATGTGTTCACTCACATACTTGGCCAATAAACACGATTCTGATTCTGATTCTGATTCTGATATTTATTAAGAAGGTAAAGAACTAGTATTAGAAGACTAGGACTGCAGAAGCCTAGATTTTTTTTACAGCAGTAAGAAGACTTTAATATCCAAATGACGTTGCATAAGCATGTGTATAATGTGTAATAAGCAATAACTCATATATTTAGAGTTACCCAAAAATAAATTAGAACAATAAAATGCATGCAGAAGAAAACACTTATTGATCCTGACCCCTGTCCATTTCAGCCAGTTGATTGGCCAGTGGGGCCCAAGATCATGTCAGTGAATTAGTCTGTCCTTAATTCAACTTATGCCCCTAATTCTTGTTTTAAACTCATTGAAGATGTATGTTGTAGAATCATTCCACCCTCGAAAAAGAATGCTTCAAATAAATCATTACAAGCCAAAAATTAATATAACGTTCATGCCCATGATGAGTGTATGTAAACCTCTGACCACAACTGTAAACAGCTGCAAATGGGTAAAACTTCAGGACACCAAACATACTAACTAAATGGGTGCATGGCAGAATGTGCTTAACATTGCTAATTTGCCCAACCCTTGCAGTAACAACAGTGAAATTAGGCATCTAAATCATCATTTGTTCATAAAACAAAATACATTAAATTTGCTCAGTGTGTTTTCCTCTGCATGCCACATGCTGACACTTTATCATAAGTCTATGAGAATTCACATGATAAAATTTAGTATGGTGGCTTGCAGTCTCTTTGCTGCTGTTACATTTTTATTGATAGCTACAGACTTCTTAATACCCATCACTGAGCAGTTTCAGTCACTGCATCTGGTAACAGGCCAGAACAGTCAAAGTTCACCCTATATTCCCCCCAAAAAAGAGCGTAACACAGCTGCAAGCATTACCACAGCAAGGCTGAGAAAATGGTATAAGTGTAACGTTTGGCGGTCATTTAAGGAAGCAAACGCAGCTTAGCGTAATTTCAAAGAGTTTAATAAAGGTTAAAAAAACACAACAGAGACTCACCACGGAAAATAAACACGAGAAAACTTAACACATGGAACAGGACACAACCATGACGCTCATACATAGGTATACACAAAACAACTGACAAAGACTAAGGCAATGACAAATAAGCTGTATAAGCTGCACACCTTGATAAATTAATAAAGCTCAATAAAGTATCTGATTGGCTACTCTTCACTAGAGTTATCATTCGTTCTTCTACCATTCTCATATGTCACAATAGTATGGTCTGCTAAATATGTAGCACTGACTGAGGTCTTCTTTTTCTTGGCTTCCCTGAAATACAATGTCAAAGTTTGCAAAAAGAGTTGCAAACTGTTGGAAAGGATGTTAATTTGCCATAGGAAAATCTGAATGTACTCAGAATGTAGTAGGATTCAACTAACTAAATTTATCTGCAGGAGTCAGTCAGCCAACCGTAGGAAAATATTCAAGTAGATTGCAAAATTAAAGCAGAGGGTGAGATTAAAGCAGTTTACTTTGCCTTCTAGCTCTTCCTCTTTAGCCACAAAGGCTGAATGATTTGGGCAAAATCTTTTAAACTGCGATTTATGATAAATGTTCAGCCCTATTAGACAAAAATATAAAAAAAAAAGTCAAAGCAGAAGGCTTGGTTGCTCTGTATTTCCCCACTTCTTTTGATGGTATAGTGCATGTTTTATCAGGTGTACTAATGATATTTTCAGAGCATTACAATATTGTTTTTTCAAAACATTTTTTTTCAGTCATTTCATTAAGCTGATGTCTGTGAAAAGAATCATCAGTTCTCTTGGGACATAACCTGACAACAGGACATCAACATCAATACTATAGTCTACTCTGTTGGGACACATCACTCACACTGCCTACTGTACAAGGACTAGTTAACTAATAGAAAACGAACAAAACAAATCACTCTAAAATGTCATTCATTCTTGTGCAAGAAGTCTTCAAAAACTATGGATTGAATGTTGATGTTAAATTAAGAGGATAACCGTCTTAGCACTCACAGGCGATTTAATTTATTTATTTATATATAATATATATAATATATAATATATATTTACATATATATAGATCATTAACTATGTCTAACACACTACACACTGTACCAAAGTTTTCTTTTTTTCTGACAGACTTTGCTGTCATGGAAATGTTTAAATGGAAAAGGCAGCACTCAAGCAATAGACTACAATAGACTGTAAAACGAATGAGTATAAATCCTACACTCCACCTTTTCTGGCCTTGCCACTGCATTCTACAATGTGTATGACTTGGTGTTTGATGGTGCCAGATCTATCTGCTCATCATTTAGGTCATCCTTCAGACAGCTCTGACCGTGACTTTAAGCAGACCATAGTCAGGCTCCATCAGTGATGAAATGTAGCTCCACTCAGGAAAATAGCAGTATTTTAAACCTTCTTCTATAGCTTAAGGGGGTCACACTCACTGAGATCAGAGTAGCTATTTAATAATTATCTCATTAGCATTTGATTATGGTCAACAGAAACAAAATTATTAATGTTTCTGCTGGTAACATTATGTGTATTCAGTTATAGAATCGCTATAGACTAGAATTAAATGACTCCTTAGAAAATATGCATTTTAATTTTAAAAAATAATAATTTTGGTAGAACCATAAATACTGCACAAAATATAAAATTTTATCTGGATTTCTTCCAATAGTTATGGAATGTTTATGGCTTGCTTTAAATGCTGAAAAAAAATGTAAAGCACTCCAGTTCCATCTAGTGGCCTGCAATACAAAGAGATAACGACACCCTACAAACCACTAAATTATATAACAGAAATATTCCTGACATTTGACTGTATTTCACAATGCTTTAGAAAATGTACCATGAAAAAAAAATGCATTTTCTAATGCTCTTACATCTCACATTGTCATTACCCTATTTGCCCATTTGAATCTTCAGTGTGGAGGTGGAAAATGTAGAGATGCAGAGAGTTATTGTTAAATGAAACTGAGTACTGTGGCTAAGTCTGCATGTGGTGTGGTGAATAATGGGCAGCACTGGTCCTTAAACCAAAATGAATTATCCAAGTTATGGGCAGTTAAATTTCACAGTAATATTAATGTGAAAACAAATAAAGAAATATTTTAGATTTGTAATAAGTACTTGGATGGTCTAAGAAGTAAAAAGTAATAGTAGTTTCTTTTTTTGTTCTGTTGTGAACTTATTTGATCATACAGTTTCAACAAGACTTAAATAATGTTTACATCTTCCAAAACAATACTTAAAATACTTAGTACAGTAGTGAAGCTATTTTTTTGCTATAAATTTCCATATTTCGTATGTATTTACAATATATTAGAGTAAATAGGCTCACAAATCTATTTTAATACAGCCAGCAATTGTTTTATTTTTAAAACCCATTAAATAAATACATAAAGTAGACTATCAGTAGTTTTAAAAGCATTAAAGCAGTATCAAATGCACACAAAATCCACTAGAGGGCAAGAAACACCAACAGATAAACAGTTTGACAGACCTGTAACTTTAAGTAAATAAGTTAAAAAAATGCAGCGATAACTTTGTATACTTTTGCATTTGGCTTTACTCTATTTACAAAATGTGGTAAAAACTACCCGGCTACTAATAAATGACTGACTTTCATACAGCTTTAGATAGCAGCACTTTATGGTTTAAAGCTTCTATTCCTGCATTACACTATGAAATGTGAAATAATTGCTCATCTGTTATGTCACTACGAATGCATCCAGGTTAAATCCCCTGGGTTCCACATCAGTTTTAGGCACCCCATTTACATTTCACCTCAGTCAACTCTGACTTCTGCAAACTCTGATTATAGTGAAAAATACAGATTTATTTGATGCCATCTGGCCCATTTAGAGACAGCCTACTGATAAAGCTAGTGTTCACTTAACATAAGCAGGCAGGGTTAGGGTTAGACACCTAACACTACATTTGCTTTCCTCTGAAATAAGATTAGACTCCCTCTCTAGATAGAGGTTTAAAAATTGCTGCAAATGAAATAAAATGAAATTCACATTCAGGTTGCCCTTTCTTCCAAGAAGACCTGATGCCTGGGGTAAGAAGCTCCCCTGGTGAATCCTGCATAATGTGTCATCATCTAAAGTCTTTGAATTTTTCATAGTTCAGCAAAGTGCACGTAATTTTAATACTTCACTGTACAATTGCAGTAAGAGTAAGAGTAACATATTGCTATTTTAATAATACAATAGTTTTCTGATAGGAGTAATAGTAACAGTAATAGTTATAGTTGATGTAAAAATCCCATTTTTAGAAATAATGGAATTCTTGCTTGACATAAGAGCTCAGCTACTCAGCATTCTATTGTCGGCATTGTCTAATTCTCCTGTTCGTGACACGCAAAACATTTTCAATAGAAGACAGATCTGGACATGCAGCTGGCCAGTCAAGCACAGACACTTTACAATGTCACACTGTTGCAGCCTGTGCAGAATGGGGTTTAGCATTATCTTGCAGAAATAAGCATGGATGTCCTGGGAAGAGCTGCCGCCTTAATGGCAACATATGCCTCTCTAAAATCCTAATTTATGTTTCACAGTCAATAGTACCTTTACATACATCCAACTCACCCATGCTGTGGGGACTGTTGCACCCCCAATTCCATCAGCGATCCTAGCTTTTGTACTGTCTGCTGATAACAATCTAAATATTTTTCTTCTTTGGCACTTTTGTGTGTGTGTGTGTGTGTTTTCTCCAAAAATAAGCTGAAATGTGGACTCACCCCGGACATGGTTCCATAGTCTTTTGGTCTATCTGAGATGAGCTTGGGCTTGTCAGAACTTGCTGACATTTCTGAATAGAGTTGATGTATGGCTTTCTCCTTGAATAATACAGCTTTAAGTTGAATTTTGTTGACTTTGATAAGTGACAATGGGTTTCCAAAGTACTCCCGAGCTCAAGCTTTATTTGTCACAGTAGCATGAATGTTTTTCTAGGCAGTGCCTCCTAAACACTCACGTACATTCAACAGTAGTTACCAACATTGCCTTTCATGCTCTGAGATGTCCCTAAATTATCTGAATCTTTTCGCTTTTCGCTTTCAATTAAGAAATATTCCTTGAAGTGACTAACAATTCTCTCACAAACTTTGGCACAAAGTGATCAGCCACGACCCATCCCTACTTGCGAAGATTGAGCTTTTGATGGATGCTACTTTTATACTCAATTGAGATTCCTTATCTGCTACCAATTAGCCTGCTTAATGTGGGACCTTCCAAATTAGTGTTACTTGAATATTCTGTGCACTGTAAGGGGCAGGGCCCCTCCAAGGGTCAAAGGGGAGTTGTCTCCACCTGGTGGCCGGAGCTGGTAACTCAAGCATCAGCTCCCAGATCAAGTGATCCACAGGTGCGGTGGATCAGGGAGCTGATTGCTGGAGTTACTTAGGCTCTGGGCAACTAGGAGGAGGGACGAAGTCTACTCGTCATTTGCACAGTATTCTGAATGCTCTAATTCATGGTTCTTGTTGTTTTCTTGACCTTGCCTTGTCTTAGACCTTAGCTTTAGCCTCTGTATTGCCCTGATTGCTCCTGTTTGACACCTTGCTACCCTGACTACATTTTTGGATCATCATCTGGTTTGACTGCCTGGCTTTTTGTTAATAAAAGCAGTGTTTTTTGACATCTGCATCCAGACTACCTCATTCGTGAGATGCACTTTTCAATTTCTAATTTATTTCTAATTTTTAATTCTAACTTCTTAATTGTGTATATTAACCAAATTAAAATTAAGTTCATTGAAACTATTGACAATTAAAAAAATTAAACAGATTTGTTTTATTGCATTTTGGGGGGAAAATATATATATATATATATTCTGGAAAGTAGGCCTGTAGTAATGAGGTGTAATAAAAGCAATAACAATTTAAAGAATGCAATAGCATTCAAAGCTGCTAGAAAATGAGGAAGTTATGGCTAATCCAAGATAGCCAGACCACAGTCCACAGTCAGCAACTGTGTGACCTTCTACTGAAAATCTAAACAATTGTATTTTTGGGCTAGTATCATAAAGGAGGTGCTAGTATCTTACCTTGGGGGGCTTAATAATGAACATACATGGGGTTACCATGTATTTTACACTATTTAAGTAAATATCAAGGATCTGTAAGTATTATATGAATACCTGACATTCTTAGTATTGCCACATCCAAATAAACATAAAGATGAGTGCATATATAAAGTCAGGAATAAAGAACAGTCTGTACTGCTTATTCAGTTTTAACTAACATGAAGTGACAGTCCCCTATTAGGGGCTTTATAGAGAGAGACGAAACAAAAGCGTGAGAGAACATTGGTTTATACACTTTTGAGGAAAAGAAAAGACACCAAGTGGTTCCCTATGAAAGCACTACAGAAGATATTATAGAGTTATGTCACAACATTCAGTCCTGTGACAACTGCATTGGAAAAGTAAAGATTGTAAAACTGCTAGAACAAAAAAAAATCAATCTGTGCGTTTAGCAGGGAGCAATGTTGCTCAGCCCTAGAGGTAAAAAACAGACTCCATTAAGCTCAATACCTCCCCAGCTCTTTTGGAGGGCAAACAAGAGTAGATGGCATCTCTCTTACTCTGTCTCTCAGCCTAATGAGCTGGGCCTTCTCCTAGTGTGTTCAGCTTTAGGGCAGCATGAGGCAAGATACAGGCTGCTCTGGGATGAAGTCCTGTTTGACCTCAGCACAGCAGCAGGTCAGTGTTTTGGCAGCATCTGCTCTTAGTGGCTGTCATCAGATTTCAGCCACTGCCCAGACAGGGCACCCTCCTCCTTCTCTCCAATGGCAAGGTCATGTGAGTGGCCTATGGCCTCTGATACAGATGCACTGCTAGACTGCATGCCAGTGACACTAGCATGGAGGAAAAGGTTCATATCAAGGTGCGTGAGTGAGGACCGATAGTGTGGACCAAAGTGCCACAAAAGACTCACATATTGTGTTTATTGGGCAATTATTTATAGAACAGCATCATCTGCTTGCTCTTACCTGTGTTATACAGCTGATAGGAGTACAGGAACACCTCAGCTTTTGCTGCAAAAACCAGACATTTCCCACTCAGCCTCCAATTCTGTGCTAAACGTGTACATAATTGTATGTCATCTCTAATGCAATTCCAATGGTAAGCAAGCATTTGTGTATAACACCTCCATCCAACTGCACTAACTGATTGCTTTATGGATTCATTTACACTATAGATATCACATTACCCCATAAGGTTTAACAACATGGCAGGGATGGGCCCATTTCCCCATTTTAGCATCACAGTGATGCATCCACAGTTCATCACATCCTGCATGCTACACATATGGTAGGCATATGCTGCTCCATTGCAAATGTGCACTATTCGGTAAAGTATGTGCCACAACAGAAGAGCAAAGGCCTCTGCCAAGATAGATGGTACACATGAGCACAGCACTGAATGCAAACTGCTACCACAGATTCACAGGCCTGTTCCATTAACATTCTGCTAAATTTGGCTTCCTCTGCTGTCTTTGCATTTGCATAGTGTTGAGCTGGAAGTATTTAGAGACCATACAAAAGCAGCTGTCATATCTGCTGAAAGCATGTAATAGGCTGTTGTTATCATAATTCAATGCGAAGCTTTATCCATGGGAGGAAATGTGACAATTTCATGAGCAAATTTTTGTATGAATAAGCAGTGCCATTGTATTTCACAACACACGTTAATAGGCTGTAAAAGCAGAGGAACACCTTTAGGAAGGGAAAGTGACTCCTTCTGGCTTTGTTTAGGGCATATACATTAAATGTACCATAGCAGCCAAGTGGTTAGGGACTTGTCCACATGATCGGGGGGGCTGCAGGTTCAAGTCCCAGCCCAGGTACCAATGAGACCCCTAAGCAGGGTACTGTCCTGCTACACTGCTCCCTATGTGCTGCTGATAGCTGGAATGGGTTAAATGCAGAGCTCACATTTTTTTGTCATGCACTTTGTTGTCACTTTCACTTTTCACCTTAATTGTAGATGGGCGCAAAATAGTCCATGGGAATCTTTAACATGTCTTCTTAATAAAAACATGGCTTTTTCTTGAAAAGCTGCTGTACCTGACTTGATAATGAGCTCGTGGTTCATCCGTTAGTGATCGTATTGTGCACTTTGTCAGTGGCAGAAAGGAATGAGTGGTCTTTGAGAGAAGACTGGTGGCACAGGTAAATGAACTCCTACACAACGCAGTTCACTCCTACAGACTTTACTATGATATGGGTGATGGCGTGTGCGTGTGCGCGTTCGCTCGCGGTTGACCGAGCTGCAGTAGTAGCACTCTTCCCCGCTCAAATGAGCTCTTCGGGTATGCTCAACTTTTAGAGGGGGCAGCTCTAGTAGTTAAGCGCGCGCGGAGCATCACTGACCCTCGTTCTTTATATAAGCTGGTACCTGCGTGTGGGTGCAGTGTAGGCTGAGCCTGGAGTCAGCGTGTAACGCCCCCCTCGTTCCACTCGTCCGCTCGTTCCGCCGCGGACAGCGCTACGAGTCACACACGCTCTCGCTCTCTAAATGGATCCAGAAGATCAGACGCCGCTGAGGTAAAGTCGGCTCTGCTCCGCTGTCTCCTTTACCATTCATACCCGCCAGTCCTCCTCCAGCAGCAGCAGCAGCGGCACGAGCAGAGGCGGCGGTTCCACTCTCTACCTGTAGCAGTTTGGGCGGGAAAGCAAAGAGCGCGCGACGCCTTTACAGCGTGAACTCAAACTTTGCCGGGATAACACGTGCAGTCTGCCGGCGGATGAGTGCAGCAGCTGGGCTTCGGAGCCGCGGATAAACGCGAGGGCGAACACAGCGTAGTCGAAGGTGAGTGTGTTTCCACTCGTATTCCTCACATTTTCCGGTGGAAGCCTTGTTCTGCCAAGTAGAAGATCTGTAGATTGGTCCCTTTTCTCCCGGTTTATTGAGGCGGATTTCCACAAATTTAAATTGTTCTGTCAAAGCTTTTACTTTTAAATCGTATAGGGCTACATGTTCACTCATGTAACATGGTTAACATGGTTTAACCGTGGCATCCTTCATCAATGAGTGATGCACTTGGCTCAACTGTGCTGCAAAGTTTAGGGCGCTTCATACCATGTATTGCAGTTGATTTGCTGTGTTGTGGAGAAGGACATGTGGTGTAACTTAACCTGCAGAGAAACACAGAGCAAGAACTGCTCATGCAGTTTTCATTTAGAACCTTTTATTCTAATATTGATTTGTCCTTAACATTATGATTGTTAAAGAAATCCAAACCAGTGGTGTTTGAATTTTTCCCTGATAAACATAACTGGTGCTTCTTTAGATAAATATAAGGGGATCACAGTTGTGCTTTATTCAGATCTGCATGTGCTTTTCTGACCACAACATAGTTTCTTTGCTCCTTTAAGATTCCATGGCAACAGATTCCTTTTCTAACTCCAGTTCATTTCTCAGCTTGGTTCCATATAGTGTTACTGATATAAAGACATAATGTCATGGATTTATCAGGAAGCTTTTTTATCCCTGCTAAACTCACAGCATAAACAAGGTTGCTTCTGTGTCGTGATGCATGTCCTCTGAGGTAGTCATGTAAGGTGGTTCAAGGTGGTCCATTTGTCAAGGTCACCCTTCAACAGTTCCACACAGATCAACTTTACAAGATCTGCATCTTGTAAATCTTGTTATCTGGAGTAAAGGAAACATTTTTTGTTTGTTTGTTTGTTTTCAATGGTTGTTAGTGACAGTTCACTTGGTGCTAGACTGAAGATCCAGAAATATTCAGACACCCCTTATTAGTGAATTGAGCTACTTTATGGTAAACCCATTGCTGACAATCGTTTATTTGCAGGCACAGCTTGTATAATAACCATTAAAAAAGAACTGCCAATAGAAGAAGATAAGCTGCATGTGAGTCCAAGGGCCTTAGGTCACTATACCCAATACCAAATGTAGAATGGGGCATAAACCCCCTGTAAGTGCATTCTCTGGAGTAATGGCAGTCCATCCAATATTTTTGTATAAGTTCTGATCCAGAGTAATTATACATCATCAGTACCTGATCTCCCTTATGCACTTCTCTAGTCTAGTCAACATGTAGTGTCAAGATCCTGATTAAACTTTCTGTAAACGCGCTTAATTTTGGTAGACATGTTGGAACCATTTAAGACATTTAAGACACGTTGGAACCATTTAAGACATGCACACCAAATTCTGTGCTTTTCCGTTATTATGTAATATCACATTCCTTGTGTGGCTGAAAATTCACAGAAAGAGTATCAGTATGTAAAATTTGGCTTCTGTACTTTTTCTGCCAGGTTTCTCTTACATTATTCAGTGAATTTATTGAGCATCCACGCTTACATTTAAGCTTATGTCTATTGGGGAATTGATAGTATAGCATATACTGCTGATAATCATGCAATACAAAAACAATAAGAGTTCAGCTGTTGTTTTCCTTTGCACTGATGACTCACTGCTCCTCTCCGTTGTATGTGTTATATGCTTCATCTGCTCGTTGGTAAGGGCTTGACTGTATATCTTGTGCATCTGACTGGCAAGATCATTGCACTTGGACAGGAGGATTATATATTCGTCTCCAGCCCTGTCACCAGTGAGCAGCAATTCTTTTGTGGAGTCATGGCATCCTTCATCAGTGAGTGATGCACTTGGCTCTACTATGCTGGAAAGTTTATGGTGCTTCATACCATGCATTACAGATGATTTGTCGTGCTGTAAAGAATGCTGTATGGTGTTTCTTCACCTGCAGAGAAGCACACAGCAACAAATGCTCATGTAGTTTTCATTAAGAACCATAAAGAGTAATTCAGATCTGTCTTTGTACTTTACCTTTGGATTGTTGATGAAATCCAAACCTGTGATGCTTGAATTAAGGACATGATTATTTCCTAATCAACATAATTAGTGCTTTTTAGATCAATATAAAGGGATGACAGTTGTGGTTCATTCAGAGCTGCATGTGCTTTTATGACCACAAAATAGTTCCTTCATTCTTTTAAGACTCCATGGCAACAGGCAGCAATTTCTAACTGAACATTCATCGTAAATAGCATTACTGTAACCTCAAGATGTGCACAGATCTTTTTTCCAACTCCAGTTCATTTCTCAGCATGGTTCCATATAGTGTTACTTATTAATACAAAGACATAATGTGTTTACAGCAAATGTACTGTTAAAAAAATGTAACAATACTTTAAGAGACTCCATAACCTATTTGGATCATATAGATTTAGAATTATGGCATTAAAAGTATATTTGTTTATATGAATATATGTATATGAAAAAATGCATGTGTATTCATTCATTTTACAACTATATGGAACAGTAAACATGAGCAGAATCATATTTCATTGTGTCTTTATCATAAATTTTTTTTGAGCAAATTGTGACAACCTTAGTTCAATAGAGTGTTTGCTCTAGTTGGGGAACAAACGAATAAAGGAATAAAGACATTTATGGCTTGATATTAAAAGACTAGGGAGAATTGTTATTTTAAATGACATTTAAATGATTATCTTGTCAGACTATACTGAGTAATATATATGTTAATACCACTGCTGTGTATGATTTATGATTCACTTTATTTAAATATTTGTACATTCTGTGGAAAATCCTGTGTAGTTGGCAGCATGGCATGTTCTGTACTGCTTTTTGTCTTTTAAGGACAAGAGGAAACGCCTGTGTTTGAGTGGTTTATTGGTTAAATGACCTACCCCAGTCTCATGATTACCTTAATCTCATTGAGAATGTGTATGTGTATATGCATGTGTGCATGTGTATCTGAGTGTATGCAACCACACAGACTACACATCAGATGGTTCTGACAAGATAAGCCCTAATTGTGTCAGCCCATGTGTCACATCTGTCAGAGAGCATCCCAATGGCCAAACACAGTTCTACCTTTAATTATCTTCCCTCTCCTTTACCAGCATGTCAAATGAATACTATGTTTTCCTTCCAGTAAAAAAAGTCTACATGTATGTCACTTTCCTGAAGAAAAACACATGAAAACCATATACTTGGGAGGCAGAGAGGGAGTGGGGAATACACACTGGGAAAATGTAACATGCTTGCAGGGTGTTGTGCATGTGTACATACATTAGAATGCTTTATGTAATGCCACAGTAATTCCCATGATAATGATTCTGTTGTGTTTATTTACCTAGTAATGAGTCTCAAAGCAACTTAAGCAATATTGCATATCCTAAGTAAATAACAAGAAGCCTAAACCAGACTGAAGAATGAGCCACAGAAAAGCAAAGTCTTGTCAAACAAAACAGTGACAGTTTATTCATAAAGCCCCCCCCCTTCCCCCTCCCCAGAGTACATGTAATGTAAATGGGGAATAGTTAATATAATAATTTTTATTTTAGTGGTAGCAACCATTACTGTTTTAAACAATGTCTTCAACAGTATAACTGTGACACTTTATAATTCCCTTGCTACAGTTTTGGATTTCAGTGAACTACTGAGTTAATGAAAACATTTTTATTGCCCCCTTGAGACATTCTCTCTACTTCCATCTAGGTCTGAGTGGAAAATTGTGTTGTCAGTGAAAAGTTATATACTATACTTTTAACTCCTAGTAAAAGTGCATGCAAGTAAGAGCCGGAGTAATCTAAAAACTTTGCTGCTGACACAGATACATACACTGATGTAATTTAATATTGTCAAAAATTAAATAAAAACAGGTTTTTGGTTGGTTTCTGGTAATTAATCATATATACAATTCATAATTAACACTGCAGTGTCTGGAAACATGGCCACTTGTTATTTTAACAATTATTGTGTTTTGTGTTCAAATTATTCCAGTTCAGCTTGTATTACTGCAATAGTTAGTAAGTGGTGACTGTTGGCTTTGCTGAGTGAATGTTTTTTTTCTCACATTAGAACTGTTTGTCTGCAAGCCATTAAATATCAGTGGTTTTTGGCAGTTTTTTTGCTAATAATGATAAATGTGCCAGACCTCAATGTCTGCCCATTTATTAGGGCCTTATGCTACCATATTGCATTTGCTGTGGGAGAGAGCAAGTGTAGAGAGAAGTACATTAGCTTACACTTGTATACCACTCTACTTAAGCAGAGATTTCCAAAGACTGAAGGTGATGAATTATCTCTCCTTTCTACTGCTTTTCTTGAAAGAGCTGAGATTCACTTGTCTGTTAGCCTGACAATAATTTTTTGAAGTTTTGATGTTTTCAGCTCACAAATCAGCAGCATTTCTTAATAGTCATTATTTATTTATTTACTTGTATTTGGAGAAACTTAAACCAAAAGAGAGGGGATAGGTATCTTTTTGTGAGGAGTTCTCGCATATCTCATTAGGCACTTACCCCGGTCACACAGGCTTTGGTCCAGTAATCAGTTTGTGCACTGTGGTAGGCCAGCCTCCATCAGTTCAGACCCATGATGGTGTATGGTGCCAAAAACTGTGACGTAGGTCTTCAAGGCCAGCTCATGCATCTTGGCATACAAGACAGTACATGCAGTACTAGCCCGGTTGGTGATGGGAGTGCTTTATTTTATTTATTTATTTATTTGTTTGTTTGTTTGTTTGTTTGTTTGTTTTTATCCATTCATTCATCATGAAATCTATAGTAACAAAATGACATAATGACTGGTTCTATTTCTTCTCTAGGTGATTTTGCCATAATTAAAAAAAAAAGAAAAGCAGATAAAGGCTTTTGTGAAAGTGCCCTGCAGCAACAAATGCACATAAGTATTTTTGCTATCGAGACTAGCAGTGATTTTCTGAGGGATTAAAAAAAACCTTCAGAAGGGCCTTGTGATTGACAGGTTATGCAAACAAGGTCATTGTGAGGTGTGTCCACAAACAGCAGAAACTGAAATTGCTCACTGAAATGCATCACTGAATCTCAGGGTTGCTTTAAGCCATATTTACTGCATGCATGTGACATTTAAATTTAAGCTGTGTCTAAAAATAATGAATGGTTTGTGACCAACACACGCATACACATTTCATGGAGTCAAAAACACAAGTATATGTAATAACAAATAGAATTTAATTAAACTAAAATGCTGTGTTGTCTATCTGAAAGGGAGATGGCACTGAATGCTGGAAGAGATTCCACCGAATATACTTTGATCATCTGTGTGTGTGTGTGTGTGTGTGTGTGTGTGTGTGTGTGTGAGAGAGAGAGAGCGAGAGAGAGAGAGAGAGAGAGTGAGTGTGAGTGAGGGAGAGAGACAGAGAGAGAGAGAAATAGACAGAGCAGCGCTGTTCTGAAATGGAATGTGGATTTTTAAAGCATTTATTTTTACTACTAATCATAGAATCTAAAATCTTTATTGATATAATGTAGACAATTCTGTGAAGCAGTGAACTGAAAGTGGTGGGTTTAATCTTAAACCTGCTAACCTTTGATTTAAAGAGAATTTCACCCCCCCCCCCAAAGGCAAAGCTGTTTTGAGATCCCAAACCTACTGCCTATATAATAAGCACATGCATATGTATGTGTGTGTGTATGCATGCGTGTGTGCTCTCAGAAATGAAGGAAAGAGAATACAGACTGCAACATTCTTTGTGGAGTGCACATGCAAAAGTATTAGACTGTCGTAGCAGTTGCTTTTGCAGCTTCTGAAGGTTTGAGTCCAACAAAGTGCAGGTCAGTCTTGTTATTCATAGAAACAGGGTTAGAATGCAGGGCAAATTCTCTGTCATATTGAAAGTTAGGCAAGCTATGAAATGCTTACGATTATTGTTATGAGTTGTGTTTAAATTTAGCCAAAACCCCCTGAGAGAGAAACTGTCTGTGTGAGAGCTTGAGGACAGACTAAATAATGGAGGAGGTGGTAGGAAATATTCTCAGTGCACAATAACAGCTTAAATGAGTAGAGGCTTTGGGATAATCAAAGGTATACTAGTGCTCAGTGAATGTCTTTCTGTCTCTCAGCCTCTCAGGGGACAAGTGGACTGGGAGTTCCTGGTAGCTCTGATTGCAATTGGGGTTGACATGCTGCTGCTCTGTAGTGGGGTGTCAGGGATCTAGCTTAAAGGCTTTTGGTGCCTTGT
The DNA here is from genome assembly GCA_037974385.1 of Arnoldichthys spilopterus. Taxonomy (NCBI): domain Eukaryota; kingdom Metazoa; phylum Chordata; class Actinopteri; order Characiformes; family Lepidarchidae; genus Arnoldichthys; species Arnoldichthys spilopterus. Next base: position 18,760,269 of record JBBPDA010000145.1, read on the forward strand.
CATCCTCATCTTTCCTTATCTCTCTTCTCAGAAATTGCCAGTCTCACCAAGTGCCTGTCAGCTCATAATGAATTGAGGAGGTACAACTGAGGGGCTCACAAAGGTTAAGGACACAAAAGTAAAGCACCTTGGTGAAAGCAATGCATTGCAGTCCTGTCTTTTTAGTCATAGGCACACCAGTTCACTTTTTAGAGACTTCTTTAAACTGGATGTATGTCTTTTTTGTGCCTGACTGGTACATCGGTTGGACAGTAATATCAACAGATATGAAGTACAGATACACAGTATCTACAGCATTTCCATTACCAATTAAGTAACAGTAATAAATAATCCTGTATTGTACATGTACTAAAAAGCTGTATTATTAGTGTTGTTGTTGTTGTTACAGAACACTCATAAATGTTGCTATAAACCTAGATTAAAATCTTTTTCACTATATCCTGCTCTATCACTGAAGATTGTCAGTATACTGCATGTTTATTCTATTATATTGACATTATTGACCTTCTGTGAGCATCTAGTACAAGCTATGGAACTGATTCAGTCAAACTGTTGAAATCATGTTTTAGTCATTTAAATGTGGAACTGCTTCATGTCATCATTGTGAAAGGTTTTACATGTATTTGTAACATTGCTGACTGAAGGAGTATGAAAGCTGGTGCAGGCGCAAAATTTTAATGCATCAGGACCTTGGGCGGCCTGACCTGCTCATCATTCAGGAGAACGCTAAAGAGAGTTATAAAGATGCACTTTTCCACAAGATGGTGAGAGGAAAAGAGGGTGAAGGGAGCATGGAGGCCAAGATCTCTTTCGTCTTCTTGCAGATGCATTTTTAATGTCCCCCTCACCCAGGCAACCCAGCCAAAAAAGCGCTCATCAACTTTTTAGGGCAATGACGCTTTGAAGAAGTACAGTGCTTGGAGCTGGTGCCAGTAGTGGGAGCCTCCGAGTCTCTGGCCTGCCAAAGTGAATAACATTTGCATATGCGATTTCTCTACATGAGTTTCAGTCAGTCCCTCCACAGAACAGGATACACAAGGCAAATACTAAAAGACATTTAGGTCTCTGAAAGAGCTGATTGCAATAATGTTATCACTGTTTGGTGTCCTTAATGAAGGAGCGATGGACCATGCAATTGTTGATGATCATATCACATGATACTGTTACATGTTGTGCATACTACAATGGCTGTCACTGGTCACCTCTTCCAAGCAGCTTTTAGGCTGAGCTGTATCTCATATCTTGCATACACCATTATACTCTGAAAGGCTCAACACTGCCTTATATTTAGCCCTGACTTTTCTGTTTGGACCAAATCCACAGGCTGCTGCCATCATTTGGATATAAGAGATGGATGTAAAGTGAAAGTGTGTGGCAGCAGGTGTGCTTACCACACTTGACAAGTGAGGTGTCATCCTTCAGTCCAGGGCCAATCTAGAGGTCATGCCAAAACAAAAAAAAAAGTTGCAGCACAAACACAGCTGAGTCCAATGAATAAGTGACTGTGTGAGGGGCTGAATATAGTAAGCCCAGAGGGCTGACATTTTCCTCCCTCAGGCGTTATATTATGAAGGGTGGGAGGGGTTGCAAAGAGCCCACCTGCAGAGCAGACAGATGAATCAGAGTCATCTTATTCTCATTTCTACCTCTGCCAGTGAAACCTGGCTGCTTTGAAGATAGAAGATTCTCTCTGGCTGAAAGGCTGGGCAGCGATTAAAACACAGTAAGAGCTGCTGGTTTTATGGGGGTCGGCCAGCTCTCTCGATCCATCACCCTCAGTGTGTCTCTGTCTATCCCTGCCTTTGTCGATCACTCTAACTCTCCCTCTCCCTTCACAGTATCCATCACTGAGCCTTGATGCTGTACAATACAGCTCTTTATCACAAAGAAATTTCTTTTTCACTGGTTAACAGGGAGAGGAAATGTGCTCTGAAAAGAGAAGGTCTAAAGAAAAGACGATGTGGAGAGAGAGAGAAAGAGAGAGAGAGGAAGACAAGAGAAGACTATGCACTTCTATTCAGATTTCACTCCATGCAGTGTGAGGACAGCCTGACTAGGTCTGCCCATCAGCCAGAATAGCATTACGGTGAGCTGGCTAATACACACTCCTTAGTCACACCCAGCAGATAGGCGCACATGGAGACAGATGGCAGAGGGAGGAGTGATGTCACGTCCCAGATGAAGATAAAGCCACCACATGAGTAACTTTTGTAATGATTACAATATAATCAAACCTTGAACAACAACCTGTATACCCTGAGTGCACTGTTCTCTAAATGATGTCAAAATGTTGCAAAGTAAGACCAGTAAACAAGTTTTCTCAACAATGAAAGTTATCAAATGAGTAAATGCATCTTTGAGGGAACTTGAAGGTTGTTGTATTTGTATAAGTGTGGAATATTTTAGTCACTAGCATAGCTTATTATAACATTTATTATTGTTTATTATATCAGTGGTTCATCTTGTCTGTTGGAAGGACATTGTCATGCATTGAGGGTCAAAAAGACACTAGTAATCACAGCATCTGTATTTCTGTATCAGCTCCAAAGAGAGAGAGAGAGAGAGAGAGCGAGAGAGAGAGAGAGAGAGAGAGAGAGAGAGAGAGAAAGAGTTCTGTAGTTCAAATAAAAACATCAAAGTAAAAACTAAAATAAATAAAACCTGAACAACACTTACTCATTTTCATTGACTAAACAATGGTTGTGAGCTGAATTACTTTTACAGCTTCAGTAATGTCTTTAAGGAAACTACAGTTTAAATGAAAACACTGTCCAATTTAGGATTACTTTGTATATCAGATGGTTTCTGACCAAAACAGGAGTGCAGTGATGGTAATGCGAAAAGAAAAACAACAGCTGCAATTTGACACACTCCCCGTGTTGTGTATAAATGCAGCAGGCCTTGCCTCAGAGCTTTCAGTGTCTAGATACCAAGTGAGCATAAATTGCTACATGATAAATATGAAGACATAATGCTGTGTATGTGTTTAGACATACAGAGGTCAATGAGACTGTGTGAATATTTAATAATTGTTTTTTTTTTGAGTTGT
>JBBPDA010000145.1:18786176-18812831 GCA_037974385.1 Arnoldichthys spilopterus
ACAGGCTTATAAATAGAGATCTTGGATAAATTCATTGTGTCCTTCCACACTGGAGGATATTACATGTGCAGGTTTGCATATATGATAAACAAGCTTTTTCTGTGACTTGAATTGAACATCTCTTTATTTTTTCACACATAGCATCAGATTTGTAGAACACTTTTCTATACTATACCTTTACCTTCACACACATAAGCAGGTGCTTGTACATATTTCTCCAAACACCAGGAACAGCATGAGAATGCAGACTGCATTTTTCCTTTTTTCTTTTTTTTTTTGAGCAGGCCAGTGCATCAGAGTAGACCAGACACTTTCTGTGTCCTCGGGGAGATGGTAGGCGTTGAATGCTTTTCTCTGTAGTTGTGTCTCTGTTCTACTCACCTCCCCTATAAACAGCAATCAGAACACACTCACCCCACTGCCCAGCTCGCCAGAATCAGGTCACAGGCACAGGGAAACAGAACTAGGCCATGAAGTTCACTCTTATTTATCTTGTTACTTTGAGGTGGAAGTGACATCAACCACAGCTGTCCCCTGGCTCAGACATCAGTGCATGTACAAGGTGAAAGGATGGCGCNNNNAATGAAATGCAAATCAGTTTCTATCTTTTATTTAAAGTTATTTTTTCAATTTCCCTTTTGATGTGCTATCTGTCACTTGTAAAATAAACCTACCATTAAAATGATACTGTTCATACTTTTCATTTCTTTGTCATTGGACAAACTTACAAAATCAGCGAGGGGTCTAATAATTATTTCGTCCACTGTGTGTGTGTGTGTATATATATATATATATGGTATATGCATACTTTGTCTAACATGCCTAATGCGTGATTTGGCTCTGATAGCATGTGATGCTTTGGTTTGAGGTTTCTTCTACCTGATATGTTTAAAATAAGCTCTGTAATGTGACTTTATCTGTAAACATAACTATGTGACTGGTCCTTACTTGCTGATCATGTGGTTCCTTGCTTAACTCATTAAGAAACAGCTGGAAAGCAAACATTTTGACTTTTTGAAGACCATTCTGGCTAAAAACCATAGGCATGTCTTTTAATTCTTACTATGATTGAACGGCCCAGATGTAATAAAGGCTTTTTTTTCCCTCTCTTGAGTGCCACAGCTATTTTCAAAACTACTCAATTGATTGGCTCCCTAAAATGAAGAGCACCAGAGGGACTTGTTTTGCACCTGAGTAGCACTCCAGGCAAGGAGTTCTTCCTGTTTCACAAGAAACCTGAATTTAAAGGATCACCACAAATTAAATCGCCTTGTTTACATTACTGTTATGTGTAATCCTCAGCTGAAATTTTAGTTGAATCAAAAGCATAATTAAATTCCTAAAATTACATTTATTATAGTTACAAAGCTTTCATGTATTTACTTAAACCTCCTAACAGTTTCTAAAAATATGTTTAAAAATAACTTATATTAAATTTTTATTAACTTCATTAATTGACTGTTTTTATTTTTAACATCACATTTTTGCATATTTTTAATTTTAGATTAGGTTTGATCATGTATGTACTTCTCCTTTTGTCACCATTTATATGATTTTGAGTGGATCATTTATGCCAATGTGATATATCATTTGATAATGGTTTCTGTATTACTGTTTTTATGATTGTTATGAATGTCTTGCACATTTGTGATTTTTATTAGTATACATGACAACTTATTTTTATTTTTATACATGACAATATTTATATATATATATAGCTCTTTACAGTTCATGGGCATTCCATGACAAATGTGCCAATCAAAAAATTTACTTTTTCAAAATTAAAAGGCAAAAGAAATGATCACAAGATCGCAAGCTCAACAACTAACAACAGTGATTCCACTGAAAACTTTATCTGGTCAGCACGTAAAATAATGTTATATTTATACTTTTATTACTGTTATATTTATTAAGCTACAAACTTGTTTCCTAAAAAATTGCTGACAATTAAGGGTTTCATTTAAGAGTGATGATTTTTTTTTGTTTAAATGTTTTACTAGTCTTCATTTCATTGTCTAATATATGCCATACTATTTCTAAATAAAGCAAGTGTTTTGAATATTGAAAAAGTGGGTATATTTGAAGAAAAGAAGGATTTAGGGAGCTTACATTAAAACAGTCTTACTTAAGAAGTAGAAATTGTAAACAAACGCTGCTAGGCAGCACAGCAAAAGCAGTCCTTGCTGAAGTTAAGCATTGGGCAGCACTAGTATAGGTAGAGGTGTCAAGACATTAGGAAAAATATGCAAGAGGGTAGAATCATTGCAACTCCTGCCTTAGAGGGACAACAGGAAGAAAAAAACTAACATATTGATTTAGGTATTTAGGGAAATCATTTCTAGTAAGAAAGAAGCTGTCCCAATCACCTTAACACCCTTCAATGTATGCAAAGGCTTATTTAATTTTCCTTTTTTTGTACCAGCACAGGAGGGAACAATGTGAAATTGTGGATGAGCAGGTATATTTGGATCATGCCAAGATATTCTGGCACATAGGAAAAGAAAAGTCTTTGAGCACAAAAGAAACATATGCTCCTTACAAGACAGAAATATCTCTCACAACAAAATAATTTAATCATAACCTAGGAATCTATGTCCCTTGGGATTTCTTGGTAGTATTTTTGTACTTGTGTAAAACATCTCTGCTTTATTATTGCTTAAAGCAAAAACACAGACACTTTGGGACTCAGAATACACCATGAATCACATAAATCATTTATACAGCTTAATCTAGAAGAATGTATGGATTTGTCCATACACTCTTTGAGAAAAATCACAAATCATATTCTTGTGTAATATTCTATTAATCACTTCTTCTCAAAGTGAACTGTCGTGGAGTTCCTGTATTGAGTCTTTGTCAGTGTGAACTCACTCATCTTCTTAATCTATTATGATTGTAACAGCCATATTTCATTGGTTCAGTGTTGCTGTAAGCAACAAATCTTTTCAAGGACAGTGCATCTTGCTTCTGGGCTCAGTGGCCCACAAAGGGTTTGTTGATGTTTCAGTTGGCTTTTAAAATGTGGAATAGGGGTTTTTCCCTATCCTGTCTTATTTAAGCAAGATAAAGATCTAAACTGCTCTCAGTGGAGGATGTGAGTGGAGACACTGAACCCTGGTGTCCTCTGCTTTCGAGTAACTGCTACTGCTGTCTGTATAATGGATGATAAGCAGCAGTGCTGCTTTGAGAAATAGGCCAGTAAACAGGGGCAATTCTTGGCACTTCTTTGTGTCTGATTTACTTAAGGCTGGCCTTCTCAGCTTTCTCAGTCAGGCTGGAATGGGCCATGCCCATGCAGAGATGGAGTTTGAGGAGAGTGCCAAGACCCAGGCTGCTTTTTTACCAGTGGTCTAGAGAACCGCTGTACTCTTCCTGGTAGAGTGAGTTCAGAAAAACAATGCAACTGGAGTCAAATTGAACTGAGCCAGAATCTAAGCGCTGATCCATGTGTGCAGCTAGTCTTGATCTGGATTTAAGTGTAATGGAGGTTGGTCATAGTCTATGTTTGGAGAACTACTCTTCTGCAGCTTGGTGTACATGTCTGTGTGTGTTTGATTACAGTGATTTGTATACTGTGCCTAATGTCTTCTGAGATGGTCTGTAGATGTATCCAAACGTTGCTTCATGAATGTTTTACAGCTGCACTGAGGGCAAAACGAGCTGGTTGAATATTTCATATGCTCCTGTGCTTCTCATGCCCATCAAAGGCTGTCTGTGCCTTGCAGTCTCAGGGGTCGCTATTCTATTGTACACTGCTGAATCAGTGTAACTGATTATATTTTTACCAAACTTTAGTTTTTTTCTGGATTATTCTAATTTGAACTTAAAAGAACAGATCCAAAAAGAATTTTGAGACGATTTTCTAAGACAATAAAAGGTAGCATCTGCTATCTCTTCCCGCATTATCAACCTGACCTGATCTTGTCTGTCCCATGTCTCTCCTTGCAGGACAGTGCTGAGAATGAGGTGGACAGGAACAAATGCTGCACACTCTGCAATATGTTCTTCACATCTGCCATTGTGGCTCAGTCACACTACCAGGGCAAAACACATGCCAAGAGAGTACGCCTGGTGCTCGGAGAGCAGCCCAGCTTAATCACTCCCACAGGTCAGACTGCTGTGAACATTCATTAGCATGCAAAAATACTGTTTATCACTGTTTTGTGTACTGTAAGTACAGTGTGACCCAGTGAGGTTTAACATATTCATTGCTGTTGCAGTGATTTAACCTCACTTACTGTCTAGAAAACATATTAGTCATAAGAAGGGCTTCTGGTGTACAGTAAATCAGGTCCATGCAGTATGGCTGCATTAGCTGTAGATAGATGATGCTATGATGCTAGTATTAGACAGGGTGCAGAGGCAAGGAAGCAATGTACTGTAAAATTCAGTGGGATTAGATGCCCAGTGGTGTGCTCTTTGACCAAGTAATGACTCCGAGTTCAGGCCTATATGAACAGAGGAGGAGACTGGCTTGCTGTGAGTATAAAGCCAGTGTGGCATGCAGCTCTGCTCCAGCTGAAGAGCAGCTCAGACCCCTGTCCTGGCACAGTACACAGCATTAACAGAGCTTTACTCAAGTTCCACTCAGTGCTAACTTTTCAGACTACATTGAGACAGTGGACAGACATGTGAGCAAACCGAGAAAACACTCATGCATCATTCCTCAGTGGGGTATCAAAACCCCCACCTCTGAAGCTAAATCTATTTTAAGCATGCAGAATTATTTTATGACATGGCATGCTGTAAACCTGCCAAAGCATTACAAGTAGAAGCTCTGTGGAATGCTAATGGCCAAAACTATTAAATAAAGCTTTGAATTGCAGTGACACAGTGAGTATCCTCTGAATATCATGATCTATGTACATTTGTGTTCCTTTGTGTAGAAATTCCTTAAGGCGCTTGTGTGAGGGGCAACGGTAACAGCGAGCAGAACTTTTTTTCTGGTAGTCCCATAAAAAGTTGGAAATTATTTTTCAGCATACACTTGACCAAAACAACCACTGTAGCCTGGCCATACTGCAAGTGTGGGAAGCAGTAGTAAATGTATTAGATTCTGGGTCACACTTACATATGACTTAGTTGTAAATTCATATGTAATTTCAGTTGGCATATACACTATACAGTGCCTCGCAAAAGTACTCAACCTGTTTAAAACTAATGAAATTTGTCTGCATTATAAATTACACATGAATTGTTCCAGACCGTTTCAGAGTCAGAATGCATTAATTTCAGCAGATATTTAAAAAAAACGAAATCTGAAAAATGCTGCTTGCTTAAGTATTCAACCTCTTCGAACTTGTATTTGGTAGAAATGCATTTTGTTACAGAAGTTATAAGTCAGTTTTAAGGTAAGTTTCTTTGCAGTATTTAGGAGTGAATTTCACCCTTGCTTCGTAACAGATTTTTTTCCAGGTTGTTCAATTCCATAACATTTGTGGACCACCATTATATAATACTGCAACAGATCCTGGTGGTTTTTATTCAGTAGTGGCTTCTTTCTAGCCACTCTGCCATACAGGCCAGTTTTATTCAGAGCTCATAATATCACTGACTGGTGCACCTTCACCTTAGACACCGAACTCTGTAGCTCTTTTAAAAGTCCCATTCTTAATCTGGCATGAGCTTTGAGAAATGGCTTTGTCTAGGTTGGTCATGAGTTGTATAATAAGGGTTCCATGTGCTCATAACTGATAGAGCAAAGCTCATTGGAATATCCAGCATTTTTTATAGCTTTTTCCTATCTTCTACATGCTTATAACTTTATCTCTGATTTGCTTAGAATGGTCCTTGGTCTTCATTTTAACAATTTTCCTTCAGATTCAAGGTCTGACTAATGGTACTTGGCATTAATAGGGTCTTTTTAAAGGTGAACATTTACAGGTAAAGGCGTTTGTAAGCAAATTAGGGCAATATCCTTTATGTGGGTTATCCTGTTCACAGCAAAGGGGGTAATACTTATGCAAACAATTCTTTTTTGTCATTGTAAACACACTCAAGCACCACAATGAAATGTGACCTCTGCATTTAACCCATCACATGTGCACACATGGACCAGTGGGTAGCTATCAACAGGGCCCGGGGAGCAGTGTAGTGGGACAGTACCTTGATCAAGGGTACCTCAGTAGTGCCCGGGCCAGGACTCGAACCTGCAACCTTCAAGTCCCAAAGGCAGTGTCCTAACCACTAGGCCACCACTGCCCATTGCATATTTATTGTGTATAAAGTGTAATTTGTAATCCAGACAAATCTGGCTCTTTTAATTTAAAAACTATATATATATATATATATATATACTTTTGTTTGTCCAAAACTCACCATCCATCATCAGTATCATCAATACCTCAGGTATAGTAAAAACTTTGGGCACTGATGATACTGATGATGGATAGTAAGTTTTGGATAAATGCCACTAAAACACATTCCATAGTTATTCAGTGGTGTTCCTTCATTCCAGAGAATGGAGATCCACTGCTCCACAGCAGAATGCTGGAGGCTTCATACTCCTCTAGCCTGCACTTGGCATTGGACTTGATAACATTTTGCCCCTTATATGAAGAGTGTGCAAGATGTGTGTGCAGTTGAATATATCTGGGTTCATGATTAAGTAGTTTAATTCTGTAATTTAAAATAGTGTGTATTGACTTTTAGAAAAATAATGTATATAAAAGAGATATGAAAAGAGAAAGCTGTTCTGGTTTCTATGGCATACTGACAAACACATTCACTTGCAATGGTTAATTAATCATCACAAAAAGTATGTCAGCATCTCCATGACAACATCTTCATTGTTTAACTACTATTATCAACAATGTCCTACTTCTTTAGCAAGAACGTGTTTCATTTCTGGACGTTCAGTCATACATTAAAAACAACATGATTAAAGTGCATCATGTAGTGTATGGGTTTATTTACCTGGTATGAGCAGGAGCAGACAGTAACAAAGTATATTTACTTGAGTACTGTACTTTAGTACATTTTTCAATTATCTGTACTTCACTTGAGCATCAGCCAAACTAATGACTTTTACTTCATTAGATGTAAAAGACAAACATTGAACTTTTGCCTTCATTACATTTCTATAAAGGTTCTCAGTAATTGTTACTTTAAAGTATACCTTTGGGGTCATCAGATTAATGTTCTTTCTAAAATGCAATTGGCCATAATGTGTTTGTTACATGCACAAAAACAATCATAGTAAACTACTCCTACAGTGTCAGCCAAGTTCAAAGTGGGTGTTGCATTTTTGAACAGCTGAACTTGACGGTTTAATGGTGGATGAAACTAGAGAAGAAAAAGTTAAAAAGGCTGCAGAGGTTTTTTACCAGGGCACCCAAGGCTGTATCTTATGTCTGTGTGAGATTTTTGAAATGAAAAAAGATTTCTATTTCTATTTTAGAGTTTTGTAAACCTTTAGGTTTAGTCTGCAGTCTGTTAAGCACTTTTTTGCATAACCAAAAGCAGATAGGTGCTTGCGTCTGTTTTGGATGCAAAGCTTTGACTGACATTGCATGACTTTGGTATTATTGGCAGTTGAAAGTTAAAAAGTGAGTCAAAGTGAGATAGAATTGATTGCAAACACACTTTCAATCACCTCATACTTTGTCACTGGAAATAAGCCAGTGCTTTGGAAAGCTGTGAGTTAGAGTGAGGTTGTTATTTTTAATCCTGGCATGGATGGATTGGTTTCCATTTGTTGACATTTGTTTTGACAAAGGTTTATTCAGTGTCCATTTTTTACTGCATCGAATTTCAAAGAAAGCACAGCCATGTGATAGATGCTTAGCACATGTTTTGGTTAACTTGTTGTAGGCAACACTTAAGAGTTTCTATCTTTAGCCTGTCCTTAATATTAAATTTCATTTTCTATCATGAGACTAATTTTAAACAAGCAAGATCAGACAGGCAGAAGACTCTCAGACTAGACAAGCAGAACATGCTCCATCAGCATGTACATCTGTTTCCCATTTTCTGTCCAATTTACTTTCTGCAGAGGTACTTCAGAATGTAAAATTACATTTTAACTGCAATGTAGGCTAAATTTACATACAAAGTTTAATGCTTATAACAGAGATATGCCGATATATCACAATTTTGATGTTTGTTATATTGATATGTCATTCATTTTTGTTTGTAATGAAGATAAATATTTGGTTTAATAAGCCAACTGTAAAGATGTAGGAGTACTTTGTCTTTTATTTTTGTTTCCCATTCATTCGGAAGGAGAGTAGAGGACTACAGATTTCATGAGAGATTAACGTAACTAGTAAGCTTCATGAGAATTCAAAGTGCTCTCCACTCAGAGGAGATCCATTAGATGAGGATTGCTGGTGACAGTTGAGGCAATGTGAGACAGAGATGCCCTCGAGAGTTACCTGGTCAGAATTTCTTCCTCCTTTTCTGCCATCACACTCCTGGGCACTTTCAGACTCATCTCCTGCGAATTGCCTTGTGTGCCCTACCCTGTGCTTAAAGGTCTTCTCTGCGGAAAGAAGCATTTATTCACGCACCACTGTGCACATATCACATAGCAGGGGAGAGAGAATAAGAAAGAAACACAGAGAAACATTTCACTATATTTTTATTCTAGCTGACCTGAATAAGCAATATCCCCCTCTTTTTTTCTTCCAAATCAAAAAAAAAAAAAAATCCAAATTCCAAATTTGTTTCTTACAAGAAAACACATGTTCCTAGCACTGTGTACATACAATACTTTTGTCTCACTGTGAAAGAAAGATTGTTAAATTGTGGTTTAAATTGATCTGTGCACAGTGGAATCATCCTGCTCATAACAGTGCAATGTGGGTGGTGAGAGGAGCAGAGGGAACCTTAGTTACTGTAACTATGTGTTCTTGGCTTCGTGTTGCTTCAGTATGACTAACTAATCAACGTATGCATTGAACACTACCTTAGCAACCAAAAAGTTCAACAGTCCAGTTCTCAAAGATCAAACCATTTGAATATACGCCTACTTATGTCCATAATGAATACTAATATATTAGATCTGAATTGAAGTTTCCTCAGCATTACAGTCATGTGAAAAAATAAACACATGACATGAAAACAATTGATTTTTTCAGCATTTCTAAAGAAAACATTTCACTTTCTTTAATAAAGTGTCTAGAGATAAAGGTGATATACTTATAAAAAACAGCTTTTATTCAATCATTTATTCAATGAAAAAACTCAAAGATGTATATTACTCTGAAGAAAAAGTAAGTACACTATTGGCCTCAGAAGGTAGTATTGCAGTATATGTTGTGTTTTGCATAATAGTCCAATCTCTGACATTGGCTTCCTAAAATGTATGACCACTCTTCCGTGCAAAATTTGTTCATTTGTAAAATGTTTGAGGATTTCTTTCATGCACTGCCCTTTTCCTACCCCCATAACATTTCTGTGTGGTTTAAATCTGGGCTTTGAGCCTTGCATAAACAATTCTTTATTTCTTTTTTTAGCCATTCCTTGGTGGATTTGCTAGTGTACTTTGGATCATTTTCTTGTAGAAAAATCAATTTCTGATTCAATTTCAACTTTCAGACAGATGGCCTCACATAATCTTTAAGCACTCCTTTGTATAATGCAGACTTTAATAGTTGAATCATTGACTGCAAGTTGCCCAGTCCCTGAGGCAGCAAAGCAACCCCAAACATAACATTTTAATATCTATGCTTCACTGTTGGTATGAAGTTCTTCTCCTGAAAAGCTAACTTTGGTCTACTCCACACATGCATAATGTTACTGCAACCAAATATCTCTATCTTTGATTTGCTTTTTAACACCACTTATTATTTCTTTACACTGGAATGATATCTTTTAAAAAAGCATGATAACTTTTAATTCATTGTTGAGTAGTGAAGAGAACACCAGACCCTAGATCTCAGGTTTAAATAAGTTACAATTACATATGCAAGAAGTTCTCATCAATGGCCACTAATCTGGAACACCTGATTCTAATTGTATGGACATGAAGGTGTGATAAATGTAAAAGTACTTAGGACAACAGATTGTCAGTTTTATGTGGTATTTATTGAAGTACATCACCTTGTACACACTGTATTAAAGAGAGTGAAATGTTTGCTCAAATATGTGGAAAAGGTCCAGATTTACGCAAGACTGTATATGGGTAATAGGTTGTTACAAAGAAAATGTTTGTTTATATGGTATTTTTTAATACGTTTGACAGTACATCTTCAAATAGGCATTTACAAACTTGTAACATGTGACATATCACAGGCCCCATTTTTTATATACATATTATACTGTCAGGTTACTTCATGCATATTGTTTTTGTTTTCTTCCAGACCTTGGCACCTAAGATGCCTTTGGCATGAGGTGCCTTAATTGCAGCACATGTGTAGTGCCATATAAGAAATGGCATAAACAATGTATGTTTCTGTGTCCACAGTAATCCTATCAACCACTTTTGTATGCCCAGCAACCGATGCATGAGAATTCTTGAATCGGTTCTGTAGTTTGGAATGGTGGTTAGCAGCTCTACTATTGCTTTTGAAAGTATGAGAAAGTCAGAATTTTATGCTGCAAAAGCATTTCTGTTGCCTTGAAAGATAGATGAACTTGCAATGGTTTCAACCCCTGTAGGCTATTTGGGGGTGGTAACCACGGTAACGAGTCTGTACAGCCATGGAGCATTGAATACCTGGAGGTTTTCCATTCTTTTTTTCCTAAATGAAGCAGCATTCCCGAATTTGCAGTCAAACAATGTTCCCTGGAGAGGCATTGCCCTGTAATGTTTGCATCATTTTAAACAGGCTCTTAAAACCTATTAGTATTGATTGAACATTAGAAGCAATGACTTGGTTATATTACAGACTGTGCTGTATAATGTAATATAATATTATAATTTAGGCTCTGCTATATTTACCCTCTTGAGATTTTTACTATGCTCTCTGTTTCAGACTTGACCCCAACAACCCCTCAGCTCACAGACCCCCCTGCACCACCTCCACCTTCATGGCCATCCATGGGCAATAATGGAGAAGCAGGAAAGTACTGTTGCCTTTGTGGTGCCTGGTTCAACAACCCCTTAATGGCACAACAGCACTATGAAGGCAAAAAGCACAAGAGGAATGCAGCACGAGCACGGCTACTAGAGCAGCTGGCAGGCAGTCTGGATGCCACCGAGAGTACAGGTGAGGGTTAACATTAAATGCCTGGCCAGTTTATTGAGAAAAGTAGGGAATGGTGAGTCACTGACTACTGAGCAGTCAAGGTAAACTGTCAACAAAAGCCATTTTAAAATGCAAATTAAAAACTGAAATTACTGAAATGATTGAAGCAGTCTGCAATGAGGTTTAACTAGTTTCACCAGCTACCTATCTGATTATACATAACGAATATGTTGTGTGTTGGACCTCCATGTTTTTGCTAATATGATCAAATTTCTTTGTATAATGTCATGGTGAAACCAGATTGTATGCACAACCAAAAAGAGATTTGGTGTAGTTTTGAATATTCGAATAGCTGATTAATTGGTTAATGTCCTGATGAAATTCAAATTCAGTACCTTTTATTGTCTTTGTTTCTGTCTGGAGTTCATTCTCTAAATATAAATGTTTCAGAGTGATGTAATCCTTAAACACAGTCATGCGCTATATGCTCTAGGTGCCATGACCTATATCAGCAGCTCAAAAGCCATTTTAACAAAACTGTGAGTCACCCTGTCTCGTAGCTCAGACCTTCAAGCAGTGTCATCTTGAATATAGTCTTTTGTATTTACAGCTTGAAATCCAGATCTCCAAGTCCTGTGTCTTTCCTGAAGAAACATCAGCTTCTGCAAATTTAGCTTGTAGAGGACCTGCCTGGATTAAAAGTTTTTGTAGAGTTACAAAGAACCTCTACAAATCAACAGGATAACCTATCAGGACAATTTGGTTTGGTTTGTTTTAGTAGCCGCTCAGCTTTTTCCATGTCATCTCATAGCAAGTGTCAAGGTAAAAAAATTTCATAGAAGCATTAACAAAGAAATAACATTTTAACTTTCTAAGTATGAAAGATGATACATTTTCTTTTTTCATCAAAGTGAAGAGTACAAACACAGGGAAAAACTGATGGAAATACTCAGAAATACACTATATGTTAAAAGTTGTAATTAGTGAATACAGCTACTTAAAGTTCACCCATTACTGACGTTTTAGTTTGGAAAAACAGCTTGTGTAATAAAGTGGGATACTGGAGCAGCTGCTCATGAGTCTGAGATCACCTTAGTTGGTGCAAAGTGTTCTCTGGAGTGTTGGAGGATATATTTTTTTTATATCCAAAATGAGTTGGTGTGGCATTTGGGACCCAGAACTACTCATCCAACGTCAGTGGCTGACCTCACTAAAACTTTATACAATAACGTACAGAAAATTATACAATAAAATACAATCAAATCCTCAAACTTCAGTCCATGCAGCAACATTTATGAAGCCTTACCTGAACAGTAGAGGCTTCTGCAGCAGAAAAGAGGGGATAAACTCCATATTAATACCCAAAATATCAGAAGAAACACTGGATGAGTAGGTAGGTGCAAACTTCTAACATGTGGTGTGCCTAGGCTATCGCAAGGTGACAAAATTGTTTCTTACATACACCTTGAATAACTGGAAAGGCTCCAAGTTCACTCATGTAATTCAAGCTTCAGCTCCAGTCAGCATCAGCATGCTGGGTTCTTAGCACCCAGCAGGACACAGATGCATGCAGGACAGCTGTCAGCAGAGTATTGCCCAATAACAGCTCATGGGGGATGAGCAGGTACATGCTGATACTCCGTTACCAAGGACAGAAACACAGCATGCCTCAGTATAAAAGAGGTGTGAGCCAAGAAATCATACCTTAGCCTTTTTAAAAAGCTTCCAGTGTAAAGAGGGGATAAATTAATTAAATTGCCAAATTATAAGATCAAGAAACAAACCTTTTTTATCCTTGCAGACAATGCACCAGCTGCTCTACATGTTTTATGGTTTTGAAAAAGTCTGCCTCTTGTAAAATTTGGTGACAGCAACAGTAAACAAGTTGATCACTTATCATGTGTTAGATTAAAAAAAAACCAAAGGGAACAGAAAAAAGAAGCTGCCATCAAATAGCAACCAAGCCAAAAGATGCACTTGTTTAGAGCATATCACTGTGAATGTCACCTTCTATTTAAATCTCACCAGAAATATTGCTATATTGCAATATATTGTTGAATACAACACCCTGCAAAAAAAGAGTCAAGTCACACCTCAAAACTGGTGAAGTTAGCACAGTTAAGATAAGGTTGAGAATTACTACAATTTCCCCTCTACCTTTGTCAAGAATGAGAGCAATCTGCTTTGATCAACTTTCACATTGCTAAACCAGCACTTGCCTCAGCATCACTGGACCAAAACATTGTCACCTCTGTTTCCTAGTGCCATGGGGGCAGCTGGCTCTTGTTATTTGGCTGCCTCACAGGGTACTGCCAGGAGCCCTGTATACATGCCAAATCCCATTCATTATTCTTATTAGTATCCCACAAGAACAGTACACAAAACTCTAACACATCATCTCATGTTTCTCATGTAAGTTGTTGTTGAGATTCACTGGCTAACTCTGAAGATCACCTACTTGTTCAGTCCATCAATGAAGGGACTGCTTGGACATTGCAGCATAGAGCCTAGAACGTTTATGTGTTATAGCTTACCAGCTGAGGGTTTATTTTGATGTTGAGGAAATGGGAACAAAGGATGCCCTCCCTCTGTTTCTGGCAGGTATTAATTTTCCTTTGAACAATAAAGAGGAAATAAAAAGAGAGCCCTGGGGCAAATGGCTCTGTTCTACAGAGAAGTGATTTCAAAGTGTAGCATTTTGCTGTGTTCACAACTGCAGTAGCATTTCACTTCCTTTTTTGGAATCTGTAAAATGCTGAGGACAAGGACTGCAAACCAGAGATGCTCTCAGACAATTTAGAACAGTCTCCTTGAACACACAAGCAAATAAAAGGACAATTGTCTGTGCAGAACGAGTTCTAAATGAAAGAAGTACAAATATACAAAAAGAATTAATTAAATTATTAAATTATTTTGATGCAATATAAAACAATATGATTTAGGATCAACCAAATCCTTGATCAGATGTAAGATATGGAATTCTCTTTAAAGAAAGGGTCATATTTGTCTTTGCCAGTATGAGCTGGTTTGTCTTCCTACAGCTCCATTATTACAGTAAGGAGAAGTAAAACGGAATGAGCAAGCCTCCCCTCTCCACTCTGTATATCAACACTCTGATGCACTGCATGAAAAATCAGAGCCATCTTGGCCCACTGTAAATGAATGCATGCCAAAAGACAACCCACATACTTACATATTCATATGCAGACACTGCACACAGAATCATACTGTATTTTATTATAGTTCATCTAGGAACATCATGATTAAAAAACTAAATAAGGTAGTGTTCAGATGAAGGACTAATTTTTTATTTTTTACTGCATAGTCAACCATGTGTTTAACGGTGCAATTCATGTTTTCTTTTTGACCAGTTCAGCAGTATTATTGAAAGCATGAAAGTATGTTTCCTAAATGTATAAAGCTGAGGGAAGTGTACAGAATATTAAAATGTCATAATCAAATCAAGTATGATGGCCACAACATTATTTCGTAGCCATGCTTGTTTTTTTAGCTTGTGGGATGATGTACTTTATGGATGTATAAATGCATTACCACATTGCAACATCTCAAGCTTCACAGAAACATTTGCATTTAAGAATGGGGCTTTACTGCAGTAAATAAGGTTTTACCTCAGAGCCTCTGAAGCAATTTAAAGTCTTCTATTTTTTGCTAATGGTAAATGAATGCATCCATGTGCCACAACCAAGCAATCACCTTTTCCTATATCATTTCTCTCCTTGTCTGTTAAGTCTGGAGAGGTTAAAAATGCAGGGGGATCCTTTGAATGCTTTTTCTGCTTGATAGCAATTACCAGAGGAAAAGAATTAGATTGATGGCCTGCTGTTTGTAAATAAGAGTGACCTCGTTGCCTACAGCCAGTACTCAGCAGCAAACTTTCATCTGCTCTCTGCTCTTAGCAAACATTCATCAGACTGCATACTCTCTCTCTGTCTCTCTCTCTGGTTCTTTATGGCATTTCAGGCAGTTTAATTAGGCAAGGATTATAAGCTTCCACAGTGTTATGCCAGACTGGTTTGTTAGCAACACACTGTGAGGTCATCAGGGGTCCACCATGCAAACATTCATCAAAGACAGCTTATTAACCAAAATAAACACTGTGCTATTAATGGAGAGTCTTAGAACCATACTTCACTCACACCAGAGAGATTTGCAAGGCTAATTCTGGACTCTTCAGTCTTATCAGCAATAGTGTCGACTCTTATCCCCATTTCAAGGCTTCAGTTTCTAGTGTGAAAGGCTAAACCTTAATTAATAGGCACTCATCAAACTCAGGAGAACAAAAGCAGTGACAGCAAGGGATTTTATATCACTATGATCTCACAGCCAGTTCTTTGTGTAGACCAATAGCCAAACGCTCTTTTAGGCTGTGTCGATTTGCTATGCTTATCATTTCAGTAAAATGTCTTCTCTAAATATGAAGAGGCATACAGACATGTTTAAGGATTCATTACGATGGTATTGCCATATGTTTGGTGAACTGACACCGCACATCGATTGAAAGCATGCATACCTTATAAATTAATTTATTTTGAACTAACGCCGAAGAATCTTATGTGATATATTAAAAACTATATAATTAAAAATGACTTAGGAAATGAACATGCTGATGCCTATCTAATTTGTGCATATCAGCCAAAGCAAAGAAGAGGTTCTATATTTGAATAACCATTTAAAAACCTGAACTCAAAAATGCTGAGATCAAGGTCCATAGGAAGGATTTATAGAGACTGTAGGTTTGAATTAACACTGGGGGATTTGGTTCTTTAATTTTGCACTGGAGCTACAAGGCTAATGTTGTACCAAATAATATGAATATATTCACCAATTAACATCACACAAGCTGCATGTCTACATTGTCACTTGTCTTGTTACACACTTTGGATACCAAACATGTCTTGTCTAATGAGCTACATCTGGGGTAAGGTAAAAAAAATCATAAAGTCATAGAGAGTTTTCAACAGCATAAAATATCATAGTTGTCAGATAAGTAACCAGTATATTCAAGTATGAGCTCTCTATTTGGAGCAGTGGTGGAATTACTGTTAAGGAGCCCCTGTGACCTGAAGATTGCCGGTTCAAATCCAAGATTGTTACAAGTACCACTGATGTGAGTACCCCAAGCAGTGCTTCCCTGGTGTCAGCTGCCGACTGCTCCAACACTGATGGGTTACATGCAGAGGTCATATGTGGGCAGTGGTGGCATAGTGCTTAGGGCCTTGCCCTTGTGAACTGAAGGTTGCAAGTTTAAGTACTAGCCCGAGCACCAATAAGTTACCCTTGAGCAAGGTACCGTCCCGCTACACTGCTCCCGGGTGCTGTTGATAGCTGCCTGCTGCTCCACGTGTGCATGTGTGATGGGTTAAATTCAGAGGTCACAAATAGTCACTTTCACTTTCTCACTTTCTCACGTTTACATTTCGTTGTGGTGCACTGTGTGCTGTGCTGTGTTTACAATGACAATAATCACTCACTCACTATACTCACTAAATAATTCTGCAGATGGCTTATAGAAATGAAGCCACTACACAAATCACATGGTTTCTCTATATGCAAGAACTGAGTGTCACTACACCTCTTCAACTCTTTCTCTCTTTCACTCTTATTCTTCTCAACCATCTATCTATTTTTGGGCCACTGCTGTTCTGTACCACCTGCAAACCCCTTAATTAGCACACATCTGTTTTGCTCTGCTTGCAGGGCTGTGCACATGGCTTCTCTCAATTCTGCTAAACCAGCCAGTCCATTTTCTCTCCAATCAAAAGGTCAATGGGACAAAAGAAATCTTCAAATGCTAATGCACACTCGAAATTTCAAGAGATTGAAAAGACATTTAACAGGAATTGATTAGCAATGGAAACTGGCTTGATAATGACTGAACTGATGTTATCAACTGGGACGCTAACAATACACTATTTAAACAAAGAATTGTTACAGAAAATTAGGTACAATAATAGGCCATAAATAAAGATTTCTTTTCATGTGGTAAATTTGAGTAATACTCTATTCAAGGAAATGATTGTTACATAAAAAGGAGAATGATCTTTAAATTTAGATTTGTTGTCCTAAATTTCTAACTAAACCAAACTCTAACTTTTAAAAGCATGAAATATACATATATATTTAAAATTGCTTTTGGATGTTAGAGTTTGGTTTAGTTGGAAATTTAGGAAAATAAATCTAAATTTAAAACTTGCAGAACTTTAATGGGTAATACTTTGTAGCCATCACTCTACATCAATCTTCAGCTCTAACACTGAAGGAATTTTTGTTTGTTTGTTTGTATTGCAGGCCTTCGCAGTAGTTACTCATGCAGCATGTGTAACGTAGTTCTGAACTCCATTGAGCAGTACCATGCACACCTCCAGGGCTCCAAGCACCAAAACAAGTGAGTTAACTTCCCTTATTCATCCCTCCCAGTTTCTGAGCTGGTGTGACTAAATTATTTTTCAACCCAACTTTTCACTCTTAGTGAACTCACATACTCTTCTTTTTTCATCTGTGTTTTACTCATGTATTCATTCATTTTTTAATCACAATAAACCCTCTGTGTTCTCTCTTTAAAGTTTTACTGAACTCAGAGAATAACTTTTACTTTTAAAATGACCAGGCTGGTATGAGCACCAGTGTTCATTGGCTGTACCTACATAGGTTATACTGTTGGTATAGAAGATTTCCAGCTTATACACAGTCATGTGAAAAAAGTAAGTCAGTCAGATGGAAATAGATTTCTTCAAAATATTCGAACAAGCAAATTTCACCCTCTTTGGTGCCTTTAGGTGATTATACTCGGGCAAACGTCTTTTTGAACTAACAGACTATATTCTCATGAAGTTTGACACAAAATGGTAAGCCATGATCCATCTTTGCTTGCAGAGACTCAGCCTTGTGTGGATGTTCCTTTTATACACATGTTCCACTCACCTGTTAGTTGTGGAAATATTTCAAAACAGCATCACTTGAATATTCTATACACTTTACAGGCATCAAATTCTAAATTAGTTTATATTTATAAAATACATGTATGTTAACCAGCAAATGCAATAGAAATATATTCTTTGAACTTTCATCAGTTAAATAAAACTTAATAAATCGCACATTGTTGTTTTTATTGCATTTTATGAAAAATCAAAACTTTGAATTTGGTTTGAAGAGTAGTCACATGAGAAAAGTAAACTGTCTAATTTTAAGTTCAAAAATTGCAATCAGGTATTCTAGATTAGGTTCCAGTGTCATAAGATCCAAAGAACTCACTAAGGCTTACAGACAAAAGTTTGTGAATGCCTGTGAGTCTGATAAGGGATTACTAAGATTTTTGAATTATTTCTAATAAATCATTGTACTGTAAATCTTCTACAAATCATATTCAAATGGTGTAGACATGGTGTCAAACAACTACTAATATGCCCAGGACTGGCTGCCCCAGTAAATTCAGCTAAAGATGGAAAAAGGAGCCTCCACGAACCGTAGACTTTTATCACAAGATCTTGCAACTGTTTGTGTGAAAGTGCATTTTTGTACAATCAGAAAGATGCTGAACAAATGTAACCTACATGAAGGGTGAGTCAGGAGTTTTTGCTCTCCAGAAAGAACATTGGAGCAAGACTGTTGTTTGTCAAAGAATATATAGACAAACAACAGGCCTTTTGGAATAATACAGGGTTAAATTGTTGGACCACAAAAACACTACATGTGTGGTAAACACCAAAGTTACCTTTTCAGGAGATGATCTCCATGCCAACTGTAAAGTATTGTGCTGGAAATGGTATGGTTTGGGGTTGTTTTGCTGCCTTGAAGACAATACAGCTTGCAGCCACTGATTTGACTATGAATTCTGGATCATATCAAGGAATGTTTAACGATATGAGACTATCTGTCCAAAAGTTAAAGTTGAACCAGAGGTGGACAACAATATAGTGTCCATTTTTTAAAATGACATCAGTTGTGCAAAATGAAAGTCAAAATACTTTGTACCAACAAAAAATATGGTACCAACAACAACAGCTCATTACCAACAGCACTGTAAGTAGTGAGGTAGAGTGGACCAACACTGATTGAAACTCCTCTGAATGTCAAACAGATAAATGTACCATTTTGTTTTCTTTTTTGTCAGATGCAGGGGAGACTGTGGTGGGTAAACATTAAAGCTGAGGATTATTTTCCTCTTCCACAGCCTTTATGTGACATACCACTGTGATTAGATAAGCTAGGGTTCAAATTCTCCCTCACTGGCTACAGATGGAATATTCCTTTGCCATTGTAACTGAGGGAAGAAGGGAAGAGAATGGACACATCTACAAAGACATAAAGAAAAGAAATGAGAGTGAACACAAAGATTTGTGTGAGAGAAAGAGAGAGAGGAGCATTCCTTGCTGTTCAACTGCCAACAGCATGCTCAGTTGCTTGTGCTGCTTCATAAGTCAGGCAATCAAAAGGCTTAATGCAAGTCACACTGTTTTAATTTTTTTCTCTTTCTCTTCTTTTTAAGCCAGAGTGCTTTTATGGTACACAGCTGGCCTATTTCTAAGCACTACGTGAATAGAATGTACCCACTAAATCGCTAACAGTGCCCCCTAATTGCTCCTTACAATCAACCAATTGATTAACATGCCAACAGTGCCAGAGGTGGGGGAGTGAGAGGAGGACACAAGCTGAAAGCCAAATCACCACCGTCTCTTAGCTCCCACCACTCATTCATGTTAATTACAGCTACATCCTCTCTAATGAAAAATCACTAAAGGCACAGAAATATATTGGTGAAATGGCACAGTTAGATTTCTTGTCATTCCAACAGGTCTGTGTGCATTCCACTCAGGCAAAGACAGAGTGTAGTTCATGCAAGGGCGTATTTTGCATCAAAACATGAAGAATGGAGAGTTATTAGTTCATGGAGTCATTTTTCTTTAACACCTCTGCAGTAAAGTCTAAGTGCAGTGTGAATGTGTTCAGTAGGAGGAAGAGTCCTTAGATCTTTGCCCAGATACAAGCAGCCATCTGCTAGAGCCCATAGTAAGTTGCTCTGATCATAATTATATTTTAACTGAAACATTTACCATGCCTGTACTATCTGGAAAAAGTTTGCAATTACCTTAATGAAGTACAAAACTGTTACTGATAAAATGTGTGGGTCTTATTTATGGCTTTAAATGTATTTAATTGATTCTGTAAAGTGGGTCATTTTTACTGATATTCTTTGTGTTGAATAGTATATGGATAACTGTGCTGCCTTGTTGTGTGTAGAAATATATAGATGCAGTGTAATGTCGATAGAATTCCTTTTTAACATATAGGAAAGGGTTCTGCACCAATTAACAGGTTTTTCTCACAATCTTTGCTAAGAACTCTTGGAGAAACATTGATTGCACTAATTTAAGAAAACCAAATCCCTTTTTAAGATATATTTAACAAACCACTTTTCAGAGTACCCCTGCATTTGATAAGCTGTGCAAACAATAGAGACAAGTCTAGTGTTTGAAATCTATGAATACAGAGCAAGGATGGTTCAGTTTTGTAAGAGTAGGAAAAAGGCCAAGTAATGTGGGGCCGGGAGCCTCCAAGTCTTCAGTTGTTGTTGTTTTTTTGTAGAATAAAGGTTAGATAGAGAGCTACACTACTATAAACCTTAAATATAAAATAATAAACTATAATAAACCTTATAGTAATGTATATTGGTTAATAGATATAACAAACAAATGATACAGTTAAATATACATTTCTACATAAATGCACCATTAACCTACTGCATAATGTTCAACAGCATTTTGCCATTGACCAAATGCAAGTTCTGTATTGGAAAATTTGCTGAGAAAAGGGCAGTTGACAGTGACTAGAATATATATGCATAGATAAAGGAGAGCTGTGTGTTCTAAGTACTGTGTTATAAGTATTTAGTGCAGAGATGTGGACTGGTTTGAAGAGAACAGCAGCACCTATATCATGTCCCTTTATTATGCAGAATTTTCTGCCTTTACAAACAATGGGAGCATTTTGTAGCAGTCAGGGGCATCCATTTGAAGTGGGTATATGAATATAGCAGTCAATATTTAACTGGTTGATTCTAATTAAATCTGGTATCTGTATTACTTTGGTAATCTGTATAACTGTAGTAACAGTGGTCATGACTTACCAGTAACTATACAGAAATGGTGTACTGCTTGCATGTGCATTACACATTGCATTACATTTTCTGGGGTTGTCAAAGATATATTAAGATTTATAAATAAATTGATATAAATATATCTTTTCCAGTGTATAGAAGTTTGTAGCAGTTAGCAGCAGCTTTTAGTGGACTCCTACCAAAAAAATCATTCCTATTCCCTTTTCTCCTGGAGAGAAAACTTGGCCTAAATAAATCTAATCTAAAAACCAGCTTGTGTATGTCACATTAAAGAAGAGTAAGAAATATAAATAGAAAACACATCTGTTTCTGAGTTATCTCTGTATTTGCTGAGCTGCTGGGCAGCATGGCCTGCCTGGTGGTGTACTTTCTGTCAGGGGAGCAGATGTCAACATAAGAAGGAGCAGCACTATGTTGTGATCTAATGAAATCCGCAGAGGTTCTATCATCAATATTCCATGTTTAAGCCCAAGTCATATGGCAATTACTGATTTCTTTTGAAAACTACAATACATTATTCAGAGCAAAGATAAAGGCTTTTAACATTTAAGATGAACTTCATATACTGATGAACATGTTTTGTTATGCTTGATCTTAGTTAATATACTAAGTCATAAAAAGTTTTTTTTTCCCTCATGCCGTTAAATAACACAAGAGGAATATTCAGCCTAAAGGAACTGCTGCTAATGTGGGGGAAATTGATTTTTGAAGACTGGGATAGATAATGATAGCAGTCTAAAATAAGTCATAAATTAATCATAAATTCTTATCCAACTGTGACCATGGCTATGGGGGAAAATTCAAAATGATGTTTAAGAAGTGATCTCTACTTTTCCTCAGCAAAAAAACTACCCAATTTAAAAACTTCACATCCTTTACCATACTCTTTCTAAAAACTCCAAAATAACTAGAATTTCTCCTTCAATTTGAAGTGGACATTATCATTGCCTGATTTATGGTATAAAGCATAGAGTTGAACCCCATTTGGCAGGTTAAACAGCTTGAAAAAGATATTGTGTCCCCTATCCTGCAGAGGCAGCACTTTGTTGATGGATGTGTGGAATTCACAGATGGTTTTCCTTTACCTACTTCCCCAGCTCATCTTTTTTTACAATCCAATCAAGTGTTGCCTGATCAACTAGTCTGTGATGAACATCAGTGACAGTTCAATTTGTTTCAGCTATAATTATCCAACTGCAAAACAGATGGAAATGTATGACAGACGTCCTGTAGGTCGACAGAAAGAGAGCTTTCACATATGGCACAGCACTTCTTGCTGTAGCCAATGTGTCATAAAGTCCCAGTTTTTTTCCCAATAAGTAACACAAATCCTTGAATGCATTTTTGTCTATGTTAAAGTAAAAAGGCATCTGTGCTTTCATTACATAGAGAAAAGACAAAGTGGTCACCTCATTGCACTTTTTGTGTCTAAGCAGTTGGTGTGCTTCTGCTTCAGTACACCTAGCCCTTTTTAGATCAGGCCTTCTGCATGAGCAGCACTTAGCCACAGTTGCTCAACTCAGTTCTGTAAATGTGTCAACATGGAAATTATTCTGTACAGAAACTGTGATATGCAGCATTGCAACAGATGACCATGTGCTTGTAAATATATACATTTGTTATTCCTGCCTAGTGTTTAGTAGTTCAAAAGATCAGAGGAAGACAGAGAAACAGATGTAAATTACCACAATTAGTCAATTCAGTCTAAATCTACACTACATGCATACTACTCCGAGACATTTTTCTGTTTAACAAAAAGTGACATCCCACATATTGGACATTTTTTGTGTTCATAGGAATTACATGGCCAGTCTGGCCTACCTGGCCTGGTCTGCTGTCAATAACTGGAGGGCTTTATGTGGCAAAGGTGTGTCATCACAGCTGTAATATGGCAACAAGAAGGGACATTCTGCAACTTCCTTTGCTGGCACCCCCCATCCTACCCCCCTCCCCATCCCCCATTCCCCATCCAGTTGTTATTTCTGATCATGAATAACAGGCAACCTGCAGAAACAAGGGCAAGTTTATTTATAATGCCATCTTCCTCTATCTCCTGCCTCTCGGCTAATAATGCTTACTGACCTTTGTCCAGCTACAGTGGGGGTCTGCTTTCACTCTATGAAACCAAAGAGCTAGAGGAATGGGGTCAGGCCTAGCTGCGCTGCCAGATTTGGTTAGCTGTGCTTAGCTGGGCTGCTGCTGGCCACCACTGCCCTCCACTGAGATGCTCATGGGGTACCACTGGAGGAAAGTCATGTGGCACAGCGTACTGACCTCTTTCTTTTTATGACTTCCTTGGTGCCCCCTCCAGGGGTGTTTTGCCACTCAGAATGCTGCCACCAGAGCCCAGGCCATCATTTCCTTTATCATCACTCTTCTGAGAGCTCTTTGGCCTTTCAGTGTGTGTGTACACTGAGTCACCCCACTCACTGTCCTGAATCTCACAATGTTTGAGCACCTCAGCCAAACTCACCTAGCACCTTCCCACTAAAGCACAAAGACGGACCTCTTTACAGGAAAATACTCTTTATGTTTGCCTTTAGCTTTGCCATCTTGCATGTTAAGGAGCCATTTCAGATCAGTCCTCAGTGAGCTTCAAAAATTCTTTCTCCAGTCATTTATCACCACAAACTAAGCAGTAGCAGTGCCCCCTAAACAATAGCCCTGTTTACTCTTGAACTTACATCCCTTTATCAGGACTTTTGTGGCTGCACTGGTAGGCACTTTTTTATTGTATTGGAGATGAAAGCGAACAAGAGTTAGAGCTATGCATGTGGGTACTGAATGCACTTGCTACCTGATACCCACCTCTGCTCACACCAGACACACACACACTTTTTTACTGCTGAGCATGGGCTCTTATCACCTTTGTGGGCAAGGAGCACACTGGTCTGGTCTGCTGCGATTACATGCCTGTTATCTTAAAGGCAGCCCAGCTCGGTGCCTACTACATCACTCGGTGGCCAGGCAAGTGTGCGTTCACCTGGGGTCTGTGCACCCATCAGCACTCTTAAGGGGATTTTACTGCATGCCTGCCCAGAGGCTGGGGGCTGGATAAGGCAATGATTTAGTGCAGGCAGTGGAGCAGCTGAGAGTGGGAATGCTGACAATGAAACATTTTACTGCAAATGGTGAAGATGGCAAATAGCAAGGCAGCAAGCCTAGAATAGGAATGAGGTTGTATGTCAGAGACTAATCTACTCCTAATAGAAGATAACGCTTTGCTTATAGCTGTATAGATACATCTTGAGCAACTTGAATGAGCAAGAAAATGTATAGACAAAGCAAATATGGAAAGAGGGGAAGAAAGAAGATGAAGCCTGAGAGCAGACCCAAGGAAAGAAATATAATCAAGCGAGCAAATCAGGTTCTGTGCTCCTGAGGGATGAAAGACTGTGTGGATGCTACACTGTTTAAAGAGCCTTGTTGATTGATTAGATGAGAGCTGTATAATCTGAGTTGTTGGTACCAGTGTTTAGATCTTCTGATTCTTCCATCGATCCCTTGGGCTGTCTGGAACAAGATAGGGGGTTCCAGCTCATTGGCCTCTCTCTACCTGTGTAATCACTCTTCCTGAGCTGCATATTCCCATTTTATGGAACAAGCCCTTGGGGGAAGGCCAGCAGAGGTGACTCTGGGGGTATAAAGACACAGTTCCTGTTGCTGAAGACCTTTTTTCTTTTATTCATGAGGAAGGAAGGCTTAGTGACCCAGATCCTTCTGTGAGCACAAGTCTAATGTCCAGAAAGAGTTCGCACCGAGGTGACTGCATGAGCTAACTGTTATGTCATGCTGCACTGGGATTATAGAAGTAGGCCTTTTTAAGCAAAAAGGAGAATGCTTTTTTTCTCTCAGAAGTAAAAGATGTGGGTAAAGAAACCCACATAAATCACAGCATGTCTGTCCTGCATATAAATGCATTCTTATTGAAAGCAACAGAGATTCACATGCTTATTTTTGCACTATTCTTGCAGGTCATGTAAAAGAATGCACTTGGCTTGCTGATGGGTATTTTGGCTGATTTTGATAGAAGATTCTTGAAAAACGCTTGAGGTTGAGCATAAATGAGTTTTACTTTTTGTCTTGTTTAATATATATAAAACTCAGGAATAAGCCGTCTTTTGTACAACCGGGTGCAGGCTTGGGAGATAATACCCTCCTGTCTCTGGGGTTCTGTGGGCCACGAGACTGAGGCTGCTGCTACCCCCACTATACAGCGCTGAGCAGGCTGGATGAGCGTCGACTCATGTAAGGAGCTTTGGCGGGCAGACGAGTGCTCGGCTGACAGTCACTGGGGATTAGTTCTTTGCGCAGAGCAGGCATAAAGAGACTGGCTGTAAAAAACGATTTCTCTCCCCGTCCTTCAGCAGTGGCTCTTTAATCTGTCTCTCCCTCTCTTTCGCAACCTCCTAAAGTCTGGTGAAGAGAAACTTGCAGCTCCACATTGCTGACAAGAAGCTACTCTCAGTAGGGCAACTCCTGTAAAATTTTTCATCATAGAAGACTGATGAACAAGTCTGACAAAGATTGAACTCATGGTAACAAAAATCACTTGTATTATTGACTTTCACTGGCTTACAATTTTTTTTTAACCTCAAGATGTCGTATCGCTCACTTACTGAATTAGTTATTTCTCAGCTGCCTTGAAAGATGTCTATTAATGCCACTCCAAATGTAGGCATGAGCAGTCATTGTGAAAGAGTTTTGCAAGGGCTTTTAAACTTAATGAATGTTCCTCTCCCTGTAGATTCTCATCCCACATGCTATTACTGCAACAAATATTTCAGTTCTGATTTCTTTTTTTTCATAATTTATAAAGCTGATTTACAAGTCTGAGAGGAAGGATTAATATGTATAGTTTACCCTCTGTCATTTATTCTAATGGAGTAATATAAAAGTCTGTGATACTGAGGTGAAGATAAAGCCACCCTTATTATTAAAGAAATGACAGAATAATGAAAGACACTCCTCAGGAATTAGCAACAACTACTATTGTATGATTAAATGCATGGTGGAGATCATGTTTTAGACATTTAAATTAAACTTTCTGCTGTCAGAACACTTAAACCAGGGACGGCTAATGTCAGGTTCTCTTATGTATACTATCACTAATGTGTATTTAAACGGGTATAAAAGGACAGTGACCTTTTTTGGTCGTCATCCATAGTGACTTCTAAGACTCATTTCAGCAATAAAAGTCACTTTCTTTTATGGCGGATGTCTGATGGTTCGAAAAGTGATTGTGATCTCTCTAAACATATGTCCTCTTGTGACTCTAGGCACATGCTCTCTTTCTCTTACTGTCTCTTTCTCTCGAGCACACACACACACACACACAAGCACGGAAACTTACATATTATACAGTTTGCTCTAAAACATGTTAAATGG
>JBBPDA010000145.1:18816025-18839116 GCA_037974385.1 Arnoldichthys spilopterus
CTGCCCGCTGCTGCATGTGTGATGGGTTAAATGCAGAGGTCACATTTCATTGTGGTGCTTGAGTGTGTTCACAATGAGAAAGAGTCACTTTCCTTAAATGATGCTGTAATGAACTCTGTATCAACTTGGTTTTCAATAGGTTCCACCTAATCCAATGCTCAGAGTCTTTTGCTGTTCATATTGTTGTGATGTTCATCATACAGAATGCCATTTCAAATGAACACACACTAAACAAAGTTGTTGTGATGGTCAAAATGTGGTTTTGGTCAGTAAGGGATTATTTAGCAATTACAGAATATACACTGTATGTATGTGAAACGCATATGTCGCAGCACTGAGGGGTGTATTGAAGTAGAAAATATAAGAAATGTAGGTGTTATTTTTTTCTTAAAATGGAAATAGTGAGAATGTTCTGACGTGTGCACATTTGTAAATACACTTGATATCTATTTTCTCTTTCAAACAAAAATCTTGTCTCTGATCCATTATTTCTTTAATTGATCTATGGCAATTAGATGATTATGCTTAAATTCAGATTCCTCCATCATTGGCCAAAGATGACAGATGGAACAGATGAAATTTCAGATTTAAGGTTTAGCTATAGCTGCTGGAAAAATCCAGAATACACGTAGAATACATGAGTACGTATTAGTGGGTGAGGGTGTGTGTATGTGGGGCGGTGAGTGTTTCTCTTTGAAGTACAGCAGCAAGGTCATTCTTCTAATATGTATACAGTATCTACATAAGCCAGTACTGCGCTCATCCTGTCTGTCTAAAAAGCTTGCTTAGACTCAAAAGGTCACGGACAGCTGTGTAAAGACCTGGAGAAGGGTGATATGCCTGGGTGGGTAAATATATCTTTTCTTTTTGTTCTCAGAGTCTAAACTATTTGCTGATAAGATCAATCACTAAATTGCTGCATGTTGATCTCACAAGTTAAACATGTACATTATAGCAGGATCTCAAGCTATGACTGAGGTTCACCTTATCAATACAGATACGAAAGCAAAAAGCAAAGTGGAGGCGTTCTGCAAGCTCAGAGGTGCTTTCTTGTTGAAGGAATACATAATAATACTTTTAATATACGGCGGATTGCAAGAGTGTAAGGGACTGAAGAACAGTATATTCGGAATCTGCTAGCTGGGCACTAAGTGTTTTTTCCCCCTAACAAAAGTTACTAATAACACAGTAAACGGTGATGTTATGTGTAAATGTGTTAAACTGTTTCCAGATTCATCCTGGTGAAAGACTAGTATTACTTGTACTTACCATCAAAAGCTGATATTGATCAGTCAATAGTTAATTAGATTATTCAGGTTAATGAGCTCACGTTTCAGATTTTTAGATTTAAAAACAAAAATGCGTTTATACTAATGTTAACTTGTATTTTGCTGATAAAAAAAACATTGGTCAGAAAATTGGCTTTGAACTATTTGCATCTGTGTCTAAGATATTTGCACATTATTGTATAATTAAAGGTAAATACACATATACAGCAATCAGCCAAAACATTAACTATCAAGATGAATGCTGGTTATCTGGTTTTCTCATGACCATTACACCGGTCATGGGACAGGATTAAGCAGCAAGTAAACAGTCAAGTTCTTGAGGTCAGTATTTTAGAAGCAGGAAAATGGATAAGTATAATGCACAGCATTCTTCAGAGAGTGAACCAGTAAGATAGTGTCCGTCAAACCAACAAAACCAAGGTGATGGTTGTCTGGACCACCACTGAGACCTGTGTGCATTGCTGGTATGTGGAGACTGTCAAGACCTATAAATACCTGGAAGTGCAGTTGGACGACAGGCTGGACTGGTCAGAGAACACAACGACTCTGTACAAGAAGAGACTCTATATTCTAAGGTCACTGGGCTCCTTTAACTTTTTGCAAAAAACTCCTCCAGATGTTTTGTCAGTCTGTGGTTGCCAGCACTCTCGTTTATGATGCTTTGTCTTTGGTGTAGCTCAAAGAAGAGGGATGCTGATTGCATCTACAAACTGATAAGGAGAGCAGGATCTGTCATTGGCATGGGTTTGGACTCTCTGGTGACCGTGGCAGAGAGAACATCACTATGTAAGTTGCTGTCTATGAACACCATCAACTGCACTCACAGCTTTTTTGGTGGCATGCTGCTCTCACAGAACTGCAGAAGATACAGAAGATCCTTTGTTCCCAGAGCCATCAGACTATAAGCTTTATTAGCCTTAAACTACATCTGATAAAACTGTGAAGCTTGTGCCACCAGTCACTTCAGAAATAATATTTTTTGCACAATTCCTGTTGCAATGACGTAATTAATATACCATAAACATTACCTGTAATTACTGTAAGGTTTTAATTTTCCCAGTTTACAGTAATTACAGGTAATGTTTATGGTATATTAATTATGTCATTGCAACAGGAATGGTTTAATTTTCCCAGTTTACTATGATGGCATTTCACAGCCTGCACCTTCTTAGGCTGAAAATCAAGCCCTTTTCCCTTTCCTTAAGACATTTATCCCACGGTTACATAGTCATGTAAATCATTTTTTTAAAGATATTTAAACATGCAGACATTTCACCCTCTTTAATACAGTGCCTACAGACAAAGGTGATATAGTTGAACCAAACCACAAGGAAAAGTAATTATAAACATTTTAATTATTGATTCAACAAAAATATTAAGTGTTACTTTTCGGTGGAGAAAGACCTCAGAATGACCTCAGAAGCTAGTGTTACTTCCTCTAGCATAAATAACACTGCAGGCATTTGCATAGTTGTCCAGCAGTGTCTGATATCAGCTTAGTGTTTTTTTTGCTCTCTACAGCAGGTTCTAATTAATGGCAGTCAATTGTAATTGTATGGACTTGAAAGTTTGATGGTTTACTTACTTCTTCCATGTGGCATTTTTTAAAATTTAAATTATAAAAGCTACAAATTTTTAACTGTCTGTCTCATTTGTTAGTGCAGATCACCTTTAACTGTAGGCTCTGCAGAAGGTGAAATTTGGTTTTCAAATATGCACATCTTGTTTAAGATCTTGTTTAAAATGTGGGACGGTCAAAGAAAAGAAATGCTTCTCTTTATTTTCTCGTAACAAACCTTATGTTAGCCAAAGATTTCAGTTTTATGTTTTATCAGACCAAAGTGCTTGATTCCAGGGTGAATATAAATGTTGTGTTTTTCAGACAATGACTTTTGTAATGAGATACAAAATAAAGTTTAGCTTCTTATGATCCTTACAAAAAAGGAAGAATAAGAAATATGTAGAATATGGGCTTTTTAAAGTTTGCCTAAAGTTTGCATTGCTGCAAAGTGCAGAGAAAGGACTAACATTAGCTAGCTCAATTCAGGTCAAACACTGGTCATTCACTCCCGCCGAGGACACATCTTCAAACCGCAAAATAAATGCAGATAATAAACCTTACTTAACTTATCATAGTCTGTGTGCCAAGGCCTTGAACCTCAGACTTGCGCACTGCTTTTGTCATAATCGCCACCTACATGCCCTAGGGTTATGTCTGCTTCCCTTTACTGATTTGCTTTCTTTTGAAGATCAGATAACATGCAATGTGTTCAAAGCAGGGTCAAAAAACAACACTCTCCCTATGTGAACTTTTACTCTGCAGATTCAGTTTCCAATTTACCGTGTATATGCAGGTTTTCCATTGGTTATCCACACTGTATTTGAAAAAAAAACATCCCTTAGAGATGGAACATTCATTCCACAACACAAATGACATTTATATTACTGTCCAACACCTACTGTAATCACAATGTCTATAATGCCTTTTTAAAAACATAAAAAGCCAGAAAAATAAACATTTATTTTGCCTCTGCCAAGTGTCTTTTTGCACATCTGCATGTTACATAACTGTCTTGATGACATGTTTAAACAGCACCAGGAGATCATAATGAATTGTTTAATGGGTCACTAAGCAGATGTTAACACAAAATAGGTCTTGCAGAAACTTGATCTTGAGCCATCTGGTCATGTTTGCAAAAATGCTGCAAAAATAATAAACAAACAAGCAGCTTGTGACTAAAGTGATCTCAAAGGAAAACCTGATATTTTTTCTGTAAATCATGCCGTTACAAAAATATGATCAGCAGTAGCTCAAAGGTCCATTAACGTTTTTCATGTCTTTTTAGGGCAATGCACTGTTTAACATAGAATGAGTTTATAATGCACACTTTGCCAAAACTGTTTTTGTTGTATTTAGTTCTGTATGTATTTATTAGTAAATCTATTTACTTAAACATTATGTAGCTTTTTGGTGCCAGAAGTGTACCAGCATTGTGTCCATAAAACATGTACAAATTCATCTTTAATATCATTATAGATAATACTAATGCCTGCATATTTAATCAAGCCTTATTTTAACAGACCAATATGAAGCCCCGCCTATTCTTCCTCAGCCCTCCCATCACTGCTTAACCACTGTTTCTGCCTGCAGTTACCTTGGTCGGGTGCCTCATTTTCCTCTAATATATCTGATGTTCCTGGTTGCACTTGATACCCTGACAGACTGAACACTTCCAAAGCCAAAACAGCTTGTACAAATGTCAGTTTGTCAGCCTCACCATCCTCTGAACACACACATTATAACTAACAGTGATGACATTCGTGTTTGCACAAAGTTGAGACATTCCATTTAGTTGCTAATATGAGCTGGTCTGGTTGAATGTTCAGCAAATCCTTTTATTTGAAAGGTGTGAAACGCTGGCTTTGCAATAGCTTTATGAAAGAAAGTAAGTCAGCTAATCCAGGACAAGTCAGCAGAGAGAATTGATAGGTCTTTTCATTCCTTTGATTTTTACACTAAGAGCGGGAACATTTGATGGAGTGTGTTTCTCTTTTTCTGCCACCATATTTGTTTAAATAGTGTAGTTGAATGTGATTTTCTAACCTCTCATACTAAATGCCTTGCTCTCAGTTTCTATCTGATCCCAAAACTGATGTGTTATGTCTTGAGGTAGCAGGCGTAAATCAGTGCTGTGTCCATTAGTCTGCTTAATCACATTTTATTAGCCATTAGATGCTCAGAATTATACATTGTTGTATAACATTTAAAGGCCTCCACATCCATATCATTGATGTCTATCAGTACAATTTGGTTTGATAATATGGTTATTGATATTGCAAGTGTGATTAACTGTCTTGAAATAAATATTTAACATTTTGAGAAATGCCAATATACTGTAATCATGTAATCCAATGTAAGATTCCTTATTAATCATATATCAGTTGTTGCTGTATGATTAAAGAGCTTTATCTTGTACATGATTTTGGATCGTGAGCAGTACCCCTTTAAAACTCTGAGCACCTAAATTTCTCTGCACAGCACTGACTGGCTTTGACTGTCCTATTGACCTAGCACCTGATGTAGTACTATTGCTAAGTGCTAGTCACATGCTTGCCATCTGGCTTGTTACATATCTGATTTGAGAGTAAGCTCTTGACTTATCACTTCTTGTTGCCATGGCACACTCCACACATATGCCCACACATCTATTAGGCACTACACATTTTTTGATTTTGTCCTAATTTAGTTTCATATGAATAATGCATTTTAATATGTTGCAATTATTTTCTGCTTAAATAATAATAATTATAATAATAACTATAATAATAATAATCAGATTTCAGGGGAAACAATGTATTTTCCCATGGGCAGATATTAAATTTGCCTGAGAGATTGTGAAATCCAAAGGTGATTTTTGCTTGCTGTTATTTCTGCTACCCTGTAATGTATAAGATACTTTTTAGTTCAAGTAACATAACATGAAGATTGAATCACAATCAATTCTACTGAGTAACAAGAACAGAAATTTTAGAACTGAAATACTTGAGTTCAGAGAAAATCTGCTCAGTGTCATTGTGTTGGAGGTGAGCATCATGGGCCTTTGAAAAGAAATGCAATGCAAGTTAACTGCACTCCACATATTTAATTCATATAAACACTTTTCATACAGAACATTTCACTAAGATCATATTAGTATGAAGATGTAACTATTAAGAATCAAAGTTTTTTATGCCTTCTAAATGGGTTGTTTAGGCTGTTATCTACTGAACTATGCCAACACAATGTGAGGGTTATATTTTGTTATAACATAACCACATAACTCCAAAACTGAAATTTTTACAAGAGAACACATAAATTGACAACTGGTATTATATTCAGAAGTAGAAGATGGCAGGTTCAAATCGATTGTATATTCACAAAAAGAAATGATTACTATTATTTCAAAACCTTTCTATTTATTTTATTTTCTATTAGTTTTGTTTGTTATTGATATTATTATGACCAAATGTTGCATGTTTTAATACAGTACTTTGCTGTTAAAAAGCAACAGTTTCAACGTGTAAGGACTGGAGCAGAGGGGGAGGCGCTGCCACCTCGTGGCTGGGAGCCGCTAAACCGGAAGTGGCCCCCATGCCCAGCAAAGACCAGGTGGCATTTATTAAGAAAGTAATCAGAGGGGTTACTTAAGCTCGCACCCACACTAGGTGGGCGGGAAGCATACTGCCTTTTCGTCGGATCACACGGTGCTTAGACGGTTTCCTTAGCCATAGACCTTAGCCATAGTCTTTAGCCATATTCTTTAGCCATAGTCTTTAGCCATAGCCCTTAGCCTTAGTTTGCCCTAGCCTTAGATAGCCTTAGCTTTAGTTGTCCTTAGTCGAGTGGATTTACCTTTCGTTTGTTTCAATGTTGAAGATGAATTTGCTCAATAAAAGTGTTGAGCGTGCATTTGGGTCCCAACTCCTTCCAAGCATGACACAATGTTGCTATTTAGGTAGTCAGGTTATTACACTGATTTTGCATGTTAAGACATGTAAAACTAAACGTAGGGAAAGACTGATTTACAGAAAAGGGCAGTGTATAAAATAAATGAAACTGCTGTAATTTTGCAGGTTTTTACATTTACTAAGACTCAGTAACAGACTTTTACTGTTAATTAACAGTTTTTGTCTAGCACCCCTGCTGCAAGACTTTTCACTTGCTGTCTTTCTCTCTTTCACACAGGAAAATGATTTTAGGACATCACAATCCCTATAATCCAATTATCTAGGAAATCAAATTGCCTCTGGTAACAATCTGCTAAGGAATACATTTTAAAGGCTCTCACAAGAGCAATAACCTAGGCACATAAACCAGCTTGATTCAATTGTCATTTCTTTTGTCATCATTTGCCAAAGACAGACAGGAGGTGACTTTCAAAGCAATATTTTTCAAGCTGTTTTCAAACTAATTGACAGTTTCTGCAGACAGACAGGTCCTGAACGACACTAGTAAAGACACAGGTCAAAATGTCATGCACCCGAACATAGTGCCCCGCCTCACCCAATGTACCTTTATTTCCCCTTAGTGCATAACAGACAATGCTGTAATGGTAAGCAGGAAAAGGGTAGCATTTCAGTACCTAGCAGTTCTGTATCCCAGTTACAGTCTGGAAAAGCCTAGCTATCAAGTATGTATCCTTGTGCTATGAAACTGAATATTTCAGTTGTAAAAGAGCATGATTGTGTGAGGATTAGGCTTTGTGCTCCTGAGGCTAAGAGGATGGTTATGCAGGAGCTCATCCTGGGTTCAGTGATGGAAAGCAGCATGAGGTGTCAAGGTGACCCGGTTGCTGGCTGTGGCTGTGGCTGCCTCCTCCAAACTGGCTAAAGCTGAAATTAGGGTGGTAGAATGATCAGCCACATCAAATGCTTACCAATAATCATGCTTTAACAGCGACATACTATAGCACATCCCTCAGAATATGTTAGATTATAACACTCATTTCCATCACAGAGACTAGAATACTTCAAGGGCTTGATCTCCTACCCTCTGCCTGCCAACCCATTCAACTGTTATATCTCAACTGTCCAATCACTGATTTTTAATCAGCTGCTTTGGTCTGTGAAGTGAATAACCTAAGCTACAGTATGATATATTGGTTAAAAGTTTTGTTGAGAGAAATCATTTCAAACTGTAATAAAAGTCCATGGGGGGGGGGGGTCTCACCTGCCTCACTGCACTATTAGTGGCTGGAAGATTATGGTATTTTCACTTCATCGAAGGAGAGACAAGTCTGTTTAAAAATTTCTAATTATCAGGTCTGTTTTTCTTCCTGGATTATCTGTTAACTTACCTTAGTGTGATTGTAAGATGACCCAGTTTAGTCTGTCACTATAGCCCTTTACTGAATCATGTGTGTTCACCTCAACGGGAAAGACTACAAACTTACATTTTATCAGATATTTTCAGTCCTGTTCAAACAACTTAGCTAAACATGCACACTTTTAGACTTACAGATGACATTACCTAATGACTAGTGCTTAGCAGTATTAATACAATTCAATATTTCTCAAATAAATCAAGATATTGGGCTAATAGATCAATTTTTTTAAGTTTGCATTAATAAAATAAAGTGAAGCTATGCTAGCTGAACACTGCTACTGTATACTACAAACCTGACATAAAGCCAAACATTGCACCTCACAAAAGCACATTTCAAGAGAATTTTTACTCATTTTCAACTATTCTTTCAAATTAATTTGAAGCAACCAGCAAATGACCTACATTGCAGTTCTTCAGGTTTTATTTAAAAATATGTTAGTTACACCAGTACCAGTATATACAATAGATGTACAAGAAGAAGTACAAATACAAATGTACAATAGCATTTTTCCTGAAAGTCCTGTAAACATGTGAAAGACATTTATAGCAATCATATGGTATAATGATCCTGGTGAATAAAGACAGATCAGAGTTAATGAACACCTTTAAATAAGCATGCACATTCAACTAAAGTATTTTCTATCAATATGTAACACAAGGAAAGAATAAAATATGAAAATCTGTAAAATTCTGACGGCCTCAAAGTTGATCATTTCCAGCATGTTAAAATGAACAAAATTAAAGAGAAAAAAAGTATGCAAGAAATGGTGTGTGACCTAAGTGTGATTTTCTAAGTTTAATTATTCAATCTGAGAAGAGCTAATTGCTCACAGAGCTATAGTGGCTCACAGAGAGGGAATCATTTAAAGGGCACAATTTAAATTCCTTCAAGTTGTTGGCCTATATGTGAGATAGACTGCAATGATATCAATATTACATAAAAACATTCTACTGAAGTCTTATAAGACATAAAAAAGGACAATGACTCGCTTTGTGAATGCAGATCATCTCAACTTTTGTGCTTATAAATAAAATGGTTCTGAATGTGAATATTGGGCCAGACATCCAGACACTCCATGTAATGTTTGGTAGAAAATGGTAGAAGGCCAGTCAGTAGAAAGCTAGAATTGTCTGGTTAGCCCCAGGAGCTTTGCTGTAAGCTACAAAAAAAGAAAGTGTCTGTAGAGACATTATATAGAATATAAAATATAGGATATACAATATATCATAGTTTTGCCACAAATTTGTCTTATGCCACTCTTTTGGGCCATTCTCTCTCTTTGTTAACATCCTATACAAAGGTTTGTACACTCTCAGTCAAACTGCATGTTCTGTAGATGTCATCTTTTGCAAATTTTAGAGCATGCTTTGTTATTATTCGCTGAGTAAGCATACTTATCAATACAATGGTCAATTTTAGAACAGCCACATTTTATGTTTTTGTGTTCTTATTTTCACTTTAAAAAAATCATCAAAACAGGTCATTTGCCTGTGGTGTCTAATTTTTTGCATATTTGTATGCATGTGTGTATGTATGTAATGCACTCCATATTCCCAAAGTTACAAATGATTCTTCATCTCTGCTGTTCTGGTGTAATATTTCAACAAGTCATATGTATTTGAAATATGTATATTTCTTTTTTCATCATACTCGTCATTAATCTCTGCTGGTTTCAAGAGAGTTATTTTGAACTGAATTTCACATACAAGCTCATCATATTAATGTCAATTTCTAAAGATTGAAGAGCTGAAATGTCACTTTCAAACACCTTTACTCTTTGCAAAAAACTGTATGGATAATTTTTCACCTTCAAGTTTTACACTGTATATACTTAAATTGAGATTTCTTAAAGTCAAAAATCCCAATTCCAGTCACTTCAATGATAGTATCCTTTGATGTTGACAGTATTTCACAGAGAAAGAAAATCAGTCATCTCCTTTTCTTTTGAATATGTCCTGTTTATCTCTTCTCACATCAGCAGAGTTGTAAATGAGTAATGACAAACGGTGCAATTTGAAATCTTTAAATGATCTAGAAAGCAGTTATTGATTTTTTTTTATCTTGGGAGAAAATTAGTTTTCCCTCCTCCAGATGAACATGGAATTGAATCAAATAAATATACTTTTTCATAGTTGTGCTCTGAAGTAAAAACACTGGAGGGTTTACTATCCTTTCTAATAGATGACAGTTGTAAAATCAATATACGCACTGACAAGTATAGATATTAAATGGGGAAAGTGGAAGCCCAATGAACCTCTAGCTTCTGAAATACCTAAGCAGGATTTAACTGCATTCGCTGTCATGTTTGCAGT
Organism: Arnoldichthys spilopterus; assembly: GCA_037974385.1. Taxonomy (NCBI): domain Eukaryota; kingdom Metazoa; phylum Chordata; class Actinopteri; order Characiformes; family Lepidarchidae; genus Arnoldichthys; species Arnoldichthys spilopterus. The sequence continues at coordinate 18,826,493 of JBBPDA010000145.1, forward strand.
ATACCAAAAAACCCAGAAGTTTAACCATTAATCATGATCTCTCTTCCCTCCTCAATCATACTCCCTAAATCTGGCAATTAACAGGTGAGTTAAACCAGGTGCGTTTTAGGCAGGGAAATCGCCAGACTGTGCTGGACTCCAGAACTGGACTTAGGAAACCCTGATATAGACAGTGGAACTTGGGTGGAGAACATTAGGCTCATTAGTCGTCCAAACCATATAATTTTCCTCAAAGAATAGATAGTACTGGCCAACAGGTCATCTGTGTACAGCACAAATGAAAAAAAATAAATAAATAGGAGATATATTCTACTGTGTGCTATAGTGCAGGCCCCCTAAACATTTCATTGGACCTCTCATATACTGTAGATAAAGACACAAGTGTAAACCCATAACTTGAAAGATCCAGTTTCTTAATGCAACTTACCATTTAGTTTCTACCAACACTACATGCACAGACCTAACATCCATTATTTTCCTCTTACTCATAACGCATATTGCTACAAATATCACATATCATAATATGTTTATTATTTATTATTATACATGCATAAATAGGTTTTCTATACTACATTTGAAGGCTAACATAAAAACTAAGTTCACATACAATTATTCAAATTTGAATGGATCTTCAGTTTGCTTGAAGGGAAAAAAGCACAAGCCTTGTATTCACAAAGCTAACATATAAAGATGAGAGACGCTCTTCACTAGCAGCCTGAAAGTGGTAGAGAACTTATTTGTTAGTTACAGCTCTAGCAAATATCACAAGATGCACAATCATTTATTCATCATCAGCTCCACATGAACAATTATTTATTGGTTTATTAGATGTAATAGTCTTTGCTGCAGAGGAAAGACTTGCTGGCATAGATAGCCAGACAAAGTGCCTGAGCTTGCAGACCAAGAAGTGGTAGAGTGCTATTAGAAGTATGCCACCCTAGTGTAAATGATTATTATTCAGCTCCCTCCACTCCCTTCTGCATCTCCTCAGGTCTTCCTCTAAGGAGGAGCCTTTTCTAATCAGGCCTGCTCTCATCAATTTCCTATTTCTCTATTACGCACATGACATGCTTGACTCTCTGCACAGTGCAGATAGAGTTTGGTCATGCTTCACAGCTTACCTTGAAGAGTATGATACACACACCCCATGCCCCAACCCTACCCGAGCCCTCCCTCAGAGTAAGAGAGACAGCAACAGCTACAGGGAAAACTGGGGCAGGTAGTTTCATTAAACCAAACTCAGTCTGAGTCCAACTCCCTTTTGGGAGAACTGGGGAATGTGAGCTATATTTACCACCCAATCTCTGCGCATATCAGCATTAGAAATTCAGGTCTTTGCCCACACGGCTTAATGACAGAGTTTCTAAATTCTAATTCTTTACATCACTGTGTGCTCTAAGACAACCATAATAAAGAAAGTACAGTAACTATTATGTGTTATTAGCTAGGTTAATTAATTAGTTATAATAATAATTAGCAATAAAAACAATGGCTAAACATAATAAGATATTTTATAAACAGTATTACAAGGTATTATAAGATGCTTTATTTAACACTAATTTCATTTTATAACTGATTGGACAACAAGAAGTTATTTATCATGTTTTTCACAACCCTGTTTAACCCTGTAAAACAAATACAAATAGAATGAGTTGCAAATTAATTATTTAAACAAATATTTAGTTGAAAACAGAACTAAGACAACACATCAAATATTGAAACCCTTGAAAAAAACTGGGAAAATAAAAGTTTAATGTAAATTTGATGTCATCAACATGTTTTTGTTTTTTTTTTAAAGTTGGGACTGGGCCATGTTTACCATGGTGTTGTCTCATGTCTTCATTTAATAACACTTTGTAAAAGTTTGGGAACTGAGAAGACTAACTGCTGTTTTGAAAGGGAAAGTGTCACATTCTTGCTTGATATTAGATTTTAGCTGCTCAACAGTTTAAGGTATTTTTCATTTCGTGATGCACCAAATGTTTTAATGGGTGATGAGTCTGTACTGCAGGCAGGCCAGTTTAGCACCTTAACTCTTCTACCATGGAGTCATACTGTTGTAGTATGTAGCAGAATGTTTTGACATTGTCTTACTGTTATAAACTATGCCTTTCCTAAAAAAGAAGCATGGACTGCATCATAGGTACTCCTGAACATATTGTTTACCACTGATTTGCAAGTTACGTTTTACATGTTGATTCATCTGTACCGTCACAGATGCTGGCTTTAGAACTGTGTATTGACAATAAACTTGATGGTATCTCCCATCCGCAGAGAGACACAAATTTTTATTTTCGTAAACACTTTGTTACAAGCACAGTGATCTGTGTCCACATTTAACCAGCCTCTAAATAATGAATCTGTTTTACTGTTGCTGACATGTCATCACATCCCCAGTCATTTACTCTTCATAATGTCACTGCTGTCAGTCATAGAGCAAGCTCAGAAGTCAGACAGTGTAGCTGGGAAGACATGCTAATGAGAGCCACAATGACATTTCAGAACAAAGGCCCCTAACCATAAACTCACACTCTGGGTCTCATCAGAACACCAGGCACCACAGTATGACAGCTATTTCCATTTCCCAAACACTTTGTTGCTCATTGTGTTAAGCCAAAGAGACCATATGTTTTAACTGGCATTAATCTATTACATTCTACAGGCAGGTACAAACCCTATTTCTAGATAACGGGACATTTGGTAAGATGTAATAAAAATAAACATGTAATTTCTAAATCTTAAACCTTTATATGACTGACAAAAGTAAGGCTAACCAGCTTTTTTTTACAAATATAAACACATTAATTTGATGCCTTTACCAGACTCAAAACAAATTGGGATCTGGCAATAATAAGACTGAAAAGTTTGTAAAATATTCATGTCACACCATTAAATCCATAATAAGCAGAAGAACTGGTAATGCATGTCGCCATCACAATTGCATATAAAAGAAGCATCCAGCAAAGGCTGCCTTTACAATCAAATATGGGCCATGGATCAACACTTTGTGCCAGACTTTATGAGAAAATTGTCAGTAGGTTCAAAAAGAACATTTCTCAAGGTTAGATTGTAAAGAATTTAGGTCTTTTGTCAAAAAAATCTGGAGAACCCTCAGTCTGTGTAGAGCAAGGTCGGAAACCACCTTTGAGCTTTTAGAAGGTATTTCATGAGAAATCCTCATGCATCTGTAATAAATAGGCTAAGGGGTCCTTTGGGAAACCATTGTCACTTAACACAGTCCATCGCTACATCAAGAAATGCAACCTAAAACCCTATTATACAAAGAGAAAGCCGAACTTCCATTCTATAAAGAAACACAGCGGAGTTCTCTGGACCAAAGCTCTTATCAGATGGACCCAAAAGTGAAATCAATGTGAAAACATGTATAGTGGTCAGATGAGTCCACTTAGCTTTATTTTGGAAAATATCATTGCCAAAGAAGAAAGGGACCATCCAAACTGTTATCACTGAAAGATTCAAAATCCAACATCTGTTATGGTATGGTGATACGTCAGTGCCCACAGCAAATGTGACTTGTATATGTGTGAAGATACTACTGATGCAGAGAGTACTTTATGGAGATAAAATGAGGATAAAAAAGAAAAATAGGCCATAAAAAATAAAAGGAGGATTTAAAATAAATAAAGTTTGGAATTAAGAGTCCATCTGCATGACTGGCCTGCCAGCAGTCCAGATCTGTCTCCTATTGAAAATGCATGGCACATTTTGAGGCAAAGTGTCAGACAATGGTGACCACTGACTGTTGAGCAGCTGAAGCTGAATATCAAGCAAGAATTGGCAAAAAGTTTGTTTTAATATCTTAGTCTCTATGTTTTTGAGAGCTTTGCAAGCATGAAATTACAAATTTGTTATATTTATCAAATTAATTTGAGTTGATCAGTGAAAACACTATATATTTTTTTTCTCTTGATGATTTGGCCAGTTAAATAAAGGTTTAAGAGAATTTACAAATCCCAGATTCTTATTTTTTTTGTTGCATTTTACCACATGTCCCAACTTTTTTTGAAAACTGGGTTTGTAGGTCATTCTGTTCCTAATTTTCATATCAACACACCATTCTTCAAAGGTGTTACTGAATGGTTATGTCTTAGACTTAGTCTTATGATTAATAACAGAATAATATGCCTGGAGGTATAAGCACTGACAATAAAAGTATAAATACTGTTAGCAAGATGTTAAATGATGCTAAATAATGATAAAGGGGCCATGATTCTGGAAGTAAATGTAATATATGTTATTTATATACTGAAATAAGATTACATTTTTAATGCAATGAAAAACAATACTAGTTACAGAAACTGGCATGTAATCTGTATTCAGTAACTGACTACATTTCAAAATAATTTTAGAGTAATCTAAAATAATTCCAACCCAGCATATTACAGACACTCTAAAAAGACAAGTCTATACAGGCAAGAAGTCAAAAGGAAATATGTTTTAGTAACTCTTTGATTAAAAAATGATCAAATTCATAAACATATCAAAATTCATTAAGCATTTACATCTCAAATTATGAAATATCTGTTTAGTCTAGAGTCTTCTGAAAATAACAATCCATGACATATATGACTTTCTAATGTATATTCTTTGTAATTATAATTTTATAAGTAATTTATGCAAAATTAGGCCGCAGTTCTAATGGTTAGGGTGTAGTAAACTGTATGCAATTATACAGTAATTTGCCATTCAGTACATGTCATCCTAAGGCCAACCCTTTAAGAAGACCTCACCTTTCAAGGCTGTCAAGCATTAACACACAAGTGTGATTGAACATTTCAGCCCAGCTATGTGAGTTTGCACACTTTGACATTAGAGTCCAGTTCTGCCATATTCTCATTTCATTTTTAAAAGCTGACCTGCATTTACTTTGCAAAAGCTAAATCTCTGATGACATTAGAATGCATTCATCTTTGTGAACCAAATGCCTTTGAGTGCACCACACTGCACTGTTGTATAACTTTTAATTATTGTGTTGACTTAATTTCAGTCCCCCAAGTCCCAAAGCTTGGAGAAAGCTGGCACATTTCTGTCATGGCTAATGCTGAGAAGAGAAGCCAGCTGCTTAGTAGCAGAGCGCAAACAAGAGACAGCTTTGCAGGAATTAATGGGCACTCTTCTGTCCGCTTTCCACAAGCTAAGTAATGCCTCAGTAAGCTTCTCCTCTCCCCCCACCAAGGCCATCTTTCACCAAACCGCCTTACAAGATTTATGTGTGCCAAGAGAAATCTGCATTTCCACTTCATTTTCTTTTTTTTCTCTTTTTTTTTCTTTTTTATCACAGTCATAAACTGCATCCTAAAGTTGTTCGATCGCATGTTTAATTTTCTCCCACTGCTGACAAAGGCCTCTTAGCCAGAAAAAAAAGACAAGCAGATTTTATTGACTGGAGTGACATTACAGTCCTACTACAGCTATTATATGCTTGAGGAAGGCAGTTGCTCTGTCAATAGGCATTTCTAGGGGTGGTCTGTTTAAACAGCTTTAATCCACTACTTGCTGAGGGGCAGCAGTGGGAGGGCCTGAATGTGTATGAAGGTCAAGGAGCCAGAAAATGGCCATGAAGGCCCTAAGGGGCATACAATGTTCATAAATCAATAGCAGAAATAAATAGGCATTGACACTGCCACAAAGTCCCTGGGGAGCAGCAATAGCTACTGTAGTCACAAGAGTGTTTTCACCTCTCAGAAGGACACATGATGAGTAATGCAGCCGAGGTCAGCTCTGTTGGCATTGACAAGAGTACACTTTCTAACACCTATTGTGCAGGCCTGGGAGAAAGAAGAAAAATAATGTCTTCTTCTATCACCTTCATACTACATTCACAGGTGCATCACTTTGCATACCAAGAAAAGTAGTTTCAGTGTATTTCTGGCTATTTTATCTAGACTCTATATTCTATCTATGTTCCACACATCTTCACATACTGGGATCCTGGAAAAATGCCTCTGATCACTTTTAAGCTTCTAAACTACAAATCTCAATTCAACTTTTTATAAGGCTGTCAAACTAAGTACATTTGAGAATGTGTCTTTATTATCATTGCAATTTATTATTATTATTATAATTACTACTACTACTACTACAGCAGCAGAATGAAATTTATATACTTAATCAACAATGTTTTTTAACATTAACATTATTTTTTTAGAAAATTAGTTAGTAGTCAACATACAGATTAAAACACAGTAGTTATTTATTTCAGGTTATTTTTGCTTGACTGGCTGATCTGTTTGAACAGGAGCATGTCCATTCTCACAAACGCCCACATCGCCATAACACAACAGCCAGTTCTTCTGAGGGGAAGAATGTTCATGTTCTCACAATAACAAGAATGAAAGTGTCAAAAGTCTTGCAACACTGTCCTGGCAAACTGCATAAATGACCATGGTAAATGATTAGTGTACTTCTCTCACTTACTTCTGGTGCAGAAGTTATAGTTAAATATATGTGAACAATACTTTTCTGAAAGATTCTTTATGCTGCATCTAATAGAACAAATGACCAGTACAGATTTTCCACAAGCACAAAAATTGCCACCAGCCAGCTTCATCAAAAGCAAAAAAGAGAAATTTTAAAGAATGATGGAAAGCTATAACAAGGCTTATTCACTACAATTATATTGGACACCATAAAGCCCTCACTGACCTTTCCTCCACCATATAGCGCTGAAATCTGAGCTCTGTGACGGTGTGTGTGTCTGAGAGCGAGAGAGAGAGAGAGAGAGAGCAAGAGAGAGAGAGAGAGAGAGAGTGTAATACAGAGTTGACCTGTATAAGCCTGCTGTTTGTTGATTCTCATACACTCCAGTGGGGATAATACTAATGACAACACTAAAGCAACATACAGTATTTGATATGGTCTAATAAAGATCAGATCACACAGGGCAGACAGAAATTAATCTGATATTGCTCTGAGGAAATTCTCTTCCAACCGATTCTTGTTTGTTATGGTACTATAATAAACATGAGCATTTACAGCTTGAACTTTTGTCAGACTGCTCACCAAACAATGGTCCAGCCTGCACGCCACTGGGTCAACCAGGTCCAGCCTGCACGCCGCTGGCAGAGCCAGGTCCAGTCTGGACGCCGCTTGGTCAGCCAGGTCCAGCCTGCACATCGCTGGGACAGCCAGAACCAGCCTGCACGTTGCGAAGGCAGCAGTGCCCAGCGTGCATGCCGCAGAAGCGGCCGTGCTGAGCCTGCACACTGGCACTTCCGGGTCGCAGAGGACGACCCCGGAAGGCCCACTCCCCAGGACTTCAGGGGTGAAGCCGAGGAGCATCGCAGGTTTGGCACAGGGAATGTCACGGAAGCAGCCCGGCTTCCGTGGGACGTTGTTTGCGCAGCCCGGGCCACGGGTTTCACGGCCCGGGCCATCACCATGTTTGTGGACACAGACTGTAAAGGCACCAATGTGGACTTTGTGTCTACCCCAGCACTATTTCACCGGGTGTGGTACAATGTGTTGGGTGGGTGTTTGTTTTAGTTAAGTTCATTGCGGTGTCTGTGTAGGTCTCGTGTCGTCATAGTCCCGCCCCTCCTCTTGGAACATCACTCGGTTGCGACATCGATTAAAACACCGGGACGGTGTTACTAGGAGGGGGGGCATGTCAGGAGGGCGCCCTAGCCCCGCCCCCACAGCTGAGCCAACGCTCAGGCTCAGCTGTGGGCAATTACCAAAGGGGTTAAAGGGCTGCCAAGGGCATTCCTCCATGTTGGTCTTTGTGTGTGCTTGTTTTGGTCCTCACTTTGTGTCTGTCCTTTGAAGTTCTGTTTAATAAACCCCCTTGTTTCTCACAATCGTCCTGCCTGCGTTTGCTGCCAAACACCCCCGGATCATTACACAAGGTTTAGAATTCCTCTAACATACACCTAAAGTGCTATTGGCAATCTAATTATTTTCTATTTTTAATGGCCCATCTGTCATTTCATTTTATGATGTAAATAATGAAAACTAGCCAAGACACATGCACTGCATTTGTATATATGTGCAATTATGTTAGAAAATATTTACAGCCCATGAAAATTGTTGATTTATTTAGCAAACTTCAACAATAAGCAATAAATATGCAAAAACATATTGGCAAAAGTTTTTTTTTAATAAAATGCAATAAACACAAGAATGTGTGATCTGTTATCTCTCGAACTTTTATCTGTTATTTCTCTTGAACTAATAATAAAAGTTCTGAGGAAAAAAATTAGTGTTTTCACTAATCAACTTAAAGGAGTTTTGCAATATAAAAAATGTAGAATTTGATGCCTGCAACAAAATCAAAAAAAGTTGGGACAAGGCTAAATAAGAGTTAAATGTTTATTCAAAACATTTATAGAATATTTAAGTTATGCCATTTTGAATCTTCCCAACTTTTGCAAAAATGGGGTATGGAGATTTATCACATAGGTCTCATTGATAAGAACTTCCTATAGGTGGAATTTGTCTAATTTATTCCTGACGTATAGCTTTTGGTGTTCTCTTTCCTACTGAAGTGTGTGGTGCCATCATGCAAAGATCTAAAGAACTCTCTAAGGACTTGAAAAATGTTGTGGATAAATATGAGTCTGGCAAGGGATTTACAAAGATATTTAAATTATTTGAAATAAATCATTTCACTGTAAGATCATGTACAAATGGTGTATATGTCAAATTACTGGTAATTTGTCTAGGATTGAATATATCAGGAAAAACACTTGCTCTCCAAAATAACCTTACAAAACAAGACTACAGTTTACCAAAGAACATATAGGCAAAGATCAGGCCTTTTGAAATAATGAAGATAGAGTTGTTGGCCACAGTAACAGTCCACATTTGTGGCATAGACCAAACCAATACCACCTGTGAAGCATGGTGATGGAAATGTTTTGGCTTGGTGTTCCTTTTCTGCCTCAGGGACTGGGCAACATGCGGTCATTAAATCCGGTATGAATACTACATCATATCACTTGTATCATCATATCACAAATGAATGGCTTTGCATGGAAGAGTGGTCAGCTGTTTCAAATCACATCATTATTTAACCAGTTTACCTCATTACTAGCCCTAAATTGCTCCTGTATAACTTTTTTTTGGGATGTGTTGCAGGTCTGAATGACAGGAAGGGATGTATATTTACAAATGAAATGAAGTTGACCAGACAAAACATGACGTATTTTGTGTTCATATTGTCTGCAATGAAATACAAGTCAAAGTAAATTTAGAAATCACAACTTTTTTTATTTCATTTTCCATACCGTCCCAACGTTTTCTGATTTGGGGTTGTATCTTAAAGAAATGGTGAAGTACTAGAGCTGTGGGCAGACATTTTTGCTTTGTTCATTTAGTTGTTTGCCTGTTAGGTCCTTAAATGTCACAGAATCAAAGGTATTCTTCATGTGACTAAAAGTCTAGCAGCAACCTTTTAAACATCTAAATGTGGACATATTAATATGCAAGTGGGAAATTTACATAACATTTATAGACCTACCTGAACAGTGATTGCACTGTATCTCTGGTCAACATGCCAAGATAATGGAAAATTAATGTGTCAAAGGTGAGTTTGTATAACAAAAGCTTGGAAGGGTAAGGGAGTGGATATTTAGCAAAAACCAAAGTAGCATAATTATTAAATAGTATAATTTCACCTTACTTCTTCTTTTTCCTGATAGTGGGTGCCCCAGCAGATCTTGTTTACATTTATATAGTAGAATCTCACTGTATTGAATTTTTAAATTGAGCAGTATACCAACCAGTATAGCTACAGTCCATAACATGTTACTGTATTTGTTGTGCAGAGTGTGCATGAATACCATTAACAACCTTTTTCCGCTTTATTCTCTCACCAAAAATGAATTTATGTGGTACCAAAAAAGAATTGCTTCACCTTGCTGACACTATAAGCAAGCTTACAGGCTAAAGGGTCATTGGATAAAAAGCTAAATGATAAATTTCCATATATTGCATATATGCACTTAAATAAAGTTGGGTCAGAGGCATGTTTTCCACTGTGTTACATCATCTTTCATTTTAATTGCACCTTTTTTTAATTGTCTGTAAGTTGAGGAGACCATTTTTGCTTGATAAAAGACTTCAAGCAAGATGGTGACACCAATTTTTCTCTTCATGTGTTTTTGAACACATTTTCCATACAAGGCTGACAGGCCAGTCAAGTGCACACACTTTGTGTCTAAAAACTCACTTTGTTGTAATGTTTGCAGAATGACATTGTCTTCCTTAAATAAGCATAGACTTCTCAGGAGAAGGTCAAGCCTTTGTGGCATCATTTATCTCTCTAAATTCCCAAGATCTACATCAAAAGGTACCTTCACACAACTACCACTCATAAGTCACTCGTGCCATGGGCTCTGATGTACCCTCCTACTATTACAGATGTTGGCTTTTGGACCTTTTGCTGATTACTTTGTCTTTGGCACAGAGAGCTCAATGTCAATTCTCCCAAAAACAAGCTGGCCACAGCACATGTTTGATGCATAATTCTTTAAAAAGGATGGCATAAACCTTAATGTTGCCCCCCCAACAATGTATATCTTTTTTAAAAAAACATTTTCTTTTAAACAAATCATTTCATTTACAAGCTCAATGGGGCTCTTTGATTTGCTTTGGTGCTATATATAACCGTTAGCTTTGGAGAAGAGTGTAGAAAATAGTCTGGGCACTACAAAGGTCAGTTGCCCTCCAAATCACCAGTGACTATGTCTGTGGCATGCTGGGCTTGCAAGATTTCACCACAATAACAGCTGTTGGCACCAAACTCATGAAACCATGGCCAAAATAATTAAGCAGCTGAAAAAGGTCCACTGCACAGCACTCTAATGAGGAACATGAAGACCATTGTTTTAGTGCCGCACAAGAGCATTTTGCTTCTTAAAGCAGTTCCTGGGATGGACTGCTGTTATACCAGAGGCTAGGAAAATAGGTTAAAAGTCCTCTGCTCTCAGTGAGTTTTGGATTAAATAGACTGCTCCAGCAGATAATAGTGTGCAAAGGCTCCTCTCCTTCTGAAGCGGTCACTCTGCTGATTAGCATGCCTTTTCCCCATTGTGGCCTCAGTGACATTATTCCCAGAATAGACACAGAGTGTCTGGATAAGTCAAGTAAAAGACAAAAGGTTGAAGTGACTTGAAGTTAGTGAAGTTAGTTGCCCCACTGGGGAATCAGGCTAAGCCTTAAACATTCACATAAAAGTGTAGAACTTTAAAGTAAAAGGGGTAGAACTTTAAAGTTTTGTTTGCCAAGATGTCATAGATTTCCCCATATAACTACTAAACCAGTTCAACAAGCTTAATTTGTGCAGTATAACTTTGATATAACCCATTAACTTATTTTTAATTTAAATATTATTGAAACACATTGCAATAGAATACATTCACCACTCTCACATAACACTAAATGACATTCAGTTAGCTCAATAACACAGATTTGGGTTGAATACTGAGGTGGTTAAGCTAAGCATTTCTGTAGAGCTTCATTTAAGTCAGATCTTGTTTGTAACATGGTGGGGATGTTTGGGTTTTAATACCAGTGTTCTACTGGAAGTGGCTGCTGGCTATTTCTCATATTTTAGGATTTGATTTCTCCTTTTTTTCCGATTTTGTCTGGAATCTAATTGTATTGGTCAATATATGCCAAATAATCAAAGACATACCACGTTTAACTTGCAGCATTTGCAAACATTGTTGAATTTTATGCTTAGAAAGATGCTTTACAGAAAACTAACAACTGAGTTATCAATATCCCAAGTATGTTTCTTGAACAATACATAAATAAAGTGAGTTGAGGAGTCTGTTCTGGTTTTTGTTGGTTTTTAGTATCTTTAAAAGAATATACTTGAACGAAAATAATTTTTTAATTTCCTCATTTTGCAAGAATAATACTCTGCAAATTTTTCACTGGATATTTCTCAGTACAAATGTCTATGCCTGGTTTTATTTTTGGCTGGAATGGAGCAAAAGTACAGTGGTGTTGCATGTGTTTACTTTGGTCTGACTGTTTATTGAGTCAGCAGGCCCCCAGGGAGGCAGGAGAACTGCAAGAGAGAGGCAACAGAGAGGGTGTTGGTGAATTAGAGGATGGAGAAAAGGAGAAATGGAGGAGGTATGTTTGAGGAGAATCTAAGTCTGAGGCAAGCAGAGCTTTAAAACCCCTCAGAGAGCTGAAAGCTTAGGCTTCTGATCGATAGCTTCCATGGGCAATCATTTACAGGAACTAGCCTACATAGCAAGAGGTCAGTGAGTATATAAAATGCTTGTGTGTCTATATGTGTGATTGTGTGTGTGTCTGTGTGTGTTTATTACTTTTGTGGTAGAAACAGATGCTTCCCTAGAGCACTTATCCAGGTCTGTGCACATGGGCCTTCACACTGACCCAGCCAGCATTTTCCAAACAAGTTTGATCTCTGAGGAACCGCTATATTCCCGATGAAATGCTGCTTCTTGCACTTTACTCTACCCCCTGCCTACAGAACCCCAGCCCTCACACGCACACAGTTTTCACAGGTAAAAAAGTTAAGGTAAATAATACATTGGGTTGTTGTTATATATACAGGTCCTTCTCAAAAAATTAGCATATTGTGATAAAGTTCATTATTTTCTGTAATGTACTGATAAACAT
>JBBPDA010000145.1:18845515-18881227 GCA_037974385.1 Arnoldichthys spilopterus
TATATATCCTGAAGGATATAAGGATATTCTTAAAATGAGGTTAATCATTCTTGTAGTACTCACACCCCCCTGTGTGTAGTATGTAAATTCAGTCATGTAAAAGGCACTGCTTTAAAGCAAGATCATGAAGACAAAAAAATGCTACAGACTTGGCTTATTTACATGAGGCAACAGACTGCTGTTTGGTTTCATTCTAACAGTATAAGGAGATAAAAAAAAAACTGCATTACATTACAATTGTTGAGTAGCTTAAACATGTATATAAAAATTTACAAAAACACAACAATAAAATATATGCTTCAGCACACCTGCTGAAGTTACAACTTTAAATTACTGTAGAAAAATCAACAAACCTTGAAGCCTGAGACAAGGGCATCAAACCCCTTGCTTTAAGAGAAAAGAAAAGATTTTTTCCAGTCTCTAAAAGCCAGTTGTGTGCCACCTGGGGAAAGGCCTATTTTCAAAGAGTGGCAGCCACCTTCCCCCATCCTGAGCCTACTCTAGGCTGTTACACTGCAGTCTGTCCGGTCCGGCACTTTTTGCAGGAGCCATAGATTGCCGAGAGCAGATACACAAAAGCAGTGAGGCAGGCGAACACAGAGCCAGTGAGGTAGACAGCATACAGGCATGGAGGCTTGTAATGCTTCACATTGCAGAAGGAGTTCTTGTCTGTCTTGTAGATCATGATACCAATCGCTGACAAATAAAGCAAAGTGGCAGCAATGTCATGTATCACATTGGTTAACAACCAGCGTTCTCCTCCTACGACGGGGACCAGGTCCTGCTTGTTCAGCAGAGTGAGGAAGAAGAGGGCCAGCGTGAGGAGCCAGAAGAACACAGCCACAAACAGGACGAAGTGGACGGAGCCCTCATACTTGTTGGCAGCAATGGTAACCCAAAGGCCAGCTCCAAGCAGGATTTGGAGGATCCGCACAATCCCAACAAAGCTTTTGAGGAACTCCAGGAAATTCCTCCTCATCTGTGGCTGGGGGGACATCTCCTTGCTGTGAAACAGATCTCCTTTCTCTCTCTCGTGCCACAAGCAAGAAAAAAAGACAACCACAGGCAGCACAAGAGGAAGAAAACAATGCTGGAGATTTCAGAAAAAGACAGCAGAACGATTACTGTATGAAGAGGAATGCACGCAGTGCTGCTTGGGCACAGCCTCGAGCTTTTGAAATGAGTTTTCTGTGTTTCGTCCCTTCCGTTTCCTCTGTGGAAGCTGAAGAGCTTTGTCTCCCTCCCCTTCTTTTCCACCCAACAGCTGGAAGAGGAAGCTCTGGGGGCAAGGGGCTGGCCTAAAACCCCAACCACCTCTTTCAGTCAAAGAGAGAGAAAAAGAGAAATATCACTAACGGTTTGTTATTACATTGCTTTAAAAGTGATGACGTCACTAATGTTCAAAGCATCGAAGTAAATATGAAGAACCAGCTCTTTTGGACGCAGTGTGGGTGAACAAGGGCGACGGGAGGGGGTGTACTGACGTCACTGAATAGCTACACAATGTTGAAACGTGGCCATGCCAGGGCCCCGCCTCAACAAATCTCGGACCACATGGCCATGTGTTCCACCGTAACCTACCCCCCCTTCCACACACAAACACACACACACACACACCCCACGCACACCGTAGGTGCGGATACAGTACGGTAAAGGGAGGGTGGACCACAGTCGAGGATGTGCTTCTATAGGCTAACGGGATACCAGTGCAGTCACATGTCCGCTGTACCGGGCAGGGACGGGGGCGGGTCCCTGTCCCTCTTATTAGTATTATTGTTATCCTATGGTAAACTGTTATCCAAATTCTTCATAGCAAACTGCAGTCTTGCCCTGGCTGAAGTCTGCTGAAGGGTAGGCAGAAAAGGGCGTCTTCACTGTTTCTGCACACGTGTTTAGGCAGATTTAGACGGCTGGAAGGGATGTAATTGAGCAGATGAGATCGCCTCAGTTAAAACTAACGCGACATTGCGCAATTTGGGTTTGAAGTAATGGGTTTATTCATCAACATTAGCAAAGATCAGTGAGCTTCACATGCGGCTCTGCTTTATGTTTCCACATGCAGGATTAAGCACGAAATAATGAACACTTGCATCACAGCCGAGTTAAAGCCATTTCATCTAGAATAAAACCTTATTTTAATGGTGTTTTTATGCCGAAGTCTAACACAGGGTTTATGTGTCTACATCAAATTTATAATGAACTCACTGATAATTATGCTTTCACTAATAATATGTTGGATACACTGCTTGTATATAGTATATTTTTTATTGCATCTTGTATATAGTAAACTCTGTTGTATATTATTTATTATTGTTGACTGCATAGTCTGTATATTATGTACTGCATATTGTCCATTGTGTATTGTAAGTACTGTATAGTACTATCGGTATTGACCATGTGCATTACTAAGTGCTAGAGTGATACCATCAGCCGGCACCTTGTTTATGCTAGCATACTTGGCCAATAAAAATGACATTTAACACCACATTAACACCACCTGCCTAATATTGTGTGAATCGAAATTAGGGAGCTGATTAGATTTACATTTATGTGTTTGTCAGATGCTTACAGGTAGTAGTGTAGTAAGGGGAACCCTCTTTCATTAATGTTAAACCTGCTGCCATTCAAATCTGTTATTACTGTGTATGTATATATGTATGTGTGTGTGTGTGTGTGTGTGTGTGTGTGTGTGTGTGTGTGTGTGTGTGTGTGTGTGTGTGTTTGCGTTTGTGTTTCTCAACACAAGAGTACAAAGACTTTCATCAGTCCAGATCTGTTTCCTACTGAAAATGTATGGCGCTTTATGAGAAGGAGAATCAGACAACAATGGACTGTTGTGCAGGTAAACTCTTGTATCAAACAAGAATGAACAAACATTCCCTTTGCAGAACTGCACCAATTAGTCTTAGTACCCATACAATAAAACAGTAATTAAAATAAAAGGTTATTTAACACAGTGGTAAATATGAAAAGAGTTCCGCAATAACATTAGCTAGGCTTCTATGTAATTATAAAATCTGACATGTAGATACATGCACACACTCACAAAAACAAACATAGTGGGGTTCAGGGCTTTGTTGCACATATTTAAGCCAGCTGTGATGATTGTTTTCAAAGAACAAAACCTGGTATATTCTTGGCTGGTCAACTCACTCATCCAAACATACACACCCACCAGGTCACTCAGATCAGCAAGTGAACTCTGACTGGAGATACCATCCCCTCGCGGAATCAAACACCACACCAGACTCTTCACCTTCATTGTTCCTCAATGGTGAAATGAGCTGCCCAGAGATACCAGATCAGCCGAGTCTCTCTCAACATTCAAGAAGCGACTCAAGACTCAACTTTTCCGCACCCACCTCAGCACATAAACCTAGCGGTCACACACAAACTACTGCTCCCCGACACACACAAACCACTGCTCCCAGATAACCAACGAGACATCATCCAGAAAATAGTTTTTAGCTTTTATTGTAACTTTTACCCTGGCACTTGTAGTTTTTGTAAGCACGTGTCATGCATGTAGTTATTGTAGTTGCTCTCTGTAGTAGTAGAGAACGTGGCATAAGTATGTATCACAGTTCCTCTCGTGGTAGTTAAGATCTTGGCGTGTTTATTTATTGCAGTAGTTGCTCTCTGTAGTAGTATGAGCACTTGGCATATGTATGTATTTCAGTAATTGCGTCTGTTATTTATTTTAGAACTACGAACAATGCTTTGGTCTTCCTTGTAGCACCACTCTCAGTGTTACTCTATGCAAAGCGAATGCTTGATTGTTTCCTCTGTCCTGGAAGTCGCTTTGGATAAAAGCGTCAGCTAAATTAATAAATGTAAAATGTAAATGTCAACTGACCTGAATCCCACTGTACATGCTATTTTCTAGCTGACAAAAAGACAAAAATGCATCCAACAAGCCTCTGAAACAAGGACAAAATAAAACTACCTGGATTAAAGCCCTGAAAGAGCATCATGCTTTAAGCATTAACTGATTACAAGGAGCCTGCAAACAAGTACTAAACTTAACAAAGAGTATGTGTGTAGCTTATTGAAAAATTCCTTCATTAAGGATGCATTCTGAATTCCTAATCACATAGCAGCCTAATATCTGATGTCTGTCACACTGTGAGATTTCTCTATAAAGAAATGGTTGTCTCTCCATGCTGTGTCCAGGAGCTCTTATGCTAATTATTTTCATATGACATATTTTTTGCTTATTTCCTCATTTTTACTCTCAGGGAAGAATCTTGTTCCAGTGTGGACAAGTTAGCAAAACAAGAAGAATAACTGTTTAGCATGACGTACAGAGTCACCAAAACACGTCATCCTTCCCTGTTAACACAATGAAGTTAAAGTTAAACTGAAATCAAGACTGACCTTTTCCTTACCTTGTTAGCTCAGGCTCCTGGTCATTTTTAGCATGATTTATCATACCATTCTATTTAAACAATACTTGTTATTTTGTAATTGTACATGCTTTGGCCTAACTCAAAACATATTCTGAATTTTTAATAACTTCACAGTGTGCATCACTTTAAGACTGGCACCTTAACACAGATGTAGTATGTTATGCCTGTTTATCTGGACAGGGTTTTGGTTAAAACACAAGGGCCAGAACTAAAGTGGTCCATTTTGGAAGTGCCAGTTATATAAGACAGTGGTATTAATAACAATATTAGGCACGTCCTGGTTTGTATGGTTGGAAGTCAGCTTTTATCACTCTTTACCATATCATTGCACAACATTTTTGGCAGATGAAGCAAAATGAGCAACTATTTTAAACATAGGCTGTGCAGTAAACATTACTGTCTTAAGACAATGCCTGAAGACATCTTCACAGAGTACTTGGGACAAAAACTACATGTCCCAACATAAATAACAAACTTACTTACTACTAACTATACATTAAAAGATTTTATTTAAAGGATTAGCATCAGCTCAGGTAAAATCTTGTTTGACTAGCAGTTCTTAATCTAAGTCTAGATTTACTGTTGTGACAGATTTTCTTTGTAGACTAGAAAGCATCCATGTCTTTTTTTCTCAAAATATGCATGAAATATATGTACATATGTTAATGTTAAATTTATTTTTTAATAACATACATTTACATATGTGCATACAGTATATTTTGGCATACAGTATATGATGATACTGGCACAAGGCCATATTTAGAAATGAAAAAAGCCAATTTAATTAGATCAGTCTCTTGTATTTTAAGGTATGACATATTTGTACTGTTTTGCTATGTATTGTATTGCGTACGATACGTTCATGTACGCACATCACGTAATGCAAGTTTGTAACATACAAACATCAACTGCTGCTGAAACTGCTCGTCTACATGCTGATGTTCATGAGCAGCGCCTCTATTTCGAGAAAGTCTAAGGTAAAAAGATGTCGCTGTAACACCGGAAATTGCTAAATGCATTGACATTGCCCCGTCATTTTCTCCATAGATGCGCAGTTGTACTAAAGACCCGTCCCAAACTGTATAGTCACACTCTATATAGTATGTAAAAATACTACACAAGGGCATTCGATGACATAATAGGTAAAGTAAAAAGAGTGGGATTTGGGACGCAGCCTAGGGTTGCGCGTCGGCAACTAAAATAGGCGGAGCACCGTTGCCGCATTTCTGCTCCGTGGGATTGGTGGAATGATAAGCGGGAGCTGACGTCCCGTTCTAACAACAGCCAATCAAGGCAGGAGAGAGGGCATTTCATCGCGCACTCGCAGAGAGGTCGAATAACTGTGACTTTGGCTCTGAATGCATGAACGGTTCTCCCAGTAACACTCTGCTGTTGTTAGTGTTTCAGTGAAAATGGCTGCTTACAAATTGGTTCTGATTCGGCATGGGGAGAGCTGCTGGAACCAAGAAAATCGCTTCTGTGGCTGGTTCGACGCTGACCTTAGCGAAACCGGGATTGGCGAGGCAAAAAGAGGCGGATTGGCTTTAAAAGGTTCGTGAAGAAGCGTTTAACCATACGTTGTATTTTATTGCATCTCAAACAGGGTTGGCAGTCAAGGGGATCGTGTCTAACGTTTCAAACACCATCATTTGCCCATTTTAAGAAAAATTTCGTATATCTGTTGTTTTCGTTTCAATTTTCGTTCTTTCTTATAAAATTATAATTTTTTTACTGACTGATGTCTTTTTAATTTAAAACACTTTGCAAATGGTTCGCCACGAGTATTGATTTCCTGTATAGGATGCGTGTTTTACCCTCTCGCTGATTCCCCGCCTCCTGAAACGTGCTTGATCTGTTTGCACCAATGCGCTTTCCGCTGAGCAGGATTGTACCGCCCACCAGTGACGAATGGGGCGTGTACACTCCGCTGCGAACGTGCTGCGTGGAGCGTGAGTCTTTCATGTGTCGAATGGCCTAGTATATGCTATAATGCAGTAACCCTGACCCATGATCGTGGTCAGAAATCATTTCGTTTTAATATACGAAGTGACCGTTTTTATTTTTGAAGTGTTTAATTGTGAAGATTGTAACTATATCAATAACCGGTATGTGTAACATTGTTTGCCTCTGTAGATGCTGGATTTGAGTTCGATATTTGCTACACTTCTGTTCTGAAGAGGGCCATTCGTACGTTATGGATCGTTTTGGATGGCATCGACCAAATGTGGCTTCCGGTGCACAGGACCTGGAGGCTGAACGAGCGTCACTATGGCGGTCTGACTGGGTTAAACAAAGCCGAGACTGCTGCAAAGCACGGCGAGGCTCAGGTCAAGATCTGGAGGCGCTCATATGATATCCCTCCTCCTCCCATGGAAGCAGACCATGACTACTACAGTGTCATTAGCAAGGTAAGCCAGAGTATATAAATGAGTTAAAATAAGATCTTTTTTTCTCCACAGTGTCTTGACATAATCATAATTCTGGTGGTCAGTCAGATGATCATTGCACAACTAGAACACAGCTGGTTACTGGTTAATTAGTGCCATGGTCCAAAAGCCAAAGTTTAGCGGAGACTGTATGCAGTTGTGTAAACAGCCACTCTCCGATGCTGTCGCCAGATAAGGCCCAAGCCCATCTCTGAAGATGGCAGTTTGTCAGCAACATTTGTTAAAAAAAAAAAATCATATTCCCTTTTTTCTCTGTAGGATCGACGTTATGCCGACCTAACTGAGGACCAGCTTCCTTCTTGTGAAAGCCTGAAGGACACTATTGCCCGTGCCCTGCCCTTTTGGAATGACGAGATTGTTCCTCAGATCAAAAAAGGCAAGAGGGTGCTGATTGCTGCCCATGGCAACAGCCTCAGGGGCATAGTGAAGCACCTAGAAGGCAAGTGCTACATTTTGTTAATGTATCCAATATATTGCCTTATCTTTTGTTCTTCAGATGATTTCAAGCAAAATCCCTAATTATGCTAATTCAGTTCTGTTCTTGCATTGATAAGATTTGAATTAATGTATTCCTCCCCCATGTAGGTATGACTGAGGAAGCCATTATGGAGCTTAACCTACCTACAGGCATCCCCATACTTTATGAGTTGGACAAAAACTTGAAGCCCATCAAACCAATGCAGTTCTTGGGAGATGAGGAGACTGTGCAAAAGGCCATGGAGGCTGTAGCAGCACAGGGCAAGGCCAAAAAGTAGAGTCTCATTTAGACCAACTTTCACAAGCGGGATTACTTGTCAGCACTTAACAGGTCTGAAAAGAGCTTCTACTGGCATCACTCAACATCAGGATTGTGTTTGCATCTATGTATATTACTGCACTGTTTGTAAACTGATCTTTCAGTGTAAAAAAAAATAAAGTATTTATTGACCAAACCTGTACACAGGGACCACAAAATTTGTCTTTGAAAAAAAGCCATTCCTGTTAAACTACATGCTTAACTAGTGAAGGACCACAAAGCTGACAATTTTTGGGCTGTATAGACTGAAAGAGGGGGCTATGTAATGTGACTTAGCCCAGACTTTCCATTCTTATAGTGCTTGGCCCTCTGTTGTTAAAAAAAAAAAAAGTAATGCCATTACTGTTACTTGTTTGTTTACATGAATCACTTTTACTTGGATGATGTATATAAGGTACTTAGGGCTGCCCCCCCCAAAAAGAAAAAAAAACAGTAGTGATGGTTATGCTTTGCTACACTAGGAGAATGAGGCCAATAACTGCAAGGTGTGGAAGTTTTGCACATGTTATCACTGTAAACTGAAAAAATAAAAGTTTAAACCCATGCAATAATTCAAGATTTAAGTATTTGTGTATCACGTCACTTGTTTTCCAATAGCTGCCTGGCAAATGAAACCCACCCCCCCCCCCCCAGCAGTCACTTAAATTATTTCTTTACAATTTTTTATTTTTATATATATATATACACACACATTTCCACATGACACTGCTTTAGCAATCTTCCATCTACACAGCATGACCATTTCCCCACCTCAGCCTCACTTTAGATTTTTTAAAATGGCAATCTTGTGGCAAAGTGAGCACATATACATGCATATCCATTACATTCCTACATTTAACAAGATCAGGAGTGCGATTTTGTGAAGGTCAAAGCAACAATATGCCGTTTAAGGCCCTGATCAATATCTCTTAAAGATTTTATTTGGAAAACCTCCTTATCTTCCACAAACTTCTGAAATGGATAAAGTCCACCTCCAACCCCAAAATAATGAGACTTTGTTGCCAAGTAGACAACTCCATCCTCAGCAAGCAGTTTATGAAAAACATTGTGAAGGGAAGGGTAATAGTTTGTATTGTAGATGGTCTCAGATGTGAAGATGAGGTCATATTTCAATGCAGGGTTTTTACTTTCCATCAGTGAAACATATGAGGTCCAGTCTCCTGAGAAAAAACTGCAGCAATTTGCAGATAAATGTGATGAATCCAGGGTTTTTCTGTTACAGCATGGTCTTCCATCTTCTTTCTCATCGTAGTCATTTCTCTCTTCCTCACAGTTAAGGGACACATTCGGCATAGTTAACTGTTCTATCACAGTGCTGTTATAGTCCTGGAAGTGTACATTGTCGGCTCCTCTCTTAAAGGCCAGAATTCCAAGTAGTCCAGCTCCACACCCCAGGTCCAGGACTCTTTTCCCAGAGAATGTCACACCTTCATCGTCAATGTACTCCAGCAAATCATATGTGCATTCCCAGATCTTTAGGCCCCCTTCATACACTCCGGTTATGAGGTCTGTGTTCTGGGCCACCGTCTGAAACAGTATGTTCTCGCCGTCTTCACGATCAGGGGCCGTTTGCTCAAACACAGTTTCATTGAGATAATGGAGAGGGGGTAATGTGCCTATGGTGACCGTCTCTGTGACCGAGTTCTCAGGGTAGGACAGAAAGTCCGGGCTCTGTTCGTGCTCTGTTGCTTCCTTTAGCATCTTAGGAACAGACCCGCTGGCCTCCTATTTGGATAGACAACACATTCACACACGTAAAGATTTTTGATACGCCAAACCTAGAACCACAGTAATATATTACAGTTTTGGATAATTATATATATAATTATATTTATATAAATATATTTATATTTATATTTAAATTAAATAATATTTAACAACGTGTTACAAAGACATGAGAACTTTCACGCACAGCAAATGTAAACCTACGTGTCCATGACACAGACTGCTGTGAATAGAAAACGTATAAACACACGACCGACATATATATTAGAAACTAGTACGGACAGGTCGGTAACTCTATGGTTTGTAGTAGTTTTTCCAAAGGATGCTAACTCTAGCATGCTACTTACAGCAGGCTTGCTCTGACTCTTCAGCTGATATTTATTTTCCTCCTTTACTTCATCACTTCGGGTGTCGTCGCAACAGTTCTCCTTAGTCGACAACGGAATATGGAAGTTAAAACTGAATGCCATGGCCGGGCAGAGAAGAAGACGGTTTAAACTTAGCACGTGCTGCAATAGACGAACTGGACTACAGATACCACAATGCTTTACGGCCGCGTTCTCAACTTCCTCCCTTCCTGTCAACCACGGGCTTTTAAATTTATTTATTTTTATTTTTTTTGAAGCATGACTAAATAAAGCTTACGATATTATTATTCGTTTATTTGAATAAGTGCTGTTGGTGACAACAACACACATTTTTGAAATAGTTGTGCCTGATTGACGTCAAAACTTAAAAAACAAACAAACATGTGGATGTAATGATATAATTGCATAATTAACTTTCACCGCCTGTGTATCACTATCAGCACCCCAGAAAATAGTGTGGGGATGTTAACTGTTCCCTGTTGTAACGTCTGGCTGTTTTTTCCTGGTCGGCAGCTTGAGAGAAGACTCAATTTCCCACAATTCCTAGGATTCCCAGCCGTTTCAACCCCAGAACCTGCCTGTCGGTGAGCAGTGAAAGACGCCAAAAGGGCTGGAACAACTGGCTGAATTATGTCTAATATCCGCGATTAAATTTTCGTTCAGCGCTACCATGACCTGAGTTTGGGCTTCTGGTACTTCTGGCAGAGGAGGACAGTGAGGTGAGACACTGCTGGGGATGGAAATATCTGTGTAGGAGCTGCACTCCACCTAAAAGACCAGAGCTTGCTGTTTGTTTATAGGTGGCGATGCGATGAAGTAGCATAGTCTTTACTCGTCTTCAGCCGTTTACGTCGTATATTTTAGCATTACTAAAGAAAAAATAATTGCTCACAGGGTGGTCTAAATGTCCATGTTGTTGGTTGTAGTGAGTGTTTGATAAATTGATGGTGGTTGTCACTATATGATTAAACGGCTTTAGCTAATTTTTTTTTAAGCACCTCTCTTTGCGTAAAAGTAACTCCCCACGCCCTACGTGGAATGCAGAATATCAGGATTTTCTTGCCATTTTAAGGCAGATCCTCTGTTATGTTATACACATTTATTTATATTTAACTAGGTCAGTTTTAATAGTGTTCGACTTCTTGTTATGGCTTAAACCTTCTCAGGCTTTCACTATAAAGACAATAGATACATTCACCAGACAAAGGCTAGTGTGGGGTTATTATGTCATTGCCTTTCCATCATCAAGTAAAAGTGTGTGTGTGCATGCGCATTCGTGCGTGCTTCTGTTAATCTCTCATTCAGAAGGGAATTAGGAGCGCAGTGGCTTTTCATCGGGACAGTATGAAGCTTGTCTGCTGAAGATTAAACATCTGGCTAAATCCAGCAATCCAGAGAAACGAGTATTAACTGTCTGCCTGGCCCTGCGTGTTTTAAAGTGGGCATTAGGTTGATACATTTAGTTTATCTATATTTATTATATTTAGTTTGCCTAAAAACATATGTTTAAGCTCATGTAGGACTTACTATTTTGGTGAAGAATTTAATTTGTTACCATAAATACAAAAAAAAAGTAGAATGTAAAAAAAAGTATTTCCATAATTGATACTAATATTGTATTTTTGATACTAATCTGTAATCTTATATCCATTTAGTGCAAGTCATCACATTTACAAAAAGCCTCAAATAACAATATTTCATTCTGGATAAATATGAATAGATACTAAATTATGTGTTAGTGATGTGTTTGTATATGATCAAGTGGACCAGATTCTATTTATAATTTTGATGGCAATCATTTTCTTTAGCTGTGTATGATCTGCTTAGATCGATCAGATCCTTCGTTTTACTAATTGGCTTAAAGTTCAGCATGAGGGCCACAGACCACTGATCCTAATGCTGACTGTGCTGAGGTGTCCTGGAGTTATGTAGCATTAGGCAGAGCTTGGCTCTCAGTCTTCACCGCACTCCACTGAATTTTCTGAATTGCTTCTTTTAAAATAACTATCAAACTCTCTATATGGCCAGACATGCAAGAGCCTAAACTTACTGTTTGATTATTTAAGAAACAAATAGTACATTTATATTTTCTCAATAGCAAAAAAGGACTTTTGCTTAGTAATAAATACACTACAATTAAGGACATTTTGGGCATTTTACCTAATATGTTTGATGCTCACTTTCTATTTATTTATTATCTCTAGATCTGTTCCAGGAAAGCAATTAGTAGATCTCCTACATGTTTTCAAATATTTTTTTCAGGGTTTGGTGCTGGAGACTGTTATGAAAGAATATATCTGCACAATTTTTTATGACTGTATGATTTACATTTACATGTATTCATTAATTCATATCATAATGCATACATAATGTTCCCCGGGTTGCTTAAAACATTCAAAAATCAACAAAATGGTCAGATCTCCCAAAAAGCATTGTTTTTATATTTAGATTTTTTTATTTGACATGCTTTGCATACTCTTTCTGTTAATACATGAAAGTATATGAAAGTCAATAATAACTAATTCAATTATACCCCTTGTTTCCTAGGGTCAGAATGCGACCCTGCCCAAGTGTCATGCACTTGTTTGCGAGATGGCTCAGAGGTTGCTCCAGACGCAGTCGCAACCGCATGCCTCGAAGACTGAGGGAACCCCTGAGTTATATTCGACTCCTAATCAAGTCTCTCTACTTCAACTCACTCACCAATTCTGATGTGGTGGTAGATTCTCTCTTTGAACCAGTCTTCTGGATGGTGGATATTGTCACCCGCTGGTTCGGGAAGGTAAATCTATATATTCCCTTAAAAATTGTTTTCTTTCTGACACATTAGACTTTTTGACTAGGTTTGTCATTTATTTACATTGGGCCTATTTTTCAGATGTTTCTTTTTCTTTCCTTTGAGGTCTTTGTATTTCTAGTTGTAGCTCTCACCAGCTCCATCCTCTGTATTGCATACTTCTGCCTTCTCCCCTTGGTTCTTCATACCTATTCTCCTGGCTGGATAATATGGCACATCTGTTATGGACACTGGATCTTGGTCATGATAGCCTTTCACTACTACAAGGCTACAAGTACATCCCCTGGATATCCTCCTAAAGTAAGTAGGGAAAGAAATGGGTATATCAAGTATATAATACATAGTAAAATGCTTAAGTTCATGTTTGCATTGAAATTGTATTTTTTAAATTGTAATCTTTTCTGTATTTGTTCTTCAGATGAAGAATGACATTCCCTTTGTGTCTGTCTGCAAAAAGTGTGTAATACCTAAACCAGCGAGGACTCATCATTGTGGTATTTGTAACACGTAAGAAAAATAAAGTTACTGTAGTCTCATGTCAATAATGCTCATCTCAGTCTTTTAGCTATATTTGTCTGAGACATCCTGCTGACACTTCCTTCATATGACACATTATTTGCTTTGCAGGTGCATACTGAAAATGGACCATCACTGTCGTATCCTTTACAGGAATTCAGTGGAAAACACTATGAGCCAATTTAGCCTAATCTTAGACTACATTTGTTAACATTATTCTTTTCTCAAAATTAGGCCTGAATGCATGGTGGGGGGACTGGTTCCAAAAGATTCCAGTCTTGAGAATTCCCCTGCTTAAACATATTCGATTCAACCGTTTGGTCAGTTATAAAGTTAAATTGGGTGAATAACGTTAAGTTCTGAACAGTGGGGTTGGAGAATCTGACCCAAAAGTATGTAAGAGAAACTGACTCTTGTACACTCCTATGGTTTACAGTGGTTCATCATTTGGAACTTCTAAAAACCTTGTTTATAAATTGTTATTGAACATTAACATTATGTGGAGAAAGACGTTTTAAAAGTTTCTTCACATTGCACATTTTTAAAATACTGTTTTTAAGGACATTAATTTCATTGATCTCACTCCAGAGAACCTTTCATTTAGTGTGGTCAATTTTTACATAACTCTTGTATAAAAGGTAATAATAGCTGTTTCTTACTTTGATGCTCTCCTTACACTTTTACCTTAACTGCTCCTTTTCAGCTTGGCTTAACAACTGTGTTGGCCATTTCAACCACCGCTATTTCTTTTCCTTCTGTCTCTATATGACTCTTGGCTGCCTGTATTGCAGTATCAGTGGGCGAAACCTCTTCATAGATGCATATAATGCCATAGATGTAAGAATCACCACATTTTCAGATTTGAATCTGCAGTCTGAATCTGAGCATTGGGCAGATTATTGAGAAAAATAACTAAAAAGAACTGTTTTAAATACATGAGAAACATGCAGTCATTCCTTTTTTTTCTCTCTGTGAACCCTGTGCTACCTTGGGTTATTTTATTGCTGGTGCTTCTCTTGCTTGCTGTTTTCATTAACAAAAGTGGGATCTTGTTCATGCAATAACAGCTGATTCTATCTCTGCTATCACTGCATTAGCACTTCAAGCATATGGATGTGGAAAAACAAGGAGTTCCAGTGACAGGTGTAGGCCTGCTCATAGGAATCCTGCCACAAGAGTCCATGACTGGGAAGGTAGTGTGGAGAGCTTTGCATAGATGGTATCTCTCATTTGTTTTTGTGTTTCTGTGGTCAGCCTGAGGGTAGTGAGTCTGTCTTTTTAACGTCTTAACCCAAATGTCTTCATTTCATTAAATCCCGAAATTTGATAAAATCAGGACATTTGGACAGTGATTTCTGTTTTGGGGCACTGGAGATGCTGACAATGCTTTTCATAACTTCTTGACATTAATATTATTACAGTTTTTCACACTGACATTGTTCCCTAAAGAATGTACATTTTATTGATTAATAGTATAAACATGGATTGGTACTTTCTATTGGTCAGTTCAGCTCAAAAATATTTTTGCACAATTACTGGCAACCATCCAACTTTCTTCATAATTTTCAGCCTTGAATATCATATGCACAAAAAATGTGATGCTCGAAAGCTTTTAAAGTCCCGGCCTGGGCACCACTGAGGTACCCTTGAGCAAGGAACCATCCTGCTACACTGCTCCCCAGGCACTGTTGGTAGCTGCCCGCTGCTCCACGTGTGCACATATAATGGGTTAAATGCAGAGACATTTCATTGTGGTGCTTGAGTGTGTTTACAAAGACAAATGGTCACTTTCACTATATTCTTTACTTGTCGTAGGTCTATTTCTGCTGTGGTCTGGTGAAACCCTCATTTATATGTTTATTCTTTTTAAAATTCACAAACTGTGTTGAACAATTTTTATGGTTGTTTTAGTTGTTATTTATGTAATAAATTGTTAACCATACAACTCAGGCATGAAATGTAGAACACCTTCTAAATGCTTTATTCTATCTGTCCTGTTTTCTTAAATAGAGTTATTATCACACACAACCACCACCCTACACATTTAAGGACAGGATGTTTCATAAGAGTGTTATCTACATGTGGGTCCTTACAAGGTGTGTTACATTTCACACTCTGTTTCTTCACTTGTTATTTTGATCAATAATTTTGCTGTTGAGTACATTGTTTTTACATGTCTTGTGGCCCACAGTACAGTAGCAGTTGCTTTAGGAGGCCTGACAGTATGGCATGCTATCCTTATCTCCCGTGGAGAGACCAGCATTGAGAGACATATCAACAGTAAAGAGGCCAAACGTATGACAAAGCGAGGAAAGGTAGCGAGACAACCACACACATCATCAACGTATTATATCCACTGAGTACATACATTAAAAATAGGCTAATAATCATTTTAAATATATTAAATGCTGTCTATGTGATGGCACTTGTACTAACTGAACCTGATGTTTGGTGATTTGTGACAGGGTATGTATTGGTATTGTTAGCTGTGTATCTAGGGGTTAAGATTTTTATTTTGAGAGCCACTTTGTTTCTGTACAATAATCACACAGATATGTCTGACATTCTGTGAGAAGCTGGCAGAATTAGAGCTTCTTTAAAATGGCATAAGACTGAAATCTATTGATAATTCTTACCTTTTAAATTTAAGAACTGTTAATGCAACAAGCAACTGTATGTTTCTCTTTGAAATAGGTCTACAAGAATCCATACAACTATGGGAAACTGAACAACTGGAAGGTGTTCTTTGGTGTAGAGAAGAAGAGGTAGGGAGGAATAAATATCTTTTTATAACAATGACAGTTGCTGCTTCTTGCCATCACCGAGCACATTAATATAATCCACAAAAGCTGTGGTTACTGCATTGACTATCCATCTTTGGCATACGCAGCAATGCTTAAAGATTCATCATGTTATTTACACAATGTAACGTTAACATTTTAACAATCTGTTAACAGTCATTGGCTGACGAGAGTTTTGCTGCCTTCTGGACATGTACCTTATGGTGACGGGCTGACATGGGAAATCTACCCACTTAAAAAGGACATGATGCCTGTGTGAATAGGTCAGCACTAACAGATGCAATGCTGGTAGTGGCCAGTTCACTCCGAAGGTCACTTGACACTGCCAAGCCAGCAGGTGGATCTAAAGCTCTGCAAATTTGGAGTCTGCCAAATATAAATTTGCAATAAGGGTGACGCAGGATGGCATGAGGAGGATAGGCACAGATTGGTCTCATGAAAAGATACACGTTTGTTGCCTATTTCTGCTTTGGTTACCTAAAGATGGTGCCCTTTTCTAATTGACATTTTTCATGGCTGCAGCTGAAACTATGTTCGTTTGAAGGTACTTGGACATTGCCTTCTAAAAGACACTGGGAATATGGAGCTGTGCTCGTCCTCAAACATTCTCAAGTTTTGTGCATGACTGTGACTGGATGAAAATGGGCTATGTTTTATATTCATGTTATTTATCTGTTGTTTATCATACATACCCCAATTGTTTAGGCTGGTTTCTCCAATGTGGTAACCTGTCCCATTTAATTTTGGACTATTTGCATTGGCCCTTTGATATATAATTTTCCCATAATGCAAAGGGAAGCTAGCATTTTCAAATTATATAAAGAACTTTTAACAATTGATATATAAAAACAAAAAACATGGACCAAATTTTGGTTTGTGTAAGAAATAAACGAGATAGTGGTTTGTTGTATTTTAGCAAGTTTTTAAAATGTTCTCCACATTCCATGGGGGAAAATATCTTGTTTGTATCTTACAAATCACATGATTTTTTAAAATGGATAACATTAAATTTCATCACTGAACTGTGCGTTTACTGTGGAATTTATTTAAAACTGCTGTTTACTATAATTAGAGATCTACTTGGTTTCTACTATGGTGGCTAATTCTGACATAATCAATGATTTCTACTATGGTGGCTAATCCTGACATAATCATCTATATGTATATCTATATGTACATATAAGAAAGATGATTATATAATATGACAACCTAGTATTATTAGTATTTGCTTCTTCCTTTCCTGTGTAAATTTTTTTTAGAAGATGCCTGACCAATAAAACTGAACGTTTTATGCAGTTTCACCTTTCTGGAAGTTGGTAAGTACAAATGCAAATGCAGCCATAAATGACATGGGCAAAATAACAGGAACCACATGAAAAAAAAGTTTTTTTTAATTAATAAACTAAATCTCAATAACAAAGAGGTTCTGCACAGATTGCAAAACCTGGAATACAAAACCTAGTTAAGAGGATCAAGTTTCAGCATTTTTCCTCTGTTTGATTTAAAGAGATATTCTGGACTTTGTATATTCCAAAACTAGCATCTAATATGCGATTTATCACTTTATGCAATATTCAGTATTGCACTACTTAGCCTCATGAGTTTGATGTTTTTGTGTTTTCATTTAGCTGCGCTCTCTCAATACAATACCCAGGACATATTACATATACACAGCTACTGGGAAATGTTTATTTGTCCTTCCATCTGCATCAACTAACAAGCAGTTAAAAAACTCTTGCCTTTTTATGCACATGCTAAGAGTGTTAGAACAAAGCTCATTAGACTGAATACCTGCGGCATCAACTCTTGGACAAATCGCTCTAATGAAACTGGCCAGAAACACTTAAGTTCAAATTATTAGAACATCTCATTTAAATTTAAACCTCAATTTTTTTCTTCTTTTTTTGAGCAGCTTAAAGAGTCGTCAATGAAAATTAGGCAAGGTATTCTTCAGTATGTGGTTAGTAGTGAGGATGGTCACAATAATAGATTAAATTTGACTGTTGCCTTGTGCCACACTGTCACATCAACACAAATTATATTGCTATGTATGGATTAAAAGAAAAAGTAAATTAAAGCCAACAATTAGAACCAATGTAAAAGTTGCTTTCCGTAGTAACTAATTACACTGTATATTCAATAATCACTAAAATTGTTTTTGAAACCTTTAAAAAAAAGTAGTAACAGTACACCGATCAGCCATAAAATTATGACCTTTAACAGGCAAAGTGAATGGCACAATGGCACCTGCCAGGGGGGTGGGATATATTAGGTAGCAAGTGAACAGTCAGTTCTTGTTCTAGAAGCAGGAAAAATAGGTGAGCCAAAGTATCTAAGCCACCTTGACAAGGGCCTTATTGTAAGGGCTAGACAACTGACAGCAGCAGCTCCAAAACAGCAGGTTGTGTTTCGGGTGTACAGTAGTTACCCAAGTTGATCCAAGGAAGGACAAATGATGAATCAGCAACAGGGTCATGGGCACCCAAGTCTCACTGATGCATGTAGAGAGTAAAGGTGAGTCCATCAAGTCTGACCTCACAGAAGTGTTATTGTGGTTAAACAAGTGAATGTGTCACTGATAGAAATTTATCAACATACAGTGCAGTTATTAAACAGTTAGAGGTGTTTGTGCAGCATGAGGAACCTACTCAATATTAGGTATGTTTTAATGTTATGGCTAATGGAATTACAAACGTTCAATAACTTGCAGAACACTGGTTAAACAGGAAAACTGCAGTGTGCAGAACGTTAGGCTACCATGTAAGGCATTGGAAGTCCGCTAGATGGCAGTTTATGCTCACTGTGCTCATGTGCCTTCAGTAATCGGCTGTTGGAGCGTACAGTATTCACATAATTTATATATGCATTTCTTTTGCTGGTTTAAAGTATTTATCCTCATGTCTGTTAAAAGCATAATAACTTATTCTTAATGTTACGATGGAAATCAAACTGTCGGGACTTTTACTTTATAAAGTGGTCGTTTATTTTTATCTTCACCTGACCGCGCTGGAGCTTGGACGGGGCAGGCTTACGTAGAGGTGAAGCGGATTTCCACTTCACAGTCGCAGCCGCGAGGTAATTTACACTTCCCACAGGAAGTCATTCAGAAGAAATATGAGCGGAGTTCATTTTTAAAGGAATACATTAACTTGCCTGTAGTTGCAGGTGCTGTTGGTCGTTAGCTGTAGTTCTGCTCGCAGATGTGCTTTGTGCGGCTATCGGGAATAGGAAGTTTGCGCTGAGCGCCACTGAGAGCATCCACATGAAAAGCTGCCGCCTAAGACGACAGCGGGAGACGCTGGTTTATGCCTCGCAGCGAGTGTCGCTAACTCTCTGCACCACCGCGTGCGTGCGTAAATAATCATGTTGGACGTCCGCTCAGATCCCGTGTCCAGCTGGGTGCGCGTTTAGCCTGCTGCTGTGTGGCGGTGTGGCTTCAGCCTCCTATCTACCTGCACCAGGAAAGACTCGGACTTGAAATGGTTTCGGTGTGAGAGGCAAACATGGGGGGCTGTGTTGGGACGGTGCGAGCTACAGGAGCTGCTGGTTCGTCCAGGAATGCTTCCAGATACAGCAAAAAGCGAGGAGGTAAGTGAGGGCAACAGGTTTAGAGCAAGCATGCACCACTCAGTGATTTAGATAATTAGATCACGGGTTTGTTTTATTTGCCTGAAGGCTGTCAGACAGATTTTCCTCTTACTGAAAGCTTTAATTACACAGCAGACCCTGAAAAATATAGGATATTATAAAGGATACACGCTGGCAAAGCAAACTTTGTGTGCTCTGTTTTTATGCCCATGATCGAGCTCGCCCTTGCTTGCTTACTTTTGAAAATTTCACTTTTATTTTCCTTAGGAAAGAGCACATTCTGACACTTCACACTTCTCCATTCTTGATTTCCTGATCTACAGTGAATTTATTAATTGAATTTTCCTCTAGAAGCTTTATTTACCAAGAAACCAAATAAGATTAGTTCTTCTGAGACTTCTCAGATCAGAAGTCAGAAGTCAACACCCTGGTTGTACTTTCTGGAAGTGCTCGGGTCCAGGGCTGTGATTGAAGGTTTCTTTAGGATGCCCCATGCTGGGCAATCCTAGGATTTACTGTCAATTTATTTTTGACTCTTAGTCTTGGTCTTAAAGAGACTTGATTGGATTAGGCCCTTGGTTTGTTGTGAAGGGCTCACACAGTCTGTGTTCCCAAACTGAGCTGAAAGAAGTTGCCATATATTGCGTCGGATTTATTTTTGTGAGCTTGTATGAATAGCCTCAGGGCAACAGGTGAAGGGCGTGTCCACAGAGCAAGGAAAACTGAAGTAAGCTAATAGGGAACTATCCCATCAAAATTATTTGCTATTGACCAACAGCTTGTTATATGAAGAGAGTGCATCAAGGGAATGACTTTTCACCTGCCTTTGCACCTGTCAGAGGACATGTACAAGATTTCATCAGGATTATAAAGGAATTGACAAACATCTATCACTGAATATTGGTGACTGGAGCAATTTTTTTGCCAATAAAGAAGCTTTTACTGATGTAGATTCTTCATTTGGCTTTGATACTTGTCACTGGATCTTATAGCCATGGGAGTGGCAAACTCAAGAGACTCTTACACTTCAGTTACTGTTCTGCTGAGAAGTAAGTGCAATGTACAGATATTTTTTCTGAAAATTGTAGAAGTTTATAAAGTGAGGTGTTTATGTATTTTATGGTCATACATACTGTAGTGTGGTGCACAGTACATAGATATATATCTCTTTTTAGAGCTTAGACGTGGGCAGTGTGGGAAAAAAACATTACATTGATCTGATGCACAATATGCCACATATATATATATATATATGTGTGTGTGTATGTATGTATGGTTGTGTGTGTATATATGTGGATGTGTGGGAATCCAGTTAGGCGGACCTAATAATGCTTTATGTGTAATGTAACATGCACTTGGTCCATGCTCTTTTAGTATCTACAGTATCAGCATATGCTCAAAAAATGTGAGGTGATGTAATTTATAATAATAATGATAAATATAATCATAGGCAAAAGTTGTGTTAAACAAATGCTTTGTTCATTGCTGCAATTTGCACAGTGATTTTAACCTCCTTTCACTCTTTTTAATAATCAGGATGATAAGTCGTTTCACCCTGTCACTCTGCTGAGCACAAACTAAAGTCAAATTGAATGAACGGTTAATCTTCTTCGTCTAGTAATTGGAAGGGATTTGTTAACATCCAAGATGTCAGACAAGCTACAGTAGTTTTGCAGACATGCTGGCTTCATGCTTCATGTCACTCTAACTAAAATGCCTGTGGCATATTCCAGCCAGAGCTTACTGTTTCTCATTAAGCGGCTTTTGTGATGCAGTGATTCTTTAGGCTGTAAGATTCTGTATTTTTATTTCTGAGACACCTGTAATGTGAGTCACAGCAGCATTCCAGCATTTGCCAGACTACTGATTGGAGAAAGTGGGAATATATGTCTGAACACTTTATTTTCTAGTTGGACAGTGGCCTTTTTATTTGTCCTCCTCCTACCTGCAGCCTTTAGAAAAACTAGTTTCTCTGTCCAGTTTGCTCTGCAGCTGCAGTGAGAAGTGTTTGAGCACTTGTTCAGTAACAGTGTCTAGCCTTCATAACCTTGGGCACATTACAACACACTACCAGTTGTTTATGTTCTGTGGCACATGCTGGCATGAGATGCATTATGGGAAAGACGAATAAATCCTGTTATGTGTCACCCGATTAAGGACGTAATCCAAAGCACTATAAATAATTTGTTGATTTTTTTCCGTCTCTTCAACTGTCAGTTGAACCTCTGCTCTGACTGCAGATAGGTGTTTTTATTGGAGTTGGATATGCTGTGGAAAATTATACAGTTTGAAAAAGACATTGTGGGATTTCATGTTGTATATACACAACCATTTGTAGGTTTTTTACTGATCCTGTAATTGATTTTTGCAGAGCAATAATGTTTATTTCTGAACATTTTAGATCACATGTTTATGGACAATGCCATGCAAAATGTTGTATTCCTTGTTCAAATCACATCTTTTTTTTTTTTAAATAAATGTTTTGCAGAATACAGAGGACAAAACATAAAATGTGGCCTGTGCAAAAGTAATGATGTTACATATATTATATTCTTTTCCTAAATGCTAAACTTGGCAAAAAGTGCACTACACTTTGCAGAAAATGCCATGTATAAATTTTTTTCCTGTACATGATGTGTTAAATTATTTTCACTTATTAAAGCAACAAAATATGTAGTTAGGTGTTACATCTTCTACTACATATGATTGTACATGGTTAGCTGTTTCTACACACTCTGTTCTGGTTAGTGTTTTTTTATTGTTGTTGTTTGTTTATTTTAATTCCTCCTCACTAATCTGTGGTGATGTACTGGAAGCTTTACTTGCTCTCTTTAGGACTCAAGCAAGGTCCATGTCTCAGACATCCTAGACCACAGAACAAGGACTTGAGCCAACTTGGCATCTCAAATGGAGAGGAGCAGAAATATATTCTCTAAGCTCCTCAAATTAGAAAGCTGAATACTATTCCTGTCCAGTGTTACTATCTACCCTTCAGGCTTTAGTCAGTACGGTTATGGTCACTGGCATCTGTGTTGGTCTTGATCAAGACTGAGGCTGGCATAATAGATTAGCATGGATCAACTTCAAACAATTTTGCCAGCGAAATGTGTTACTAGATGAAATAGAACTTTGAATCACAAGCATAGGATCTGACTGGATATTTGTATATTTGCATTATTTCTTAATGTGATCTCAACATAACTGAGTTTGGTTAGAGTTACCAATCAAGCTACACAACCACATTATAAAAGCCTTTTGTGTCATGGTTAGTGTTGATTAAATCTAAAATGTAACACCTGTTGTGCTTCTTTTTAGGACGCAATGAACCCCTTAAGAAAGACAAGCCAAAATGGAAGAGTGACTATCCAATGACAGAAGGGCAGCTGCGCAGCAAGAGGGATGAGTTCTGGGATACAGCACCAGCTTTTGATGGACGCAAAGAGATTTGGGATGCCCTCAAAGCTGCTACTGTGGCAATTGAGTGTAATGACCACGAGCTTGCACAGGCTATTGTTGATGGTGCCAGCATCACACTACCACATGGTGAGGGCAAAAACCTTTTTAAAAGATTTAGGATTTATGCATGCATTTGTTTCTAATTTGAATGTAATGTTCTTTTTATTAGCTTACAAAGAATTATATAAAGATTTAATAATTTAACATTTAAAATTGTGCTACACATTTCATTACATATACTTTTATTATATAATTAGACAATTGCATGTATTTAATTATATAGTTATATAATAACATTACATCATTTACGTTCTGTACATCTGAGACTGCACCAAAAATCAATAAACATGGCAAAAATGTTTTTTTTACAAACCTTATCTGTATGCACCACATTACTTTCATCACATTTATGTCAACTCCATCAAATCTCCAATTCTGGTATTGATTAAAAGTTTAGAGTCCACTCTTTAAACATAATAAGTTTGAATTAGAAAACATTAAGAAGAGGTGTTTCAAGGCACATATGTTAAATGAGTCCCATGAGGCTCAATGTAGCTGAACTAGAATATTTCTAAATATCAAAAAGGTATAATGTTATATTTTTAAAAGACATAACTTATTATCAATGTATATTAACTGATTATTCTCTTTCTGAAATGACTATGTCCCAGGTTCTCTGATGGAGTGTTATGATGAGCTGGGGAACCGGTACCAGCTCCCTGCTTATTGCCTGGCTCCTCCTGTCAACCTGATCTCAGAGCGCAGTGACAGTGATATGTCTGAACAGACAGAGCTGCAGGAGAAGAAGGAGAAGGAGGAGTTCCAGCTGAAGGTGCGCCTCTCCACAGGGAGAGACCTGCGGCTGAGTGCCAGTATGGCAGACTCCATCTGCCAGCTCAAGAAACAGCTCCAGGTGCAAGAGGACATTGATGCTGCCAACCAGCGCTGGTTTTTTTCTGGAAAGTTACTTACAGACAAAACTCGCCTGCAGGACACCAAGATTCAAAAAGATTTTGTAATCCAGGTCATTGTCAAACAACCTGTGATTTCCAGCTGAGTGAAAAGATGAACTCAATTCCTGGGACATTTTGTACAACTTGTATTGCATTACAGCTTATTACATTGACATTATACATGCCTTGAGCTCTTGGCAAAAACTGGAATATCCTGTTTGTCTTTTGGATAACTAACTATTTGATTCTCTGTGCTGTCATTTTCACTGACAATCACATTTAAAGCTGCTGTCAACCACTGAATGACCAGGTGATGATATTCCAGGCTTTAGTTGAAAAAAACTCTTGTATGGAGTAACTGGTTGGATAGATAATATCAGCGGGAACATGGTATACTCCATTCAGACTGTTAAGGTTTCCCATTGTCTTTCATAATATATCTATATTCAAAGGTCAGCTTTTCACTTCTCAGTAGATATTTTTGTTTGTGTGTTTCTTATTTATTCCTACTTTTTAAACTTGTCATACATTGTCTAACATCAAGGGTTACTTTTTGCAGATGTGTAGTCTGATATACACTAAGCCACTTCATTATGTTTTCCTACCTTGCATCTACATTCATTGTCCAATTTATCAGCTCTACTTACTAAATAGGTGCACTTAGTTTACAGTTGTCTGTAGTCCATCTGTCAATCTATGGTCTCCTTTACCCTGTTTATCAGTGACCACAAGCGAACAGGTGTTGGGATGGGGGATCTTTGTCAGCAGTGACACTGATATTGTATGGGTGGGTAGGTGTGTGTGTGTGTTTGGGCATGCTGCACAGAATCACATCACCGGTTGGTCCACCTTGTAGATGTGAATTCATCTAATTCTGCACAGTTTGTGTGTGTCATCCTCTAGTCAGCCACTGGTCTGTTTCTTGGCACAGGAAAGTGCTGCCTGGTTATTTTTGGTTGGTGGACTACTCTCAGCCCGGCAGTGACATTGAAGTGTTGGTAAAACTCAAGCAATGCTGCTCTGAGTGAACGACTCTGCAATAAACACACATACAACACGATTCCACTTCCTTGTTAATATCTATGCTGGTGTAGAGAAACAGATGGACTACAGTCTGTAATTGTAAATTACAAACTGCCCCCTGGCAAGTAAATCTGACTAAATGGACAGGGAGTGTTTGACCTAGTGAAGGTAGGTGTACCTAATCAGTGTGTAGTATTTAGACTCTCTATTACTTGTGTAGTTATTGTTGTTTAAATTATAAGCCTTTTGATTTCATTGTTCTGTCACTTTGCTCCTTCATTTAAGCATAAGAAATGTATTAAATAATTAGGCCTCCAGCTGGTAGCCAGCTGTTAAACTGTATTGTCATTATGCAGCACACTGGTACTTCACATAACTTGCACTGAGGGTCACCTCGCTGTTTGTTTATACCAGGGTCGTTTATCCATAAACATTGAAAGCAGATCATCTCTAGTGAACTTGTGACTCCATACAGCCTCAGATCACAATAACATATTCTCAAGATCATGCCTGTGTTGTGATCGAATATGATTAACGTCACTGTGATAAAAACTCAATGCTGTTCTTAATCTTTGAGTGGTTACAGTTTAATTACAGAATGTTCTGGGTTGATGGATATATTTTTCAATAGTATGGATAACCGCGAAAGCCATTTCTGTCTGTCAAAGCTATTTGGATATTTTTGTACTTTTATAATGCTACAAGACCGACATTGGCTGGACTAGTTTACAATAACCTGAGAGAGACCATTCTGTGTAGGGATCTTTCCTTAGGAAGCAAAGTGTAATTGCAAAAGGGGGTGGGTAGACCCCTCTGAAGTAGAAGTGCTTTTCTTTCTACTGTATAACTGTGCATATGTTATTACAGACAAAATGTATTGCACGGTTATTTTTCTGGAAAACACAATTGTCCAGTTTTTTAGGTATTTGGTCATTAAAGTAGCATTTTCCTCTTCAACCTGTCAGTAGCACATTATTGTTCTCTGCTGATCATATAGTTTAGCACATGAATTGCCAACACACTGTACTCTGCAGATTCACCTATAGTAAGATATTTATAAATAAGTGGTGGGGGAAAAGATTTTGGGACAAATTTTCATTTAGGTTTAGATCCACTGATTATTATATAACTTTTCCTCTTGATAATCTGGAGCTTTTATTTTGGGTTAGGAAGATATTAAACTGCAGCAGAATCAGCACCATCATACAAGCACCAAATCTCTTTCATCAGCTTCTCATCACACTCACTCTTCATGCAGAGAATCCCCCTTTACAGTACCACTATTTGGGACTTTATTCACTAAATGCATTCATGATGAAAGTACTGTACCTCAAGCTCACTCCCTCTACTGGAGACTGTACAGATGTGGGGGATATTACTGATCCTTTTCAATTTTATTCACTCTATTTTTTTCTGTCTGTGTGGTCCAAAGGACTCTCTCCCTCTGTCACTCATATTATGAGGAATAAAATGTTCTATTAGGCCTCAAAAGTAATCTGACTCCTGGGCAAATGCTGGGGCTGTACCTTATGGCTAAAGAACGTTCTCTTCCTGCTGGGATTTATGTGATGTAATGATTATGTAATGGTGAATTCTCATCACGTCTCTTGCCTACATGAGCAAATGTAGTGAGGAGATATATATGTGACATTAAAAGCCACAACTGTGTGTCTACTGAAGGCACCTCATAAATACAGTACATTATAGTGTCCAAATAGTGACCACTGGAGAGTGTTTTATAATCAGATTTCTTTCCTGGATAAATTCAATATAATAATCATTTTTAATACTACAGTGATGTGCTTTTTGACATCATTAGTAATATTACAGTACTTTTTAATACTAATTGTAACAAATATTTAAAATACGGCTGTGAAATATTTATTTTTGCATGCGCTATTGATATGTTACCTTGTATTAATATGAATATATTATTAAACCAAATTTACTTGTTAGTCCATTTTAAGTGTATTAATTTATTTCATGACATGCATCACTTATATACTGTGACTTTTTTTTAAAGATTAAACATGCTTTATGTAGGCTACTCTTAATGTAATGGAAAGAGGGAAACTGGTCATCAGAGAAAAGAAACAGGTATATCCAGATGTCACTTTTATTATAATTATTATTATTGTGTCTGACTCTAATCTTAGCCATGTTTTTGATAATGAATTAAATGTAATAATTTTATGTAATAAACATGAACATAATATAGCATACACATACACAAACACACATACATAAGTGTTAACACATATATCACTATGTCTATAGTGTAGAATGTGACCTCTAAACTTTATATTGCATATTTTAAAATGTATCACATTTAAATTGTGAGTCCAAGCTTTGTTATGTTCTATGTTCTGTAAATCCAGCGTGTTTGGAGTAGATCTGCTCGGATTAGCTCTGCTGCTGCCCCCTAGCGGCGTGGTCAGGGAAAGAGCGAAGGCTCAGAGTGATGACGGCATCTGAAGAGCGACGTAGGGACAAGCGTGGACCGACTGAAACACGAGGGTTGTTTCTTCTATCAGAATGGTGAAAAGTGGAAAACTTCGATCCGGAGCATCTCAGAAATTAAAGCGATGGAAGAAAGGACACAGCAGCGATTCAAATCCGCAGACCAGCCGTTATCGGCAAGCTGCAAGAAGCCGCTTTTTCAGCCGCCCCACAGGTGAAGACTGAGCTGCTGTTTACGCTACTACAGCTGGCCTACATGAGCACGTGGCTAATGTTAAAGTTAACTTTCCGGCTAGCCGGGGGTCAGTTTTACTTTAGACGTTATAGCATATAGACGTCTCTAGCCATCGATACAGATGAGCTTTCATGAAATGTTATTCTCTCTAGTGCAGTTCTGGCCTGTCGAGCAGAGCTGATGTGCATGTGTAAGACAGTGTGAGTGCAGTTTGGACAGTGTTGTAGTCTTTCTGTACAGCAAAGTGGCTGTAGTCACATTGCACGAATGTATGCCTTATGTTTCTGTTCCACCATTAACCAAGTCTAACTGCACAGTTGAACAGCAATGATCAGCACTTTAGTTTCCTTAGAGCCAAGAGACCCACATAAGTCACAACCAAATTCTTAGTTTTTAGCTGAACATTTAAAGTTTTTCCAGAAGATAATTGATTTTTAGTGGTATTGTATTATTATGTACTCTTGTGAGTGCAGTTTGAACAGTGTTGTAGTCTTTCTGTACAGCACAGTGGCTGTAGAGGACCCACAGTTAAAAGTATTGTTATTTTAGTGAAGTAGTTACTAAGCAAAAGATGAGAGCTTCGAAAAGTACGACAAATAGAAAAGTACCAGATCCCAAAAACTGTGTCAAAAGGAGTGAGGCCAAAAGCAAAGTTGTTCAAGTGAAACAAAAAAAGGCAATACATAGGAAAGGAGTGACCGCAGTAAGAGATTGAACTTAAAAGGTTAGGAATGGTTTCACTGAGTGTGTGCTTGAGCATAAGAGTCATGTTAAAGTAAATGTGACTGATTACTACCTCCTTTGTACATACCGTATGTCATGTCACCTTTGCATTGCAGGAAAAAGTGATCTTACGGTTGATGCCCTGAAACTCCACAATGAGCTTCAGGCAGGTAGTCTGGAGAGAGCTGGCAATGGGGCAGGTGATGCCATGGAGGATGCAGCCCTCACTGAGAGGACATCTGGAACATTTCTCAGTGGACTGTCAGACTGTTCAAATCTTACCTTTAGAAAAGTCCAGCGTTACTGGGAGTCTAGCTCTGCTGCACACAAAGAGGTTTGTGTCCAGAGTTAGGTTAAATGCTTGTGATCTGATTTTATGGATCACTGCTGCCCAAAGTACATGATGCAGCTGTGACTCTCAATTAAGAAACTGTCTGTGTTTTGTTCAACAGATCTGTGCTGTACTAGCAGCTGTCACTGAAGTCATTCGCTCTCAAGGGGGGAAGGAGACAGAGACTGAATACTTTGCAGCTTTGGTGAGTGTGTCTCACATTCAAACTTAATTATTTTTATATTAATGAATGTTCTCATTGTTACACAAGATTATTTGGTACATAGTAGCTGGACCTCCCAAATTTGTAAACTGTAATTTTTGCAATAGATGACGACCCTTGAGGCAGTGGACAGCAGTGAATCCTTGGCGGCTGTTGCCTACCTGCTCAACCTGGTCATGAAAAGGTGAGTCCATGTAAATTACATGTTGCTGCATACAGCATAATGTTACTGATTCAACAATTACTTATTACACAGGCTTTCAGTGATTCATTCTGGTGAGCTGTTAGTGTGCACTATGTGAGTTTAGTAGCCATCTTCTCATTAGACATTGGCCATTCTTTTTTTGAGAGCATATACTGTTCAGACTAATAAGTAACTGGAGAAACAGGGCCCATATGACTGACTACATCCACTTGTGATGCTGGTGCTGACACATTTTGCTGGGATTCAGTAATGCCAGACTGAATCCATGAAGAACAAAGTGATGTTCTGCCAGCATGTTTTTTACCAGTATTTTTGACACCCTTTGCTTACCATTGTTTAATTACTTGGTTACACTTGCCTATGGTTCTGCAGGGTACCTACTCCAGTGCTGATCAAGAAATTCTCAGATACAGCAAAGGCCTTCATGGACATCATGTCAAAACAGGCTGGCACTGACTCCGTGTCCTCACTGCGATGGGTATGAACAATAGTGGATGCTCTTTTATCTACATTTGCTTGTTTATTTTAATCACTTTTTCCACAGGTCTCAGAAAGGCACATGCCTATGAAAAATGCTCATATTAAATAGCCAAAGTCAGGATTTCCCAGAAGTTTTCCCAGAAGTGATTTATGTAGATCTATTTATATAGATTGTGCTGTTTTTTGGAAGAAAAAAAATCACATTGCATGAATGTATGCCTTATGTTTCTGTTCCACCATTAACCAAGTCTAACTGCACAGTTGAACAGCAATGATCAGCACTTTAGTTTCCTTAGAGCCAA
Organism: Arnoldichthys spilopterus; assembly: GCA_037974385.1. Taxonomy (NCBI): domain Eukaryota; kingdom Metazoa; phylum Chordata; class Actinopteri; order Characiformes; family Lepidarchidae; genus Arnoldichthys; species Arnoldichthys spilopterus. The sequence continues at coordinate 18,875,354 of JBBPDA010000145.1, forward strand.
GAGACCCACATAAGTCACAACCAAATTCTTAGTTTTTAGCTGAACATTTAAAGCTTTTCCAGAAGATCATTGATTTTTAGTGGTATTGTATTATTATGTACTCTTGTGTCATTTTGAATTGCTGTTTTGATTATAGAATGGTGGAAGAAACATCTTGGGTCATTATAGAGCTCATCTGTTTTAGATTTGGTTTGAAAGATGAATTGTTTTTATATCAAAACTGTAGTTTTTATGATATTGTATGTATTGAGTGTTAAGTCAAAACAACTGAGCACATATCATTGAGCTTATGAATTGGAAGTTTGCTACACTACATTCAGTATTAAACCCCAATTTAAAAATAGATGTGATGGTCTTCTTGTTGAAAAAAAAAACGCCATAGAGCTTGAGTCACAGAAAATAATGACATTTAAATTTTATGTAATATTGAATGAGAAAAATCGCTGTTAGACTTTTACCTGCAAATTGTTCTGCCCTACCTTGGATTTCAACAGCTTGTGCAGTATCTACATGATCATTTGAGCACAGATTTTTCATTTTCATCAAAAGGTTGCCAGCAGAAGATGAAAGGAGGAAAATGTATAATTTCATCATTTTTAGTGGGTTGCATTTGAAGGTATAAGCAGTGATGAAAGTGCTGTTATAGTTCTGCTTTTTGACTGAATTTTGTACAGAATTTTACTAATGTAACCCTTATTTTAGGTCTTGTCTTGTCTGGCCACCTTGCTGAGAAAGCAAGATCTGTCAGTATGGAGTTACCCATCCACACTGCAGGTCTACCATGGTCTGCTCAGCTTCATTGTCCATTCCAGACCAAAGGTGAGCAGCAAAATGATACTCAAATTTCCTAAATGACTGTCTTAAGGTTAATGTTGTTATAAAGGACCAAAGCTGTAGAACCAGTTTTGGTTCCCTAGAACACTTATTATGAATAGTTCTTTTAAACAATACTTTTTGTGAGTACAGTGCATTTGAGGTGCCTTCATATAAAATTACACACAAATGTGACATACAAGCAAATTATATACAATTTAAATTACATACAAGTACAGTTACGTAGAAATTAAAGTTGTAGCTGCAGCTGCACATCCAAACCAAGAACTACTTATTAATTTTTATTTTTAGTGGTGTAGCTATTCTCCAGAAGGACAAAATGAAAACATCTGTTGCTAAAGTTTGTGATGCACTGTATCAAACAAATATTACATATTATATATAATATATATAATATATAATATTATTGTTGATGTCTTGTGGGTTCCAGGTGCGTAAAGCAGCTCAGCAAGGTGTTTGTGCCATCCTTCGTGGTAGTGACTGCATGTTCACAGACAATGCCCCCAGCCACCATCCTGCTGCTGCCACCACAGCCAAGTTTTGCATCAAAGAGATCGAGCACGCTGGAGGTAGACTGTTGTCTGTATAAGCTAGTGTTCTTTTTATGCAGCTTGAGATAGAAAAATCTTGGTATCTTCTTGTACTGAAAGTGAAGTGTATTGGTGTCATTTAAATATTTAAGCTCTTATTCCAAATGTTGTGATCAGGTAACAAGGAAGACACAACCACACTACATGTGCTGGGGCTTCTGAAAGAGCTGATTACTATGTTTGCCCTGAGCTCTGTGAAGTCGTGCTGTGAAACGCTGCTTCGTGTAATGACTCTGAGTCAAGTGGTGAGGAAACATCTCTGTGTACAATGCATGTTCAGGGCATGGACTTCTACACAGTGGAAGTTGGAGTGCTAGTCACTAAACCAATTCCTGTCTTGTTGACAGCTTGTGACCGCAGGAGCCATGCAGGCTTTCCACAAACTCTTCAGTGGGAACCCCAACTCCTCCACCATGTCTGCAGAGCTCAATGCCCAGATCATCACGGTAAATGTGACCTCTACATAACCACACAAACACACTCCTTCAAGTACGGATGGGATGGTTATTTGAATACATAAATATCTGAATTCATTTTTGTCAATATTTCTGTGCCTGTTAAAATAATGTATGAGAAATAATTTAAACAAAAAGATGATGTACTTCACTAGATAACTGTGCCTAAAACAGCAAATAAATTCAACCTCCAATACTAGCTGCATACAAATGTTAAGTTACTCATAACCAGATTAAAATGTAATATTAGCCTGGAAATGTTAAATAGCATTTTCTTAGAATTACCATCCCTGCTTTCTACCTTGCATTTCCTAAATACACCACTGATTTAATGAGGAACTGTGAGGCTGATTACCACTGAAAAGGGGCTATCAAATGGCATCTATTTAAACATACATTTACATGCCATGTTAATGCTTTTGGGGTGTAACAGTGAAATGATCTGTGTCAATGAATCGACCAAAATAGCGCATGATCCCTTTATATCAATGAGTGTTTATTCCACAAATAATTTGACTTTATTTTCTTTGTAGTTTTTTTTAATACTGAGAAGTTTCTTTTGCTTATAACTAGATTGCTGTATTTTATCTTTAATCATAAAATGTTATAATTATTATTTGTTTGCATGTGTGAGTTAATGGAAATGCAGCAGATTGTGTGAAATTTCATTCTATTTCATTTTGGTATCGAAAATTTTCAGAATGTTTGCTCAAATAATCAGATCTGATGGAATTGTGATTAAACATGATTTACGCACCTGTTGACAAGCCATAACTTGCTTTTGCTCCATTTTGGATGAATGACTGAGAGCAGACATCCTCATTGACTGAGCTGCTGTGATGACATATGACAATCTTTCACTTTTATCTCTCTAGGCTTTGTATGACTATGTCCCCAGTGAAAATGACCTGCAGCCACTACTAGCCTGGCTTGCAGTCATGGAGAAAGCTCATGTTCATCTGTCAAAGTGAGCATCATTGATCAGTTTTTGTAATTCTAGATTTATACATTATTTTCTTGAAGAAAAGTGAATGTGTGAGGTGTCTGAGAGGCATGTATATTTTTATTATTATTATTATTTTTTTTTTTAGCTTACAGAGCTCTCTGAGTCTGGGTCATCTCCCACGCCTCTTCTCTATAGCCATGTCCTGTCTACTGTCCCCACACACACAGGTCATCGCTGCTGCCACACAGACCTTAAAGGTGATTATATTCTGCAGGACTGAATCATTTCTTAATGGGAATGATTTAATTCGCTGTTGAGCCATCTGGGTTTGGACAGATACTGTGATTCTGTTGTCCTACCTTTTAGCTCAGTTAAAGGAGAGGGAGATTACTTCGGCTTTGTTTCTTCATATTACCTGTGGTGAATTAGCTTGATTCATTTTCTTACCCTAGACCCTGATTAATGAGTGTGTGGCACCTCATATGGCAGAGATAGGGCCTGTTTTACCCAGTACATCAACAGGAAACGGGCTTTACATCTGTAAAATGTTCCGGTGAGTGTTTACTCAGCGTCACTGGTTTTGTCCCATATGTATTTTACAAATGTGATTTTTAACAAATGTTTTTTTTTTTCCCATTTTCCTCTTCTCTTTTTGTCTTGTGCAGTGTTGTAGAAGAGGGCTTGTCATATCGCTTTCATGCCTCTTGGCCATTTGTGCTGCAGATTCTTGGCTGCTTCTACAGAACTGCAGGGATACAGGCCCATTCTATAATGACCAAGGTGGGAGCTTTGACTTTGGACATTCCTCCCAAATTCCAGCCACAAATGTGACTTCTTGCTGCAATCATAGAACACGGAAAGATAATTTGTTCAATGTGATAGACCTGGGAAATGATGATGGCTCAGCGTGGATGTATGCGTGTTGTGCGTTTGGTCACAGTCTCCACTGAGTCATTGTCTTAAGTTATCCAGAGAAGATTATTCATTTAGCTAATTCTCTCATAAGCTGCTGCTGATCTGCCTGTAGATGCTGATTGTGTGTTTTGTGTTTTTGCTCTCCAGAGTCTGCAGTCCCTTTGTGACCTGCGGGCCACTCCACGATTCCCCTTCTCAGGGGAGCTGGACTTGGCCATTGGGGGAGCGGTGGAAAGCATGGGCCCACAGTTGGTCCTGAGTGCTGTGCCCCTGCACATCACTGGCACAGAGTGAGTCATGATGCAACAGAATTACAACTGTAATATCCATTTTGGATGTCTAGAATAAGTACCACAGTAACAGTATAATGATTAAATGTCTGTTAATGTATCTCTTTCATCTGAAGCGTTAACAGTTTCTTATTAATCCTTGTAACTGGTAACTGAACTATGTTGAATAAAACTATACTCAGTATACTTCTTTGTCTAATTAGTCTTATACTTATTGTTATTCTTCTTATTCTTATTATTTTGAGAGCAATGGCTTTCTCCTTGCAACATGGTCATGCACACCATTTAAAAAGCAGCCGGAGCATGTGCTTTGATCAGTATTGTGCCTTTGGGTAATTAGACGTTTCCCAGTAAAACAGAAGCACAGATTGCACTTAGCAGGTTTTGCTGGATGTTAGCATATAACTCCTAATTGCAGTCTCATACTGCTATGTGTATTGCATTAGATCCTCCCAAACGCTGGTCTGTAGAAGAATTTTATGTATTATTTATTCTTGTTTGCAGGAGACTTTTCTGGAATGGTTTCTACAGATTGTAGTGCAGCTTTCCCGAATATTTGCAATATGCCAGCTTGTGTGTTGTGATAACTGAAGTTTGTATGCTTTCAGTGATGACATGGAGTTCCCACGCAGCTGGCTCATTCCTGTCATTAGGGAGCATGTGAAGAACACTCAGCTAGGATATTTCACCTCTTACTTCCTTCCACTGGCATCAGTACTGAAACAGAAAGGTAAAGTCCCTGTTTTTTGCACAGACAAACAAAAAAATGGCTGCTTCTGTTAGATTTTTACATATAGCATTTTCTGTGTGTTGGTTTTGTTGCTCATATTTTAACAAAAGCAAATATTTTAAAAACTTTGATGTATTTTGATTTTCAGCGGATGAATTAGAGCAGTCAGGACAGAAACTAGTTGCAAAAGTGTATCAGACATTGCAGCTGCAGGTAACTGAAAATTCAGCTTCCTTACCAAATACACTGCATGTTATCAGTTTTTATATAATTTAATATGTAAATATTTCTCCTGGCTTAGATCTGGACCATGCTTCCTGGGTTCTGTACTAAGCCCACTGACCTGGTCAGTTCATTTAAAGGCATTGCCCGATCTTTGGGAATAGCCATCAGTGAGCGTCCTGACCTCCGAATGTGCATCTACCAATCTCTGCGCACACTCATCAACAAGAGCTGTGAAACAGGTTTGCTGATTTGTGTGTATGACTGTTGGCAGATGGTGATTTTATGTCTGCCTCTGCTGTATCACTTCATTTTTCTCTCTGTCATGCTGTGCCTGAGTGTAAAATAGGTAGAGTTATTTAAGTGGTATGTGGATCTTTTCTCTGTTCCTCTGTACAGAAGAGGAGAAGGCTGAAGTTGGCCGATTCGCTAAGAACTTCCTGCCTATTATGTTTAATGTGCACACTCAGCAACCCACACCTGGAGAGGACAACCAGTCCAGGCTGGCTGTGCTTGACACAATCAGAGCCTACCTGACAGTCACTGACCAGAAGGTAAGCAGCAAACTACTTTGTTTCCTACATTCTCTATTGTATTTGGAAGTATGTGTACATTCAAAAAAGTATATGAAATATGTTACATTAGATACTGTAATAAAAGTAAGACATCTGTGTTTTTTGGCTCCACTTGCAGTAAACTGTGAATGTTTTCTCATATCCCAGATGGTGAGTTCATTTCTGGAGAAAGCTTTGGAGAGGCTCAGCAGTCCAGACAGCTCAGAATTTACACGGTAACTAAATTGTCACTGCGCTGCATAAGGTGTGTGTGTGTGTGTGTGTGTGTGTGTGTGTGTGTGTGTGTGTGTGTGTGTGTGTGTGTGTGTGTGTGTGTG
>JBBPDA010000145.1:18882009-18910522 GCA_037974385.1 Arnoldichthys spilopterus
TGTGTGTGTGTGTGTGTGTGTGTGTGTGTGTGTGTGTGTGTGTGTGTGTGTGTGTGTGTGTGTGTGTGTGAGATTTTAGATGGGCCATAACAAACTTGTACTTGAGAGATACAGCTATGGGCTGTGCAGCCTGGAGTTTTATTGTAATAGTCTCTTATTTTGCTTAGATTAACTGTGATGGATTTGGTAGTAGTAATGGCCGCCTTTGTGGATGAAGCAACAATGACACAAACGTACAAATTGATTAAACCCTACTTGGAGGTATGAGATTTTTTCCACCTTTTTAAAAACATTTAATATGTTCTTTTTCTTATACACTGGTGCTAACATTCCTGTGTATGTATTATTTATGCACATTTTCCGCTGTCTGTTTCTGCGTGTGTGTTTTCATCCGCCCAGAGTAAGGATGCTGGTATTCAGAAGAAGGCATATCGGGTGCTGGAGCAGATGTGTGGAGGGGATGGAGAAATGTGTAAGAATTTTGTCCTGACAAATCTAGAACAGCTCAAACTGACCTTGCTGGATAGCCTGAAGAGTGCCTCCTCACCTGCCAAAAGAGTAAGAATTTTATTAAGACATTGTGGTTTATATGGTTATGTAAATTTTAATACACAGAGACCATTTAGTTTTCCCCTTGCTCACATTTTGTTTCTTTGTTTAGCCCAGACTAAAGTGCCTTATGCACATTGTGAAACGGCTGAATGAGGAACACAAGGACTTTATCGCTGCCCTGCTCCCTGAGGTACAAACCTACACACATGAGCTTTTCCACTCAGGTAGTTTAAATATATATTTTTTACCATGCTTATAATGCTATTTGTGTCTTGTATTAGGTCATTATTTGCACAAAAGAAGTGTCTGTTGGAGCTCGCAAAAATGCTTACTCCCTCCTGGTGGAAATTGGCAATGCCTATATTCGATTTTATGGGAATTCAAAAGGTAGGTTTTTTACAGTGTGACACACAGCTTACAAGCACTAGAGGTTTATCAAAATATCTTTTTTGCTGATAATGGTTGAAAATTGCATTTTGTTTTTGTCTGCAAGACCGAAAAGGCAGGACATTTTGACCAAATAGGTTTGTAACAGTGTCATGATCTACAACTTAAATGATTTGAATGCTAATGAAAATGAAATATTACAAAAAAAAGCTGTTTATTTCCTTCCTTCTTCTGCAGTGGTCTGTTCAGATGCATTTAAAGGGCAAATGCAATAGTAAGCACTGAAAAAAACACAGTGCCCTGCTGCTTAGACCCACATTCTGTTCATGCTCAACAAAGCTTACAAGAGGCATTTATTGACCATATGTTGCGTGGTATTTGTGTAGTTGAAAACTATTGTGTGATTGGTTGTTTAAGTAGTAGTATGATTTTTAAATTTAGAGAAAATGGGTAAAAACATACCTATACACTGTCTGCGATTGTGCTTCTGTTTGTGCTGTATGTTTTAGATGCTATGAATGAGTACTTGGGCCATGTGTACATTGGACTCACTGGATCAGTCACCATGATTACTTGCACAGTGCTTGCCCTTACCAGACTTGTCTATCAGTACAAAGGTAAGCACACCATGATTTATTCAGCAAAACATTTTTCTTTCCCAAAGTTGTTTTGTTGTAATGGTATGAAGGTACTATGAGTTTGGTTTGACTGTAAATATGTCATTCAGACATTATCGATGTGCCGTCACTGGAGCAGCTGCTGCACAACGTCTGCCTGCTGCTGTCCTGCAGAACACGAGAGATTGTCAAAGCCTGTTTGGCCTTCATCAAAGTTGTCCTCTTTGCCATGGATGTGAAGGTTCTTGCCAGCCATGTGACGGTCATTGTAAGTTCAAAACCCACATTTGTGAGCTCTCAGAATAAGCTTAAATTCTTCTTTTTCTTTTTCTTTGTCTTTGAATATAACTCTTTCATTTTTATGACAATGGAACAACTAATCTTTTCTTTTTCAGATGGAGGGCATTGGCAGTTTGAAAGAAGATATGAGACGACACTGCAGGATGAAGCTGAAGAGCATTTTCACAAAATTAATCCGCAAGTTTGGGTATGTTTTAGTTACAGCGTTTAAAGCTGCATTACCATTAACGTTGTTTGTGTGTGTATACAGCTGTGTGTAATTTTTCCATTTTTATTTTATTTTTTTTTTTTTAAGCTTTGAACTAGTGAAGAGTATGTTGCCAGTAGAGTATCACAAGGTTCTGGCAAACATCCGTAAAGTGGAGGCTAGAACGAAGAGACGCAAGCTTCTGAACAAAGCTGAAGAGTCAGACAGTGAGGAAGACACTCCTAAAGCCAAGACTGACAGGTATGTTCGCATGCTGTGAATTATGATAATTTTATGTAAAATATCATCACTACATCAAAATGACCAATTGTCAGTACTTAAAGAACACTAACCAATGGCAAGTGTCATTACTAAGCATGCATAATTAGTCCTGATAAACATTATTTCATTGTGTTTTATTCTGCAGTTGTTATTTTTATTTGAGTGCATCTGACAAATTTTAATATTCAATAACGGTCAATACGCATTGTTATATGAAAACGTTTAGTTCTATTATGCCTTCTTCAGTTACTCTGCCTTTACTTACTGTTTAAGGCGCAATGAAAGTCATATCCTAGTGCTTCCTGTAGCATATTGCATTCTACTAAAATGTTTGTAGCCATTGTAGATCATTATCAAATGCTGTGTATTTGTTTTAAGTAAGCAATGTTTTGCTTTTCTCTATCCCTTCAGCATTGAAGATATTTTGGCAGAGACCGACTCTGATGACTCTGAGGATGAGAAGCCGAAGAAAGGCCAGAAGAAACCAATTAAACAGAAGGCACAGGCTTGGCTCAAGGAGGGGGTATCTGATGATCCACTCAACTTCCTTGACTCTAAGGCATCCCAGAGAGTGCTAGGTAACCACTTCTGTCATGTCTGACTGGGGACATTTCATGAACGTTTGGTTGGTTAGCTGTGAAGCCAGAGGAGTGATTTGTTGTTAAACAGCATTGGCTTTTGACTTGTTTTTAACTTGTTCAACTAAACTGAGAAATCAAACTTGAAGTATTTTGTCTTTCAAACCTTTACTTTGTTTTTGTTTAGCCACCAACCCTGATATGAAGAAAATGGCAAAGGTAGAACATGGGTTTAAGGTGACATCAGATGGCCGATTGATCATTAAGGAAGATGATGATGAGGGGGCTAAAGGTAAGTTCTATGTTTCAGGTCCAATGTTGTAGCTTCTCTCAGGTAGAACTCAGGATGTCAGCATGACCATGTGCTCTTCCTCCTCCAGATAATGACAAAGAAATGGATGACATCCTGAAGGAGGCCGGAGTCAAAACAGTAAGTTATCTTCTGTGCTGTTTGTATGTATCTTCTGTCCTTTGTATATGTCTATACAAAAGAACATCAAGCTCCTTATCTCTTCACATACTTGCTTTTGTATGAGAAGAAAAAGAAACAGAAGAGGAAAATGGAAGTTGATATGGATGATGATGATATGGACATTGAACCACAGATGAAATACAAAGGTATTTGTGTTGATCATGTCACTGAAACATAAATGTAACCGCTCATGATTGTAATGTATTCTGAGCTGCATTTTTGAAGTGTTTTTGAACATTGAACAGCAAAAGAACATTTAATACTAACCACTTTAATTTTTCGCTCAGCTGGTGGCACTGGAATCCATAGGCCTCTGGGTGGAAGAGAAGAATCTGGGGCTGATTACAAATCTAAAGTAAGTTTGAATATATTCAATATATCTAATAGAAGACAGTGCACAACAGGTCATTTCTAAAAGTACTTTAAAAAGGGTCATTATGTGGCAAACATAAATGGCTATTTACCAGTGGTCACCTTGCTCCTGAAGATCTACATTCCTGCCAGCTTAACCTCCAGCTCTAATCAACCCTACATGACCCTTAATATACATGAATCTTAATATTGCCTTCATCTTTGATTAGCTGAATGAGGAATATTACTTATGATTGAGGTTAAACTTGCAAGAAGGTCTCCATGAGCAGGATGACCATCTCTGTACACCTCTTGTCATGCTGTCATTGCAGAAAGGAAAAGGTGACATTAAGAAGACCGGGAAGTGTGACCCATATGCCTACATCCCTCTTAAGAAAGCACAGCTCAACCGCAGGTATGTAAGCCTTGTAGTCTCTTCTGAACATGTGCTAGCACTGCTCTGGCATGTACTTAGTCTGATATGTGACCTTGTGTTCTCAGGAAAAAGGCCAAACTGCAGGGCCAGTTTAAAGGCATGGTCAGAGGAGCAAAGAAGGGAGCGCTGTTGGGAAAGAAAATGCAGAAAGTGAAGAGGAAAGCTTGAGGCATGCAATATTTCTGAATATGGATGGACAGTTTTTATTGACTGTTTAAGTAAAGCAGCCGTTCTCTGATTCCTTTATCCATCATCGTGCTCTGTGGCTCTACAGTGGAGAGAAACCTATTCTGCTGATGAGATTACTGACTCCAGCTTAGTATGTTGGCCTCATCTGTGCATGCTGTTAAAGTTTATCTTCAGGGATCACCCTCTCCCAAAAAATGAAAATGGTTCATTTTGAATTTGGAATGAGTGGATTTCACAAGATTTTTGTGTGATAATTGTATTTATGTGTCTTACAAAGATGGGATGGAAAATAAACATCACCCAGTTCTTTCATCTACAGATTTTGGAATGTTTTTTAGTAGCCCACACTATTTAAAGTTTTAAGTCCACAAGAAGATTTTCTTTCAATATCACAAACTTTGTATGCTTAATATTACATTATATTACATATTGCAAGCATAATTTTTAAAGAGAGAGCACTGGTGCGTTGGAGGTCATATGTATTCTTTAGCTCTGCTTGGCTTGGTTATGGTCATCCTGGCATCCGTGTGCTGGGATTTGGTCATAGACCTGAGGTCATTGGTGGCAGTTGCTCAAAGACTGCAGCTGGTCCCCAATCCGCTCCCTTTCAAAATATTTTCTGGGCAACATTTAATAACATCTTTTTCTTTGAAAAATTTTGCCTCTGACCAGCAAAGTTTGGTCCAACAAAGAAGGCATAGCTCACCGTTAATTACCTCCATAATCAAGGCATACAGATAACCATTTTGTCTCTATCTAAATATTAATATTTAGCAAATGAGTCAAGCAAGGTGGGTTTGTGAAGTTTCTGCAGTACTGCACAGTGAAAAGTGTTGAGATCATTGGAGAGTAATATTACGTTGCACTTCATAAGATTTGTCCAGTAGGGGTCAGTATTTCCTTGTAATACTTTAGTTTATGACTATAAGCACAAGAAAACCACCAAATTGTCACGTATGTTAAAAATTTGTCACTGCATTTTGGGTACTATTTATTTATTTTTATTTTTATTTTTTTAAAAGAAACATTCCAAAATAGAGCTCTGAGATAAACAGTATTAGAAAGAGTTTCTACCCTACAGATATATACAGTGCAGATCACACATCGGTATGTGCTTTGCAGTGAAATAGTATTTAGTATTTGAATAGAGGAAGTTTTCCTTTAAGTCTTTAAGTGTGCATACATTCTTCAGGTAAACATTTATAAATCACAGTTTTTCTAATATACATTGTTCTGCTGTAGAGTGAGCATTATATGCCAAAAGCATTAAATGTAAAATTAACTGAATTAAAAAATACAATGGAGGACCACAGAAGTGGATGATCAAGTAGTGAAATGTACCCTGATCATTTCTGAGATTTAAATATTAACAATTAAACTAAAATTAAAAAATATATTAGAGTAAATAGAACATTAAATATGAACAATAACTGTACATTGTGCATATAGATACATACTTAAATGCAAAGTGGCAATATTGTAAACATATTTGGGTGAAATAAGTCTTATAGCCTGAGGAAAGAAACTCCTCTGGAATCTCTCTGTTTTTGCCATAAGACTGTTATGTTTGCCTGATTTAAGCAGTGTTAACAGTTACAGAGTAGAGTCTCTGATGATCCTGGATGCTCTGGTCCTGCATTTCCTGATGTAAATGTCCTGCAGGGATGATAGAGATGGTAGAGCACCAGAGTAAAAGGTCCTAAGGATCATTTCCAACATATTAACGATCACTAAGTCAAAAACAAATTAGGAACATGTTTGATACAGTAGACAGAGATATGTCCAACACCATCCTATAGAAAAGAAAACTGCAGCAACCTGAACCAGATATATGGAAAGAGGCACTTGTGAAAAGGCATAGGAACTGTTCATGACTATGAAGACAACACCTCATCTGTAAAATATGGTAGGTATTATTAAAAATGTAGCAAACTAATCCACCAGCTAATCTAATAACAATAACAGAATGAATACATGTTTAATATAATAGTAATGAATACAGTGCCATTAATCCACTTATTTAAGCTAAATTATTCTAAAAACACTCCTAACCACATTTGGTATTTGCCAAAAAGCATATTGATTAACCCCAGGCCTTTTGCAATAATGTTCTGTAAATTGATAAGTTGAAAGTGATTTGGAAAACCAGGGCCCTTTTACATCTGTCATAAAGTTAATGCAGTCTAATATTGTAAGAATACTTTGCTGCTTCCGAACCTTGTCAACTTGCCATAACTGTAAGCTGCATAAATATTGCTTTTTTTGTCAGAAAATTAGGCTGGAGAAGGTCTGGTCATCGATCTGTAAGTTGAAGTTCATGTGTAATTAGGTTATGCAGCAAGACAATTCAAAGCACAAGAGCAAGTCCACCTCGGAGTTGTTGCCTAGATAAAATCCTCTTATGAACCTAATTGTGATTCTGGGGCAGGAACGTAGCAGTTTATGCTCAAAAGGCCTGCAGTATGGCAACAATTTGCAGAAGAGAAAGAAGAGTGAGCCAAAATTCCTTCACAGCAATGTGTTAGAAAGATCTCCAGTTCTAAGTGCTTGATTACAGTTGTTGCTGTTAAAGGTGGCACAGTCTGTTATCTTTAGGTGGGTGCTATAAATGATGCAAAATGTCTTCTTCACTAAATATAATGATCATGATCAAAAACTATTTAAATTCAGACCAACAAACTGCACGTTTTTAGTCGCTGTATAGCCCCTGAAGTATGCAAGGTTTCCATAGGTTCGATTAAGTCTATAAATATGATGGAACACAGTACCTCTCTTAGGAGATGTAGGACTTGGGTCAGGTCAAGTGAATAATTTTACATTACCAGGTTATATGACGAAGAGTGTAATCTAAAGGCTTTTACAGAGTTAAGTCCCTGTGGTGTAAGGAATCCTCAGTAGATGGTGTGGTTAGATGTACAGTTTGGATAGGTTTACAAAAACATTTCCAAAAACATAAACTGTCTCTATACGAAAGATTCATTGAATGCAGTCTGTCGATTTTCTAAGTAAAAAAAATTCAGCACCATCTCTGCACGGCAAAAACTTAACTCTGCTGAATTTTATATATATTGGAATAATTAACTTAAAAATGGTAGGTTGTATATAAGATCAGACACCGTTTCAAAACATTTCTTCTAGACCTTTCATTTCTGAAAGAGCATGGTTGATTTTGATATTTTGAATCAGTATTTTTTGTAATATCCAGTTCACTTTGTTGACTGTGGGACAGTTGTTTCCATGATTAATTTATATTTAGTAATATTTACATCAAGCACAAAATACATAAAAAAGTATGAACACAAAAAAATACAGTTGAATTTATCCAAGTTGTTTGTCCTCTCTGGGCAGGAATGCAGTGATGTCACTCTAAAGATCTGTAAAAGACTTCCTCTGTAGCATACATTCACTTATCCTCCACTCAGAGCTGCTTTGGCAGGAGGATTGTCTAGTTTTCTTTAACAGTGGGACTGGCAAGACCCAGAAACAGAACCAGAGGAGGGTCACTAGGAAAAAGAAATTGGAGTTTTGGGGTTTCTGGAAACGGTTTAATGAACAGAAATAAATAGGCATTTTCCAAATCAAAAACTAACCTGAAATAAAATTTAGACCTAGCCTAAACAAAAAAAAAATGAAGTCAATAATTACAGCAGACAATGTTCCCAGGCATGTCTTTTAACAAATACACATTTTTCCACCTTGAATTTTGTGCAAACAAAGATTCCCTTTCATCTTATTACTAACCCTAAATTATTCAGCTTCAGTAGATGAGCTGAAGCAAAAAAAACTGATGGATATTTTTGTGATAGTGTGTATATTAATTATATGTGTTAACAGTTCTACAGTGTCAAACCTAGTCCAGACTGCCTCAGAGTTATGCAGAAAACATGTGGAATGGAGAAGGACCACAAACCAGAAATAATGTCTTCTCTGTGTATCAGGGCACAGTCATAGAAGACCTGGTGAGTTCTTGCTAAAATTACATTTTAACAGTTAACTGTTTTTAAAGAAACCTGAATCCATGCACTGAGGGTAATAAAAATATTTAATAAAAGGCAATGATAATTGGTTAGTCTTCAAGATTAATGAGTGTCGAGTAATGACAAACAATTATGTTAGGACAGTTCCATAGTCCAACGTTTTATGAACTTTCAGATCAAGTTAGAAAATTAAAAATGGATGTTACAGTTTTGTAAATGAAGCATCAAAAAATAAAGAATCAAAGCCTCCTGTGATGTAAAATGAACATAAGAAATACATCACAAACAAAAAAGGGGTCAGTTGAAATAGTGTCCTATGCTTAGCCGCTCAAATTAATGGTGGACACCCTGTCTGTCTGTGCTCAAGTGCCTTCCAGAACACCAAGCTAAATAAATAAGAGAATAGAACTGCCCTGCAGTCACAATTATGTTACGTTTATAGTAACCAGGCGATTTAAGGACTTTAAACAGGAAATAACTTATAACTGACTAGCCAGCACTACATATCTTAATTCTTTCAGCTCAGACCTTTAGTTTACATTTTGACTTCAGCTTTCAGCATAAATGTTCAGTCATGTAATCAGGCCAGACATCAAACAATTAGCATTAAACTTGATTTGACATAACCACACTCATCAATATTCATTAGCCTATATAAAAAACAAGGCTGCTTTTCCAAAAACATGCATTTACTAACCTCACATGAACTCCTTAATCTTACAAAGGCTAACTGCTCAAGCACAATAAACATTTTTTCAAAGCAGACCCTAGATTGTAGACATCCCAACTACCATATCTTTGGGAATAAATAGCAGTTGATTACTCAGATGTGGATTGTTTTGCTGTCCAGCAACAAATCTAAAATTTCAGCACTGCAAGCCAGTGGCAAAAAGATAAATACCATCATTGATGTCGATAAAGACAGAATTTAGGGTGATAAAGGTTCCCCATTGTTCTCAGCGCCTGTTCCCAGGGCAGGGTGGGGGGCGAGACGGAGGCTGTCTTGGGGGGCCTGGGGGAGCTCTGGCTGGTGGGGGTCCGGGGGGTGATCGGCTGATGGAGGGTCCAGGGGACGTTGGTCTTTTGGGAGGGGCTGAGGTGGGGCGCATCAGGGGCTGATGATCCATTGGGGGTGGTGGAGGTGGAGGCTGACGAGGTGGTGCTCTGGTTGGCTCCTCTTTCACTCGTGTAAAGTTGATGCAACGACCCTGCAAAGACACGGCAGATGGCAGTATAAATGACAGTTAGGAGCTATAATTAATGTATTTCCTATATATCCTAACAAAAAGATAGGCAAGAGGAGAAAGAACAAAAAGAAACCTCTGTCCCTTACTAGTGCTTATTAACTCTGTGACATTTAATATATCTACTGTGAACATTCAGAGACTTTTCGTTGTGTTCTCTCACTTGTAAATGCCCCATTTAATAGAAAAAATCTTTTTAGTGATATCTTAAAGTAAATGTTTTACAAACAAGGTAGTGTGTAAGCATTGTTAAAATTTCAAAACATACTATTCATTTACCAGAGTACATGTATGGAACGTATTTACATATACCTGCCTATTCAGCTGTAAATGGCTGTTTAAATCACCAATTCTTGCTGAACTTGCAAGGAGTGTTTAAGCCTTGACTGCTTTAAGAATGAAGAACTATACAGGGCAATTAATTAAAATGAGGCCTTAGAGGCCCAGTAACAAAAATGTCCATTTCAATTCTATGGAATAAAAATAAGCTGGAAACAGCCATGTAAAAATGAAACACAACCCAAAAAAACAACTGTGGAAACTATTCCATATGTCCAATCCTACACTGGTCATAGAGTAAATTTATTAGAGGGCAGATTTGGAGCTTTCAGGTCACTACAGTGTTTTTATCAATATATATAAGAAAATTCCACCTTTTTTGTTGGATGTGCTTTTGAGAGAACATGCACACACACTCAAAACAGAATTCAGCTAAGGCCTTCTGGTTAACTTATTTAATCATACTGCTGATTATACATGGTAAATAGTGAATTAAATATTTATGTTTGCATGTTCAAAATGGTAGTTTTTGATCTAAGAATCTATTTATTTTGTTTGATTATATTCTGTACAAGTCAAAACAAATGTGATGATAGCTTTGGGAAATCATATTATTAAAGAGTATTCTTTTAAGGGTTTTAACAAAAAAATTTAAGGGTTAAACAAAGGAGCCAACTGAAATAATGTTCTATGCTTATTATCCCATAAATTAGTGGACAACTTGTCTGTATGTGCTCAAAGTTTAAAGGCTAGAATATCTATGCAGTTGCACCCATTTCAATTTTTACACATGTGATAATGTGATAAAATGCTTAAGGATGTTTAGGTATCTCTGACATTTTAAGTGGTACCTCTCTAGAAGTGACAGTAAAAAGTTCTTGCACAGGTTAGGTAAAGAACAAAAGAGCATCCTCTAGAACTACTGGTCTCAGATTAGCCTTAGATGGCCTGATTGGCTTTGGCCAGCAATGGCCAGAAGATGACCCCCAAGAGGGTGCAACACTTCAAACACTCAAAACCTCAACTGTCAACCATAATTCTGTCCCTAAAATCATGGGGGTGGGGTTGAGGGATTGCAGCATTGCAGTTTGGAAAGAATGGGTGCTGGTGAAAATGCCCTTCCTCCACTAAGAAAGCTTTGAGAAAAGCAGCATTCTTACAAGCAGTGTGATTCATCATTGCCAAGAAAGCTAAACTTTCAGAAGCCATTGTCCGAAGGTTTTCAAGGGTTTCAACATGAGGACAACCTAAACAAAGGTATTCAGTGCTTTCCGCATCATTAAATGTGAAAAATGAAACATTTGGTAATTCTGGATTGAAAGTGGAACAGCGTTTCTTTTGTGACAGTACTAGACACATTCACAAGAGCTCATAGGGCAGGGGTGTCCAATCTTACCACAAAGGGCTGGTGCAGCATCCAGAGAAGCAGGAGCTCACCTGATTCCACTTGTTTAATCAGTTGGTCTCTGTCTTCAAACCAGTGATTATGTGAGCTCCTTCTCCCCTACAGAAACCTGCAACCACATTCACCTATAAGACTGGACACCCCTGCTACAGAGAAACAGTTGTAATCAAACAACATTTCAGTTTGAAAGATTTTTGGAAAAAAACATCATAATGAATGGGTTTTTCAGATTATGTAATAACATAATTATTTAACTTTTCTACTAAAAACATAGTACATTTCCCTATTTTAATGAATGTGTGTATTGACAAACACATTAGGAAAATGAAAGGATTATTATTTTAAATAAGATACATTTAATATAATATAATAATACGCTGCTCATTATGCTACAAAGAAAAAAGTGAATTAAACTATTGTGTAAACTCAATAAAGGGAAACTGAAGAAGCATTAGCTGGATAAATGCTGAGGGCCATGGAAGCGGCTCTAATCAATCAGATCCATTTAATATGATCCAGCCTGTGTTGGCGAGGTTCCTTTCAATGACTAATCACAACAAAAGCACAACGCTTACCAATGAATATCTGGCCAGTTTTAAGTCCACAGTCAAGGGAAGAATCTCCCTAAATCCATTCGAATTACTCTCACTTGAGTGGCAATGAGAGCAGCCGTCAGGGGGGTGCCACTTTCTGCCACGCCGTTTGATTTCTTGGCAGACAAGCAGATGGAGAGTTTAAAGGCCACGAGCCCAACTGTGACAGGAGAGATTCTCTCCTTTTGTTCCAGCTTCTTACAGCACTGGATCAAGGCTGGGATAAAAGGCGGGACAGCCTCACTTCTTTTTTTTTATTTTTATGAGCCATAGCAATGATGGCACTTTCACTCACTGAGTGGGCTGCAGTAGTAAACACTAAGCCACTACACAAAGCCAGTTGTTTGTCCTCACTAACAAACTGCTGAAAACAGTAAGAAGAGTAGTACAGCATGAGGATGTATGCATAAGTGTCAGTTTCAGCTGCTTTTACTAACTTAATTTATATTAAAAAGTCAAATAATAATATAACCATTACTTAAAACAACCATTATAGAAGAAATATGATGAAATGCAGTCAGTCCACAATTACTGCCACTCTAATTGACCACTGATGAAAGTACTTTTAGCATTAGAAAACATGAACTCCTATCTAATTTAACAGAGAAAAATGTCACAATGTTTGCACAAAATAACATCAATGTTTCTTATCCCATAATGCTTGACAAGATAGGAGAGATGGAAGCAATCTGAGAAAGTTCCTTCAATCAAGATATTTGGTCCTGTCTTTTGGATTCTCTTCTTCAGCTTAACCCACAGGTTTTCAAAGAGGTTTAGTTTCAGGGAATTGAGACGGTCATGTCAAAAGCTCATTTCTGTAGTCACAGAGACTTTTTGCTCTGCTGGAACCTGCTGGAAGATCCCAGTTGTACCTCTTTGGTAGAAACAGATAGATTTTTATTGAAAATACAACAATATCTTGATCAATTACTGTAATATATTCTTTTTATGATATTTTAAGGAGCCAGTAATTATTGATCTAGCTGCTGGTTTCATTAAAAAAACCCTTCATATCTCTGAAATGCAAACATTTCTGATGAAGAAAAGGATTCTTTTCATTCTTAAGTTCATACAATGATATTATCTATACAATCACCAAAAATGTTCACCCAATACAAACAGTGGCTTGTGCTTTTAAGTGGTAAAAGATATTAAAACTAACAAAAATAGTTAAAAGAGTGATCCCACCAATTGACAGTTTAAGAGGTTAAGGTATTTTTCTTTAATCTGGCTCTAAAACATTTAAGTCAGAGAATGAAGATATCAGCATAGTCATCCAACATCCAGTTGTGTGTACAGCAGTTAGGCAGGTATGTGGTGTGGTCTGACAAGTAGCACTTCAAAAACTGCTGTTCAACTGCTGCAAAAACTTATAGCCTGCTGGGGGCCATCCACAGTGGTCAAAACACCATATGGGCTGATTTCTCTCTCGTTTCCCTACCCCCTCCCTTTTCTATCTCTCTCCCTCTCTCCTCCCACCACCACATCTGCACAGTATTCATGAGACTCCATTCTCATTCGGCCCATATGCTCACCCTGGTGTGGGGCTGTTGCTGTGCTGCTCACCAAATTGTCTCATTCGCTGCAGACGACCTCCAGAGGGATAGCTTCACCCTTCTAGCTAGGCAACCCTGCATTAATTCCCCACCACCTCCCATGCTGTCAACACAATGGTCCAGCACAATAAAATTAAGGCCCTACTCTGCTCAGTGGCCCCATGTCACATTAAAGGTCTCTGTTTAATAAGGTGTTAAATCAGACCACCAAGTATCTGCTTAAGGGTCATCCAAATCAGAAGAGAGAAATCAGTGATAAACTATAGGATAGGATACACCCTCTTCATTCTGACTTAATGGCTAATCCCTTCTGCTAACCAGCTTTAACTTTTACTGTTCTGTGGGTCATTACCAAAAATAATGCAAAACAAAAACATGGATGCCTGCATTTCCTTAGACATTCTTTGTCTTAGAATTAAATGGGCAGTCCAGACCATGCAAGGCTACTCACTTTCAACTGAAATTGCCTTGTTTAAGAGCAGACAAAGGAACTAACAAAGACTTTCAGTGACAAGAACTTCTTTCTTCAGAGGGCAATAAAACAAACCTGTCACTTTGGCATCACAATGTGGGCACTAAAGCTTCTGGATAAAGAGTTTAAACCAAATGGTGTCCATGTTATTTATTAGCTATAGCTTATACATGTTAATGTTAAGCATTAATGTTAACCAACTGCATTTCCCCTCACGTCAAAAGTCATTAAAGCTTTAAGACACAAACACAAAAAAGAGAAAAACTGAGATACAGATGTGAGAAGCATACATATTGTAACACAGAAGCAAAATAAGCTGTTTTTGTTATATATTCATGAAATTTGTATTTTAAATCAATAGGTGAGTATGACGCCAAAGTTCTTCTCATTTCTAGACAATTTTCTCATGCAGATGAAAACAAACCAGTTAGAACAATGACTTTTGTTTATTTTCAATCCCTCAATTTCAGCTCTGCTTGAATACCAGGGCATATTTGTGATATGGACTGAAATTGTAGGTTTGATTGTAGCCTCTAAGTTTGCCTCTATGTTTGGTTGTAGGTAAACTGCATTAATTATATTGATATCTAAAGAACTGAGTTTTTGACCATCATTTAGAACACTGTTGTGCGATTCAAATAACAATGTGAAAAAGCTTCAAAAAGAGAGAGACTACTGAAAAAGTGCAATTCTTATTGTATTTGTGTTGTTTGTGACAAATACTAAACTTACACATACTTTATTAGCTTTAAATAATTTGCCTCACTGTTCATGCTTAGCTGGAGGGCCTAAAAACAAAAATTTTACTGTTTCAACATGTTTTAACTTTTATGAGAAGTATTTTCCAGAGAAAACTTGGTACTTTATCCTCATATCCAGTTTTAATACAAATAGGAATTTGCCAGAAAATAACCAAATTAAACGTCATCATTCCAATTTGCATACTTCACATTTCTGGTGAATTTGACCATTTCACTTTTTATACAAATTAAAAATTTTGACTTCGCACTTTGTTTTTGATGTTTTATTTTTCAGTTTGTCAAAAACACACCACAATTTTCTTGCCAAGGTATATTTGCATAATCCTTTAACTGGGTTCATGAAATAAGTGGAAATAAGGAACAAAGAAATTAATAGTCATTGTGGTTGTACCCTAACTCCAGACCCTATGAGGTTGTCCCAAAGCAAAAAAGAGAAACTTTGCAATACAATTTCAAGCCTTTTTGAATGCCTTAGAAAGAAGAGGGCAGAATAAAGACAAAGAAAAATATATTGATATATAGCAAATATATTCTAAGGGAAAGAACTGGAGGAAGATACATATAAACCAGGAAAATCATCAAGTGAAATAGTAAATGAAAAGGCCAAGAACGAATAAGCAATTAGGCCTGCAGTGAGGAAACTGAGGCAGCAGGAAGTTTGTGAGTTTATTCACTGTGGTGTGTGTTGTGTGCTGTTGGGACATTGTTCTGCAGGTGGGCATGAAACAGACAGCTCACTGTGAACATGCTCAAACCAATCTGAATGCTACAGCTGTTATTAGGCAAGCCCTCTTCTTTACTGAGTCTGGTGTCTTTCCCAAAGCCTTTCAAAGCTTCTGTGCAGTATACAGAGCAGCTGGGCACTGGCCCTCCCTCACACAAGCAGTCCATTCTGCAGTGCAGTTCAATAAGAGCAGGGTAACTCAGATGAGTCCATCTACAGTGGGAGTGGAGCAATGGCCTATCTGGCTCAATGGAATCAGACTGTACGGTTCGAAGCCCTCCGGCCCACATGAAAGATGCCTTTCATGGCCACACAGATGTGTTGCCATGACGCAGTGTGTGCTGCTGAAGTAATGCACTGAGAAATGCCTGGTCACAGAAATGGGATGCTAATAGACTTGAAGCAGAAGCTGTTCTGGAATAGGCCTGCTCCACGAGCAAGAGAATTGCAAACAGCTTGCTGAGCATTTCTCGTTCTCACTCTTAGCAGATCCTCTATGACAAACTTTAAAAAAGCTTTTGTAGTGAGCTCTGATGCATGTTGCATCTAATATGTCCTAAGATCTTCTTGAAACTCAAAAATCAAACCATTGTAATACATACTGTGTGCTGTGCCTTCAGGTTTTTGTACCATAATAAACTTTCAACAGTTGTTTTTAGAGCTGAATTCAATTTTTTTTTTATCTCTAGTAATACAGCAGTGGCCTGGAATTTCACATTCCATTGGTAAGCCTAAAAGATACTTCACAAGACCAGCTGGCTCACCAGAGAGCCAGTTTAAACATTAAATAAGAAATAAAAACACAGACTATGCATACACCACCTTAAAAGGTAAAAAGGCTTGACGTTGCTTGGTATTCTGGCCAGACACTACTGAATTCCATTAAGGGATAGTGAGGTATTTGATATCTCACTCTGATAAAGTTCCCTTATAGAAAAGAATGCACTCAGAGATAGATGCATACTGCATTTGTACCTGATCTCCAGGCTGGGGTCTCATGAGTGACACTTGGTCATATCCACGGCGGAAGAGAGCCCAGAGAGCATCCAATTTCCCCTGAGCAAGGCAAACAGACAGAAACAAATGATCCAAAATCATGTTAAACAAAAAAAACACCTTTTCCAACTTTTTGATTGCGAAATCTACTACTAATACATTTTAATTTGCTTTATTTGTAATGCACTAAATAAAGAAGTTATGACTGATTCTGACTCTGATTCGGAAAAAAAGTGACATTATTATGCACATTATGGAAGTTTGGGTTAAAGCAGTACCTTAATGGGAGAGTACCACCTCCTCTGTGGAGCAAGTCGGCTTCTGGAAGGCCTCCTAGGTTTGGACTCATATGGCTCAAACTCCTGCTCAGGCATCTTCACCACTGCATTCTTAGGCTTCTCTAGCTTAGCCCCCTCCTCTGTCGAGCCTTTATCCCCCCAGCGCACCTACAACACACAAGCAAAGTCCAGTAACCATAACCAAATATATAATGGTGATCATCACTGTTGTAACAAAGCAATCTGTCTTCAAAACAGTAACTTTACAGAAAAAAAAACATATTTTCCTTAAATGACAATTTAAATTGGTCCCTTTGTCATGGAATGTTCACACAAGAGCTGATATTTTCCTATATTAAGTAATAGTATAAGTATAAGTATAAGTATAAGTATAAGTATAAGTAAGAAATCTAACACTTATGAGATTTGGCCATGGCAGTAATGTTATCTAACACATGAGATTTGGGCATGGCAGTAATGTTAAGTTTTTACTGTATTTATAATGATCTATAAATAAGGCTTCCAATGATCTCAGCTCACACTGCAAAACTGTAAAACCTCAATCTTTGAGCAGCAATGCTTCTGACACTGACAAAAGACACACAGTGAGAATTTCAAGTCACATTATATGTTCCTATAGCCACAGGGCTCATGGCATCAGTTGTCACATTTGGCCTTTATAACCCTGTAGCCTCTGTTAACCTAAGTTAAACTGTGTTAAACTTAATGTAGTCTGTTAATATGGCTGGATAATACAGCAGAGTATCAAAAATGTCACTGTTTGCAGCATTTGAATCAACAGAAATTCTGTATTTAGTTCAAACAAAAAACCATGTGAAATTAAATTAAATGCTTTACCTCCATTCTTTTAATGCCCCCAACTCCTCTGCCACCATAGTATGAGGCATCCACTGTAGGCCATTTCTTCTTTGGCATCCCATCCTCATCATCAGACTCCTGCACACACAGACACAAACATTAGATTCAGAGTTTAGATTCCCAAATCAAAGAATAAAAAAGGTTTTACACACATCTACTGATTCCCCCATTCTAAAACAATCTCATTGTCTTTTTTTTCAAAGACACTGTTTTAGATTCACACAAACAGAATAAATACAAAGACACATCCAAATTATGCCAGACAAAATAATGGGAGAGACAAAAATAGCATCCTTATTGTGATTGCAAATCAAAGAGAAACTTCCACCCAGTTAAGATGTGGAGACAGTGCTCCTTGTTTGGGGAGTCAGTGTAAGTGGCACAGATGCGCATCCTAAAGCCATTTCCACAAAGCTCTTTTATATTACACTGGCCTCGCCTTTGACCTCTGAGAACAAAGCCTTTCTGCATATTTTGGCTGCATGACGTGTATGTGCGTGCGTGCTGTTTGCCCATTGCCCATGCTAGGGTGCAGCCCAGCTCTACTTTATTTCACTTGCTTACTTGTGCTTCTCAGAAAGTGCCACTGAAACATGACACAACATACATGCACATGTATAGTTAGGAAAAAAATGCCTTAACCTTTTAAACATTAGTATTTTAATGTTTTATGGCTTATTGATAGCAAACAACATGAGCTACAGTCCAATCTGTATTGTGGGGTTATTCTTAAGTTACAGATCCATGTAATGGGTCCTGGCCAAACCTTAAAAGTCTCATTATTAATGAGAATACTGTATTTTTATATTAAATATTTCTCCCTCATAGCTCATCAATTCAAGTGGAGACCACATGTATTGCTATAACTTAAATCAGATGTAAAGATACTGCTGTGGTTACGCTTTTGTTTGCATAATGAATAGCCATGTAACGTGTTGCTGTTTTTGTCACTGACATAAAAAAATAAGAAAAAAGTCTGTGAAATAGGTCATAAAAATACAGAAAAAAAAGAGTAAGGTTAATAAGAGTTTTCTCACTCAGTAGCTCTTAAGTGTTATAATAAATCTGCTATAAATATGTGAATATAACCATCATTGGATATTAATTTTTATTTAGTGAAAAGTGAAGACTGAACTCACAGGTTCCGGTGGTGGTGGAGGAGGTGGTTCTTTGATGACCTGATTGGAACAGAAAACTGAATTATAAAAATAATACTACAGATAATATATAAAAAACCTCTTAAAAAGTCTGAACCTGAATTATAAACTTTCTTTCCATTACATTAAATCCAATATCCAATAACAACAGTATACTATAATGAAACACAGCAAGAGAAAAAATATTTTTTTTTTAACCACAAATCTTTACAGAGTCCTTTACTGAATAAGACACCATTGTGTATTACAGTCTGTGATATTACTTTAAGGACTCACCACAGTGCAGCACAGAGGCCAGAACCACCACAACAGCAGCAAACCCACCAGGAGAAAGATCACCAGCAAGGCCAGAAAAACAATGGTGCCATCAAACTGCGCTCAGATGAGGAGACACAAATTACATTTATATCATACGGCAGTGCCTCCATAACACAGCAACACATAGAACACAGTAAAAATCTGAAAGAAAATTTGACTGCGAGGGGCTTAACTACATGGATCAAATCATAAGCCTCCTGGCTTACAAAGAATGTAAACTTACTTGATAAAAAAGAACCTCTGATGAAAGAAAGCAGAGGAGACCTCACAAAAAGACAGAACAGAGAATGAAAGAAAAACAGAGAAGCAGATAAGAAGGCAATGGGAGAAGCACCAAAGGCCTTTTCTATATTCCACATTCTTTCTGGTAAAAGCAGTGGCAAAGAAGCAGAAAGTAAAACATGTACAACAAATTGGATGCACTTACACATTCTGTGGTGGTGATGTGCACTGAACTAGTGATGTAGGATAAGCCGTCGTTCATGCTAACCTGGAGATATATCACCCTGCACCAGAGCACAAACACAGATCCCAATTATGCCTTCAGGAAAAGCCACAGCCAGAACAGAATCAGTACATTCCTCTGGTGGCCTGTGTGGGCTTGTATTCACATTATCTCACTCATCAAACCTTGGCATGGGCAGAGTGGAATTTGGAGCAGGATAAAAGGGTGTGTTCAGATTTATTTGGTGAACGATCATTTCCTAACAGCTGCCTCAATTACTTCCACTGAATTCTTCTCAGCTGCCTATCAGCTCCGACCATCAAAATGCTGGGAGAATATAGGAAAGGGAATTTAAGTGATAAGAGCTGCCAGGATCAGTCCATTTGAGCAGTGGTTTGTATTCCCAGCATGGCGGGTTGTGGGTAAGACTGCACAATATATTGTTTGTTAATCTTCATTGCAATAATGAGACTTACAAAAGAAAAAGGTAAAATTACCTATCAAAGATAATCCAGACGAGTTTCCGTGAGAGTTGTTAATCATGTCAAAGCTTTAACAAGGTTTTTTTTTTAGAGGCTGGAAACTTGATGCAATTCGTTTACTGTCTGATTTTTCTACATTACATGAACAAAGCAGTTTGAAACTTTCAAGAAATAATAAAATACTAGGCCCATTAGAAGTCAAATATATTCTACAACATTACCATTTTAAAAATGTATTTTTTAACAGCGACAAAAAAAATCAAAGATTTGTGATTTGTATTCATGTACTAAAAGAAGGTTTTGAAAAAAAAATCCAAAAACATTATTTTAAATAGATTAAAAAGCTTAAAATCTTCTTTTCTGGAGTGAATATGTGTGAGGTGGTGTGTTAGTGACTAAGCAACAAAAAATCTAGCCAGTTAACCAATGGTTTGTTAGTTCAACCTCAAAAAAATTGTTGTTCCAAATAACTAGTTTCATTCAACTTTAATATTTTAAGTAAAAAATGCAATGCAAAAATCAAACTTAGAAAGATTTCAGATTAGCTTCTGCCCTGTTCCACTTCGTACAGTGCATCATCAATTGTGGAAAATTGTGGAACAAAAACTAATTGGTGTCTGACAAAAAAAGTAAAAATCTCTCAATCAAAATATACATTATTATTTTTACTCGGTACTCAATAACATATTTATGCAGGAGCATATAGCTAAAAAAGCATTAACAGATAAGATTGCAGCCTTTTGCCAGTGTCAATATCAAACCTATTTTTTTTTTATCTTTAATCTTTCACATTTTGTTAGTATTTCATAAATAGACAGACATGATATTAAACTTATAATTGGAAGCAAAATGTAGGAGAACAGAATCAGGGTGGGAGGGTATCCATAAATATGACCTACAGTTACACATATGACCTACAGTTACTATTATTGTTCTTTAAATGTGATGACATTATTAATTATAATGCATATAATATAATGCAACAATAACTTTTCTTCAAATTTAAATTATATCTGCTCTTGAACTAAGGTGACATTTATGGTAAGTTTAAAATCTGCACTTTTGACAGAATGTCTCTACATCTAAGCTACGATAGACATAATTACCACATGCTCTTGTCATTGCTGAACATTACAAAAACTTGTTAGTGTTAGGATACACAGGTTTGCATTCAGAGGAAAAAAAATGTTTGTGAGACAATCAAAAGTTAAACAATAGCAGCCCACTCTTATGTACATCAAAACCATCTTTGTCCATCCCAGCCTTCACTTCTGACAGCTCTCTCAAAAATGGAATCTCACCCAACATGAGGGATGCTTCCATGTTTGGCTCCACCATGGGCACTTAAGAAAGTTCTAGCCTGGTGGAAAAATCCACAGCTCTCATTTCTGGGGCTATCCCCATTTCATACGAAGGAAGTAAAAAGGAAGATAGCTGTCAATAAGTTACTGTAGGGGTCTTGCCCCTGACCTCTATCCCTCTCTCTGCCTTTATCTGTGGAAGGCCTGCACACCCTTCCGTGAGCCCTTTGGCAGGGGGAGGGGAGCAGCAGTATGGTTGTCCGGTGACAGAGCCATCTCATCCTCCATCAATCAGGCAGTGGCTGGCCCTTTTTAAGCATGTCTTCAGAGAGCATCTCAGTCACCACGCGTTTGGGTGACAGCACTGACAACTTCATCTCATAAGACATGGCTACCGCTGAAGTGAAGTGTGGGGGGGGTATGTGACAGGCAGTCTGTGCCCTAAAATCATCTTCTCTCCTCCCCTCAAACATAACAAAACACACATACACCTCTCATATGGCCATCAACAAATCAAAATAAATTAAACAGACATTTTTAACATATTCATATTGACATATCGATGCATTTGCCCTGCACAGTTGTGTCAATACTTGTGTCAATGTCTTACAAAGCTGGAGGAAAGTGGACATTCATGCTATTACCATGGCTATTGTCATTATCAGGGGGCAAATCAATGTACTGTGTATGATATAATAGGATAGTGGCACTCTTGACACCTAATGAGAAAAAACTGTGTGGCTCTGTAACAATGCAAAATCAGCTTTAATAGCTAAATAGTTAGTAGTGGACACTGCTTTATGTCACATTTTACAGTTTATTTCATGATTACAGTAGACAGTATTTCATGATTACAGCTTTCAAGACAATCTTTCAGTTTCTCTGTAATCCCTTTGATGTCACCATAATAAACACCATTCAGTGCTCTACTAACCAATTACTGTAGTCCAAGTTCTCAGTTTAAGAAAGACAAAGGTTCTGCATTCCAATACAGTGTAATAGAGATATTCATTTACACAGACGGAGTGTCAAGTTGTGTAGAAAAACATCCCCTTTAGCTTCAGGACCAACATGGCTCTCCCTCACTAGGAGACAAAAAAGGCTCAAACAGAATGAAGAAATCTTCTTGACAAGAACAAGACATGAATTCCTCAAGGTGTCTAGAGCCAGAGGTGCTCATCATTATGCAGGCAGCTTGCAGCACAGTAGGCAAATGCTTCCAGCTCATTTGCTGTGAGAGTGGAGAGCAAACAGGGAGCTAAAGCCACTCTTCAGGGTCTAGCTCTATCTCATGTGGATATGGGGGGTCCGTGTTTCACTCTATAGATCTCAGGGAACAAGCAGCCCTAGGCACACAAACTCACACACAAACACAAACTCACTCCTTCTCACACAAGACCAAAACATGGCGGTGAATCTCTCAGAGATGCTAATTAAATGCTCGCCTTGCTTTCTGCACAACACGCTTGGTGTGTCACAGCGTTAGGAGGCATAAACCTTGACTGAAAAGTGGAATTTCAAATGACATTGACCCTAATTTTGCAAAGGTAACATTTTGTGATGAGTTAGGATAAATATGGTAATGACTGGCTTTGACACTTACTCTCCGACTTCATATATAACTGGTGCTGGGCAAAGCAAGACTGTGTCTTCAATGTTAACAGGTTTCTCATCTGTAAAAGTACAAAAAAACAGTACATTTGAGTTGCTCTGACATAAAATGTTTTAATACATGTTGAGCCATTACTGTATCTGTGTATTATCGTAAGTATCAAAGTATAATAAAAGGGAGCTCCTTAAACTCGCTGTTACTTACTCGCGGTGGCTGTGTCATTGACTCTGAAGCTGCACAAGATCTGGTTGATGTTTCTGGCATGCAAAAATCCATTTCCTTTCACAACCACTTGGAATGTCTCTGCAAGAAATACACACAAGAATCATTTAAAATAAACATTCAAAATGCCACTCTGCTGTGAAAACAAATGTCAACAATCATTTGATTTCTTAGTAGAAAAAATGTAAATATTGAATATATAAAAATACTTTTGATTACAAATATTTAACATTTATGTATACATTAAAATCTCAAGGCCTGTAAAAATAAAGTCTCCAAAAGGCAATGCCAGCTCTCTTGAAGATCTTTCTCGTGTTTGGATCTTTTTTAAAAAGCCATGCACTGTGAAATCTTAAAGTGTGTATTGCCAGGGGGCTGGTTACCATGCCCACTTATTTGTTCCATCCCTAACCTTTCAGGAACAATCAATTCAACTGGAGAAAAAAACAGCATATGCTTCAGTGGTGCTAATAATAAAAGTGATGCGGTTCTCAAATCTCTGAGAGTCGTATGGCTGGGGGGTAGCTGTGTTGGTGGTTGGCAAAGCTGACTGGCTGACCTTTGCACTTCCTCAGGCAGTGCTGGAGACCTACTGACGGCTGCTAAGCAGCATATGTTAGAGAGAAAAACATGCTTGCTTTAAACCTGTCTCAGTGAGTGTCAGAGGACACATAGTGAATGTGACCTTACATGTGGCACTGTGTGCATGCATGTGTGTAAGTGTATGAGAGGAAGTAAGAAAACATATAAATTGAATATTTCAGTAGGATTTGTGTTGTATGTTACACATTTCAAATGAATTTTCTTTCATTTGTTCTTTGTCTTTACAAGTTCTATGTAAAACAAAAAAAACTTCTGTATGCAATATGCCATTAGGCACACATGCTGGCATGTAAAGGTCAAGAGAATACCAAAGCTGTAAGAAATAACCATATGTTCGCTGTCATTTTCTGTCTTGTTTTAAGAAATTAAATGTCATCAACCATAACCCACCACTGATGCATTTCTGCTTTTGTACTGACACTGATCTATAATCTCTACTCTCCTTTTACACAAGGATATATTAAAAGAATGCTTACATGCACAAACAAATACAACTGCACCTTTGCAACAAATAAACTGCCCATAATTATTTTTTCATTCCAAGTATGTTTGGGATATTTGTTAGCTGCCCCCAAAAGTTAAAACAAAAAAGGAAAAAAAAGAAGCAGTTTTAAAGTTTTGATGTGAAAGAGACAATACACTACTTTTTGACAGCTTCCCATAAAAGTGGGACTGAGACCATGGTTGGATGAAAATCCTATTTACTGATGCAATTTAATATCCATTTAAATAAATTTCATCCTCTACTCAAATTAACCTGTCACTACCTTTCTTATTAACCCCATCCTCCATGCAAATCTCACATCTCACCGCCAGCCAAGTCCAGCCTAATGTGATGTTTGCATTGCTGAGATCATTAATTCCTTTTAATTTTGGAGGGCCGCGCAATGCACGTCCTTTTCTTCCCGTGTTATTGTCAGACATGCGTGTTAGGTTGTGACAGGGTGGTGCGGGGGGAGAAAGGTCAGCCATGGATGGGCGGTGGGCAGTGCTGGCAGCAAGATGGTGGGCAAGGGCTGGTATGCTGTCGACCAGTGCTTTCCACCCCATGCCGAGCTGACGATCCCCATCCACACCTGAGAGTTTGATGGGCCATGCCAGTTAGGGAAGGGGTGCCATGTCCAAGCATGGACTTTTCAATCACTGCCAGAGCATGGTTGGGGGAGGGGATTTGGACAGGGGTTGCACTGGGACCATGAGCATTAATCAAAGCAACGATCGCTGTCATGTCAGATAGTAAGCTCTTCTCTCAGTGTGGACAGAGATGGCCTGTTTGCAGGCTGTGTGGCCTGGTCACTTCACATCAAGCTGATCATCAAGCTGGCCAGCCATGACACAGTGTCCAAACTGAACAACACAGGCGCCATTCTAAAAATGATGGTGAGGACACCTCTCGTTGCACAAATGTTCAGTGAAGAACATACTATAATGTACATTGTATGTACATGTCAGGGTAACTATAATTTATTATCTGAATCACCATTTAATTCAACAACCATTCATATGCCATTTATCCATGTAATGTGATGATGAATGTGTAGCTCTGAAGTGGTAATAGCCTACGGCAGATTTTTGCTTCTATAAAGAATTTCATGGAAGATTGCATTAATTTTAGACCAATATGTTCTACTAATCATGACATTCATTATCATGCAATATTTCCATGAAGGATTAAGTTAATTACTCAGCTATGTAAATGTAACTGGTCTGGGGTCATTAACACAAAATCCAGATTTGTTAAGGTCTAATGGTTGCATTAAAAAATGACAAGCTCTCTGACTCTGATAACATAATCTTATATGATTAAGATAATATAATTGTAATGATTAAACACTCATTTACTTTAATATATTTAATCACTCACTGATGGCTCCACTATAATAATATGGGTAAAGAGCAGTTACATGTTTTGCATTATCAGTCATCATTCGACATCAGTCATAGAACCAGCACGTTTTCCACTGTGCAGCAGAGCTAACGTCCTGCAAAGTGACAAAGAACTTATTGTTGGGAATTATCAAGTGATATTAGAGAACTGTGTTTTTTGCCTGGCTGGTTTTTCTTGGCCTAGTTTGCCAGATCTGCTCTGTTACAAGCCCATTTGCTGCTGAATAGCCATGGTGCAGCCTGGCCTTTAACAGTGAAATGCCCATTTGTTTAATTGACTGCTGCTCAGTGGACAGGCCTGCCACACTGAGCGCTGGTGTGTAGAACGCAGAGGATGGATGAGGCTTGACATGACCTTATTAGCATGCACTTACTGCATGAGAGTGCACTTATACAGCGCAGTATCTGTGGCAATGTGGCTGAGCGGATTAGCTCTGTCCAGACATGATCAATTTTCATTTTCTGATGAATGCTCCTCACTGAGCTCATTACAACAAAGCAACCAGCCAATTAGCACAGAAATGTCTTACTGTACTCTCAGTTTCAAATTTAAATCTATTCAGTATTTATGATTTATAAATTACCTTCATATTATGAGCAGATGTAAGCATTATACTTAATTTCCATCTTTTTGGGTATATGCTAAGATAAATAAAAATGCTAATGTAAAATCAGCAAAATCACAACTTTTACAAAAATCAGTAGAAGATCTTACCTCCAGCACACACACTTGAGGGCTCAGCTGCTAAAATCTCAATGCAGGATGTTTTAATGATCTGAACAAAATAATAAAAAGAAGACAAAAATAGTTTTCTTCTTGGCTACAAAGGTCTACACAGATATAACAATCATATCAGAAACCAGGCAAGAAAAACTTACAGAATTGATCATTCCCCTAAGGGCCTGGAAACCTCCCACAACAGGAAACACATGCTGAATAGTGTCTGCAATGGTGGCCAGCTAGTAAACAGTATTATTATTATTACTATTATTATTATTATTCTTATTATATCATTATTATTATTGTAAGTTAAGTCAGGCCTCACAAAGGGCAGAACGGTTACGTATATATGGTGGCAAGTGAGGAGATGATTAGTATATATAAATGGCTCTGGTTAGGCCTGGGATCTGTGTTGTATTTTGTACCTGTGTCTCATTGAAGTCTTTCACTCCTACACAATACACTATAGCACCCAAAGACCTGGCCCTCTGTGCCTGCACACATATAACCAGCACACAGTCAACTTCAATAATGCACAAATGCTATGGCAAATTAGGACAACAAAGAGACAAAGCTTCATACAGCATGACACCACTAGTTTGTTTACTTGCCTCTTGCTGGGCTGTGATGAACTGATTTTTATTTAACTCTCCATCTGTCAAGGCAATAATAACACTGGCTGTCCCTGCAATACACAAATCAGACATTACAGGCTTACTTTTTCAAACAACTGTGCAAAGTGGAATGTAAATCAATGTGACACTTACCATAGTTTCCATGATATATTTGTTCATTTGCCTGTAATTGCAAAAGATAATTTAACACTGACATTTAAAAGCAGCACAGTTTGGTGTAGCCAGATACAACTTAAGGACTGAAGGCAAAAACAATCATGCTAACATACCTTCTGTAATCCAAGATTCAAAAATGTGTCACCTCCTGGTACCTCTCCTCGTAGTTTGTTAAGGCCTGTAGTAATGTCATCCCTATGCATTAGAAAACGGAAACAAATAGTTTCTATTCTGTCTATTAAAACTGCAATATGGCCCAAGTTATTGTTAAACACCAAAAAATCGACACAAGCACTATTAGTGGTACATTGACAGATACTTTAAGTGTATTTATCATACCTATTCTCAGTTAGCCTCATAAGGGTTTTCCCTTGTGTTGAAAAAACGATGAACGACATCCTTAGCATTGGGCTGTAACAGTAGTAATTGTACAAGATCAGGAATCCTGCAGAGGGTTATTACTGAAGAATAGTGCAGAAAGAATAAATAGAATAAAACAAAGTTGAAATTACCTTATGAATTTCTCTGCTAGATGTTCCACAAATGTATAGATCTCATTCCAGTGGTTTTTCACACTTCCAGATCTGCAGGGGAATAACACAACAAATCAGCTTTCATTGTTCTATTTTTTAGGCATGGAAAAACATGGAAAATCCATGTTGGGTATTTCAGCTTTACAGCAGAGATTATCATATTTTTCTTAAATTATCTGACCAAAGAAGCTCCATCCTCTAAAATCCTCCACAGCTCACAAATTAATTACAGGCCCCAAAGCCCTCCCAACAAGGGCTAATTGCCTTTGTGCCAGATGATTCTGTCTGTTGCTAACTGGGATGAAGACCCCCTCCTGCTGGAGCCAGTCATCTGAATTGGAACAGATGGCAAGGGCCAAGTGTAACAAGTTGGGATCCAAAATAGAGCTGGCATCTAAATCTACATCTGAAAAGTTGAGGATGTCATCTCTGTATGTATGTATGTGTATTTTATTATATTCACTTTTAAATTATAATATAATAACATACATATGCAAATCTGATAACATTATAATTACATTAAACAATTTATATTGCTGTTACTGCTGTTATGTCATAACATACTTGAATCTATGTCATTATAAATAGTTTTACACCATGAGGTAACAGGTCTTCTGAGGTACAGTTGAGTGATATTGAAGTTTAACAAAAATCAGGACAGCATTATAAAAGAATACAGAGAGGTGTGCATGCTTTTTTTTTAAAGTGTTAACTAAAGGCAGCAGCTTTTTTAAACTGGCAACAGCTGAGCCAGATCTGATCTCCATACATCAGAGACACCATCTGCCAGAACCAAATTCCTTGTGTGAGCAAACATATTTGGCCAATAGATCTGATTCTGATGGGGAGCTGGTGGACAGCATGATTAAATGCCATTTCACCTTGTTTCATTTCAGCTCTGGGCACCACTAGATGTATTTATATAT